>MU277193.1:578384-650063 GCA_022160305.1 Artomyces pyxidatus
CAAAGTGGCGCTAGATAGCATGATGATATTGTATGCGATGAAGTAGATCCAAGTGAAGGTCGGCGGGTCGCAGAGAGCGCGTCGCGGAAAGAGTCAAGACCAAGGAGAAGGTTTCACGAGCCCAACAAGGTCACGTGATGTCGTCCGCGTCGCGTCGCGTTGAGCGCAGCACGTGAGCGACGCGACGCGACGCGATGATTGCGTCTGAGTTTGAAACTCGGGTGGGTAAAATCGGTGCCACGGCTGCTGCCTCCTCCTCCTCTCCTCCTCTCTCGTCCCCCACCACTCTTCATATAATCCCTTCATCGATGGCAACGACGCCCACAACAACTCGTGTCACCAGGAGCACCGTGCTCGGGAAGCGCGGGCATCAGACACATGCAGAGTCGTCGTCGTCGTCGTCGCCAGCGACCTCAGAACCCTCGTTCGACGAGTTCATCGATGCAACTTGTACTTCCCCCGAATCAAGCCCTTGTGCAAAACGCGCCAGGACGTCCCTCACCCTCCCTGATGGAAAGGAGAATATTCCACCGTTCCTCTTCGACGCCCTCGCCGATTCTCCCCGCGCTTTGCGGCGCACGAGCACCGAGTTCATGACGCCGACGCGGCCTCGAGCAAGTATGTCTTATACGCCATTTTGCATTGCATTTATGCTAACCACTGAATATCAGCGCCGCGTCGTCAAGCATCAATGTCATGCATCCCAAACACGCCAGCAACGGCGCTCTCCCGCATGTCACTGCAGACGCCTCCTGCTACTCCCTCGACCTCACTTCCTTTACACACCCGGGCGCGAGGTCTCCTGCGCGCTACATGCAACAGCACGGCCGATATTGCGGGGCGTAGCGCTGAGCGCAACATCATTTTGGACTTCGTCACCGCCTTCATCGGCTCGCGCCCTTCGAACGACGAAGAGTTCAGACCTGTCCTTTACATATCTGGCTCTCCAGGCTGTGGCAAGACGGCGCTTGTGAACGCCATTCTGACGTCCCTTGAGGTTCAGATGCTCGAGAACGAGGTTAATGTGGCGCTTGTCAACTGCATGGCCCTGAACGGCTTGGACGCCGTATGGGACCGACTACTCGAAGAACTTGGCGGCGTAAAGAAGCGAGGAAGCAAGGTTCGCAATAGCGACCTCGTAGAGGAATTGTTGGCCCGTCGCGAATCCAAATGGTCAGTAATTGTGTTACGTTTCGTCATCATATTCTGATGGGCCACTATAGCATCCTTGTTCTGGATGAGATTGACCATGTTGCCGCCTCTTCGCAGTCCCTGGCCGCTCTTTTTGCCCTGGCCGAAACCCATTCATCCGTTCTCCGCATCATTGGTATCGCGAACACACATACGCTCACGTCTTCGGCTTCCAAGTTGTCAATGCATGGCGTAACTGGCGTTCAGACCCTCCACTTCGCGCCATACGAATCGACCCAGCTTCTGGAGATTTTGCAAGCTCGCCTTAAGCCCTTATCCGCGCTGGATAGCCCGACCACCGAAGAATCTGTCAAGAAGTTCCTGCCCGTCCCCACGCTGACCCTGCTCTGCAAGAAGACCGCTGCGCAGACAGGCGACGTCCGCGCGCTCTTCGAAGTGCTGCGGGGCGCCATCGACCTCGTGGTTGCTGAGTCCTTCACGAGCAAGGAGCCGCCTACATCTGTGTCCCCGGCACATATTCTAGCGGCACTCAAGGCGTACGCGCCGGCCTCCAGAATCGGCGCTGCAGCCGCGGCCCCCGGAACGTCTTCCAAGACCTCGAGCAACAGCGAGATCGTCAACAAGATTCGCGATCTCGGGCTGCACGCGCGTCTGGTACTCTTGGCTCTCCTCCTCGCGTGCAAGCGTGTCGAGGCCGGTCTTCCTGTGTCTGGCTCCCCATCACAGATGCCCACCCCTCCTCGCTCCCCTGTCAAGCGCTCCAGCTCATCACAGAACGTCGTTCGCGCACCCGTTCCTCCAACCGGCGGCGCGTCGGTCGATACCACCCACCTGTACACCTTCTACACGACGATTCTCAGCCGTGGAGGAAGCGGGGTGTTTACCGCCGTATCCCGCAGCGAGTTCTCGGACCTTGCTGGCGTCCTGGAAACCGTCGGCATCGTCTCCCTGTCCTCTTCCGGCTTGTCTTCTGCATCTCCGGTCAAGGGACGGAAACTGGCGCGATCAGCGTCGTTCGCTGGTGGCATGGGCAAGGCTGGGAAGAGCCAGACCGTGATGTTCGTGGAGGGCATGAGGGCGGACGAGGTCCTCCGCGGTCTCGGCATCGACTCGGACGGCCAGCAGGCTCCGTCGAAAGACGCCCGGGAGGAGGAGGCGGGCGCGATCTGGGCCCGCGAGCTATCGACGATCAACAAGGAGTCGAAGCTCCTCGCGAAGAGGGTTGGCGGTGTAGCCACCTTCGACGACGCCATGGAGGACTAATGCCTGGATGCGACGTGTGGAGGTATCGTTGCGGTCGTTCTGTATTTCTCTCGAGTCTGCTATTCGCTTCATCATACTCGTTATTCAATCACTTTGTATCCCCAGTGCATGCTGCTATGTCCACTTCCTGCATAGGAACTCTGCTCGTGATATGTTACATCCTATGATTCGTATGCTTGCTGCTCTCATCATTGCGTCGCCCTCATTTGTAAAAATTACCTTACCTATCCATTTCCATACCATCATGCATACTTGTGTTACGACAGTAGCTGCGTCTCGACGGTCTCGTTTTGTTTTCCCATACAAATACATCAATTGCTGATAACATCGTACTCATCCCGGTACAATACTCAGTACAACAGTCAACTCTTTCAAAGAATATTCAGCGCGAGAGCAAACAGACTACCGCCCCTCCTGCGTCTTAGAGAACCAATCACTAGCGTCAATTTTAACAAGGAGGTGATGAAGACTACCCGTTCCACCCGGCGCCATTCGAGCGCTTGTCTTCGCAAGGTAAGCGAATTCCAGTGGCAGATGTGAGGAGGCAGAGCCTTTGTCCACCATCGCCTTCAGCACTTTGATCTGTTTTGGCTACATTAGCCAAATATCACCGTAAGGGAGATACGACGCACCAGAATGGTCATCTTCTTCACGAACGCGGTATAAAGCTCCTGTAAAACAGGCGCGGCCTTGTATTCTTCCAAGCGCCCACGCTTGAGCTCCCCAGAGAGAATGCAGAGGTCCAACACGAGCTCCAAGCTTGCCTTGAGAAGGTCCGTCGCCGCACGCTGAGATGAGCGCAGGAGGCACGCGCTGAGCACATCGTCGAGCATGGACGAGTGGAGCTCCGACAGCGCGAAGACATCCGGGAACGACGATTGCCGCGTCCCTTCGACCTCCGGTGCGACGTGCGCGAGGAATGTGTCGAAATTTCCTCGTACCGCAGTGTCAGCGACATAGGAAGTAAGTGCCTCTACAAAGTTTTGAGCGATGAAGCGGAAACGGAGCAGCAGCTTGTTGGAAGCGACTAGAGTTGGGAAGAGCGGCTCGGTCCTCTTGCGAGTCATGCGGAACAGGGAGGCCAGCGCATTTTTCACTAGAGTCGAGGTCAGCGAACGACCTTCAAATTGCATAGAACCGAGGGGCACCTCTCATGAGTCTTAAGACAAAGGAGAAGATCCTTTGATACTTTGAGAGCACATCTGGCGCGATGATGACGTCCAATGGGTGAGGGGGTTTGTAGTCCATGAGAAGGAAGTCCAGTGCCCTGCAAAGAAGGTCAAATAACACCTGGGATGATCTGTGCAGCTAAACATACTCGATAGCTTACAAGACTTATCAGCACACGGAGAAGCGCATACAATAATATACTCACAACAAGGGTTGAGCCACCGCTCTCGGCCAGATCCTATTGGTAGGTCACGGATGGCGAACCCCAACCTGGATTCGGCTTCCGCCAAAATCAAAGCCTGCCCTTCCTTCACGTTGCTGGATTCATGGTCCGAGATATCGTCCATTACCCTCTGCCCAGACGACTCCAACGACTCCACTATCACGGTTCTCAGATAATAGCTGAGATCCGCTCCGCCTGGCGGCCAAGAATCTCTCTCCGAAAGACCAAGCCCTAGCCCAACGGCCCATGGGGCATCCGTGGATGAAGAGGGCCTTGTCCTGACATGGGATTGTTTTGCCATTGCCCGGGCAGAGCTACTCTCGAAGTCCCACGCATCAGAGTCGGAGAATAGTGCCGACTGCAGCCGGGACGTGAATGAGGTTGACGTGAGGAGCATATACGATCTCAGAAGAACCAGGTGAGAATGCACGTTCAGATGTGAATTTGGCGAGAGGAAGATAAAGAGTAGGGAGCTAGAGACCGCGGAGCAATGTTCTAACAGGGGTGATAGGACCAAGACGGCGAGGTGATGCAGGGTGGGCGTCAGTGGAGGGAGGTGGTGCGGGAACTTGTCGAGGAATCTCTGCAGGGCCGTTCCCTGGTCATACGACGAAGTAAGGAGATCGAAGTGGGTACCTGGCTCCAAGTCGAATATCTTGAACTGAACAAGTAAAACATCGGCTCCATCAGCCTTCGCATCAAGGTCGGGGTGCTGGGCGGCCATATCTCGCTCATCTGAATCAGGAATGAAATCCGATTCGTTGTTCCAAGCCGATTCGATTGCTTCGGAAGACCAGTACCAGGATATCTTTCTGCGCGAGAGTGTCCCCTGTTGAAGCAGGGGGTGGTCGGCCTGGGCAGCGCGGAGTAGTTTCAAGGACTTCCTGGCCCGGACAAAAGTCTCCGCCACGTCCGGGGAGATGAAGCTTGGAAACTCTGCTTCATCACCATTCGCCGATGCCGATTCTTCGTCCTCGACTTCTCCTCCGTCGTCGAACATTTCGCCCGGCTGTGGCTCGAACGGCGTAGTCTTCATATAAGTCGTCATCGACGATAAGTCTCGTCTGTAACCAACTTCCCGGCCTAGGGACTGGAAGTAGTCGTCCGACGTCGCCGTTAGAATGTATGCAAGCATAGCCTTCAACATCCGAGGTGAATCCCTCTCGACGTGGCGATCAAGGTGCGTGTAGATAGCAGTCAGTATGGAAGCGGGCAGGGACAGAAACTCGGGATAGTCTGAGGGCTTGAATTCTATCCCCTAGTCCGACCGTCAGGTTACTGCTACGAAAAAGTGATCGCATTCTTACCCGACAACACAAAGATGCAAGGGCTGTCAACACTTCCTCGTATTCCGCATGACGTAACCAAAAGGCCGTTGGCAGATCTAACTGGTCAATGGTATCTGGCGAAAACAATGCATTGCGGAGATGTTGTATGCAACATGATAGCGCATGGGCAAAGCTATGCACTGTAGGCCCTTCCTTATCCCTACACAGCATGACTTTTCAATCGACAACGAGTATAGCTGCACTCACCTGCGACGGAGCGAGTCGGTGAAGATATCGATTCTACGCAGGAGTGCTCCTATCGTCATAAACCGCATCATGAAGCTGTAAGAAAATTAGCTTGTCGTTGCGTACGATCGTGACTATGCCGACCTTTCCGTGACAACGTCATCCCTCCCGTCAACGACAAGGACGCTTCGCTTCCCATCTTCGATGTGTGCAACAACGAAAGTCTCGCTTTCATGATCCCATGCGTACAGTGGCGATGCATGGCCAATGAGCATCATTCGCATGGATGCTAACAGGTCCTTCAATGGGACGTGGATCGTCTTCGTAGACGCATCATGAATTCGAGGATCCACACTTCCAGATCCTTCTTCAGCATCGATGATAAACAGGGTGACTGGCGACTGACTGGTATCTTGCCGCTGCAAATGTAGCGGCAGACTGCTCGGATAAGAACGGGCTGGGTGAAGCAGTCTTAGAGAAAGATGTGCGAAGGGCATCCCAGGATCTGATGGAGCTCTGTCTCGGTCAATCTAAGGTTGCTCTGAAAGTCACGATCCACACACCTGATGCTCCAGCGTAGTCCGAGCAGCATTTAGCCACAGTTGAGAAGATCTATTGGTATCCCTCAGCGGTGACAGATGTAAATCCGTCAGTCCCAGTAGTTCTGAAGGAAGGACCTGGATATGTGGAAGAGGATGTGACGTCTGGCTGGCTCTCAAGATCTTGAGTGTGTCCATGATTGGATCCTGCGGCTTGTCATCGAGTCGAGGAACGAAGAAACGAGGGTACAGGGGAGGCAGTTCATCGTTGGAGACGTCCAGCTCTGTCTCGTGCAAAGGCGGCAGATGGGTTGGGAAGAGGGAGGTCGAGTCCATGGTCGACGTTCAGACAAGGGGACGAGCGTCACGCTGTGCCGAGGGAATAGTCACACGATCATGCCTTTGTGACACGCGCGTACGCGACGCGTATGCCTCAGCGGCAGCAACAGACGAGCAGTTACACCAGGATCAGGAGGCCTCAAAGTCCTCATTTTCAAGTCAATACGTACCTCCAACAATTGGAATCGCCCGTTGGTGGGCACAAATCGATCCCGCGGTCCTGCGGCGATCCCGAGAATCAAGGAGTGCCTCCCGTACGTCCCTCGCCCGTATACGTCAGCACTCAAACTGACCGAACCATTTCAACAGAACTCCCCCATTTATTTAGTCACAGGTACGAGCCGACGCCTTGCGCTTGGGCTTCTCCAGCGATATAAGGGGAGTTGACAGGCACCGATCCCCCTTCATCCAAGCCCCACAAACGTGACATTCTAAGAACATGCAGCAAATACCGCTGGCGGCGGGATCTCCGCTAAGAAGTGAAACAAAAATCAGCATCCATCTCCCACGCACCCGTCTTATTCATCCGCGGCGTCGCCTCATGACACAACGGATGGACCACAGTCGTTCTCGGCGTGTTCGCGGCATCTATGGCCTTTACGGGCTCACGCTGACGCTCTGATGGGTGTGCAACCTCTAGGCACTTTTGGAAGCATCTTGAACACAGTTTCGCACTAGACCATTGCAAATAAGGTAGGCGCTGGGGGCACTCGTGCGGAACAACAGTTGTGCTGGCACTCGCCGTGGCACATTGAAGCAATGAACGCATACTCGTCTGATTTGTCCCACACGTTGTCTATATCAAGCACGAGAAGATAGAAGTGAATGGAGCGATGGTTAAGGTGGTGGGTATGGAGGAGGCGCCGACGAAGACGAATGTGGGGAACGCCCTTGAATAAGGCATTGGACATGTGTTCAGGCCTGAAGTTCCGCAGCAGGTGAGCGAGGAACGGGGATATTTCCCAGACCGGTTAACCTGTAAGTTCGGAAGCTGAACGAGATGTCTCGAGATTGTCAAAAGAACTGACATGTGGTTGGCTATTTGGCATCTGGTCTCCAAAGATAAGGCCGTCTCTTTGTGACACCGTCGTGAGCTTCCTCCTACTTTCTTATGTGGGTGTGTTCTAAACAGGAACCTGAAGCTATGATAGGTCGCATCCGCTTCGGAGTCATCCGGGGACCGTCCAGTGTGCACTGTGCGACAGGTCAGTAGTCGCGTGTTATGGGGATAAGTAATGACATATTTGCGCCGAATCGCACTCAGCCTAGACTAGCCTGACGGGGCCGACGCTATCAGTGCGGTGAACAGCACTGAACAAGAATAATTAGACGAGGACGAATTGCGGGAGATGGGAAGATCGATGTGTGACAGCGGTCATGCCGTTGTGACCAGCGCGTCGCTATTACGCGACGCGTCGAACTCGTCGGAGCGCCTGCTATCATGCATCGGCTAGGACTGGGAAGGCGGACAGGGGATGAGCCGGTCAATCGATCCGAAAGGTATGCAGGGATAGCGAGGGTGACGCCATAACACACCTGTGACTGATATAAAGGGCCTCTGCACACCGAGTATCCGCTCCCACTCGCTCCAAGTATGGCCCTGAACGCAGCGCTCGCGACCATGGCCTCTGGCCGCCAGATATTCGTGCAGAAGTACGATCCAGAATACGCCGCAGGCGCCGACATTCCTGTCCTGTTTATCCACGGAATGGCCGGGAGGCACACGGCGTGGGGACCCGTCCTGCCCTTCTTCCCTGCGCGCACACGCATCGTTTACGACCTCCACGGGCACGGGCGTACGCCGTCCAACGGCCCCGCGACGCCTGCCACACTCGCCGAGGATGCGCGGGACATCCTCGTCCACTTCGGCATCCACACCAAGGTAGACGTCATTGCGCACTCCGGGGGGTGTGTCCCCGCCCTTGCCTTCGCCGCGACGTACCCGCGCAGCGTGCGCAGACTCGCGCTGCTCGGCCCGCCGCCCATCCCGGTCCCGCACGAGATGATGGCTGCGAACATGGGACTAATCAAGGCGAACGGAATGAGAGGTGTCCTTGCGGTGCAGAAGACGTTTTTTGGACCGAACACGAAGAGCGCCGCGGCGTATCAGGTGTTGGAGGAGGACACGCAGGCCCAACGGGTGGACGGCGTCCTCGCGTTCTGCGATGCGTTGATTGCATTCGTCGTCGGAGTGGTGCACGCGGAGAAGGCGCTAATCGTGTACGGGACGGAGGATCCTGTATCGAGCAAGGCAGGGGCGCAGGTTTTGGCCTACAAGATCGGGGGGACAGTTGTCGAGGTCGGTGGAGGTCATTGGTTCATGCTTGAGAACCCGCTGCAGTTGGGTGAAGAGTTGAGGAAATTCTTGGATCACTAGGACTGTGAACTCCGCCATAAGTTCCTTAGGGTCACGATCATATGCATATGCCGTACACCGATAGGTAGTATCTAGGACATCCTGCTCGAGATTTGACACCTATAATGTTTTCATGAGGGACAGGCACGGACCGATTAGCACGATGTAGAGAACGAATATGATAAATATGTTGCAATCGAGTAGTCCTGAGTCGGTACTCGCAGTACTTGCTCGACCCAGGTCCTTGCAACCCGCATGAGAAAAAGGGTCAACGAAAGAAGCACAAAGCATGGGACAAGACTTCACTCGCGATTTTTGCTGCGTTCGCGCGCCTAGCCGGGTAGCCCTGCTGAGTGATGCCCTAGGGTCGACAACCACACGTGGTTAGGAACCGACCCCCAGCAATACCACATATCATATGGGAACAGAGGCGATGGAGGCTGATAGGATACGTCATCACAGATCCAACACCGTAGATATGTAGCATCTCGAGAATGAGGCCCACTAGCTAACCCCACACAGAGAGATCCACTCCAAACCAGTCCGGAAGCTGTCGCCAGAACCTGTCCCGCGCGAAGGTGACCACCGTACCGAACTCGCCGCGACAGATGTCGCACGTACGGGCGTCCGCCAGCTTCCCCTGCATGTCGTACGCGTACAGCATGGCGAACAGTGGGTCAGAGGTGCGCCCAATGACGACCCCGTTGACATCCCGCAAAAGCTCAAACGTGACGTACTCGAAAGCGCCTTGGCAGTCGAGCCTGCGGTCTGGGTCCTCGTGTGCACGATTGAGACACAGCTCTGACGGTTTTCGTCCTTCGAGCTCGTTGACGATGAACGTGGAGAAGAAACGGGATGAGGCTTCGCGGCCACGCAGAAGCCTGACCAGGTCGTCCTGCGGCAAGCTGTGATGGAACGAGTCGTGTGGGTCGACGAATCCGGCGGTTGCGGAACTCGGCAGGTGGCGGGAGAGGTCATAGAACGCAGCGGGAAGGAGTTCGGTTGCTCCAACCTGACGTGCCAAGTTGATGACAGCGCTTTACGAGGATGTAAGTGTTCCGAACAGATGTGAGTGACGGCGATACGCACATGGGATGAGGTAGGAGAATGTCTCGGGCAAGGGGGCTATCCCAGTGTGGTATGTGCCGCTCCCGTCGATTCCAGTGCGCCAGAGTAGAGGGCCAGGCCTTGAGCATAATTTCGAGCGCCTCGTGGTGCAAGTTCTCGAATTGGTACACTGCGGATAGTCGGAGCAGTACGAATGCAATCCGTAAGTTGGTCTGTCTTTGCAGAAGAGAATTTCTAAAAGTCACAGGATCAGCCGATAAGTAGATGTTCAATTGAACGAGATACCTACAGGCCGTCGTAGAGAGCGTGGAACAGCAGCGAGAGGTCTTCGGCAGAGTCCGCGAGTCGCAGCACAGGGCGGCCATCCAGGTTCGTACAAGTCTCAGCATTCGATGCATCCAGTTTGTCGATCAAGCCCGAGAAATACTCCGAGTGTCGACAAAGCAAGCCTCTGTGTACAATGAAGTAGTAGTCGCCGGCGAGAACAGCAATGTTTCCGTCGTCAAAGGAGACACTGGAGCGGCGGCGGGGAAAGCCGTTGTCGTTGGCAGTTGGAGTACGGTCTGGAGAGACGCATCGTATAGCCTGAGCATGGTGACTGTTAGAGCTGAGAGCGCTCATGGCAGAGTTGGTGAAGGAGTTGCTGGCGGGCGCGTCAGCCAACAACAGCTCGCTCAACGCTGACTAAGCGCGTCTTGTCGGCATCGCGCCGCGGCGACGCTTTTCCTTTCGACTCGCGACAACCCATGAAAGAGCAAAATGTCTGCTCCAGTGCTCAACCTTCTCATAATCGTGTATGGCTCGTCCTCCACAGATCCTGTCTCCGATTCCCGCTACGGAGCCCACCAGCGCCGTCTCGAGCTCGAGCTCCGTCCCAAACTTCCTATGATCGGCATGTCCCCTGCTGAGATCTCCACCTGGACCAGCGCCCTTGTCAGGAGGATACATCCAGATGTTAAGCACAGCCAGAGATGGCACTGCGAATTCTGCGGTCCGATCCAGGCTTCTCACCAGGGCCAGAAAACTCATGCCATCTGCAGATAAACTCGCTCTTGAAACTTCATGCAACTTTGCCTCCTGGTCGCATCTGAATCCCCCGAAGGTCAATGTATACGTAAGTTTTTTTTTCCAGCTGCAGGCCCAAAACATCACCATTGTCTACTCCAACTGACGTTACTGTGATCTAGTTCCACGGGGTCTGCAACTCGATCAGGGGACCGTGCTATCGCATGCTGAAGAAGATGAACAAAGAGCTGAATGCGCAAACAGGAATGGTGGCGAATAAGCCTTCCAAGGCGGATCTGGCTGCTGGGCCAAGTGGCCCTTTCCCGGCCGCTGCTAGTTGTGCCCAGTGTCACACAGTGACTGGACTCGACAACATGAAGAAATGCTCGGGTTGCCAAATCACGAGGTAAGACCTCGTGCGATACATGAGTCTTCTTGACAAATACTCATTCTATTTTCCCAGATACTGCGGGTAAGCAGAATGTTCTTCGACGCTCATCGTCAGTCCCGGGATCGAAACTCACATTTGTCTCTCTTTCGCAGATCAGAATGTCAGACGTCCGACTGGACTCGTCACAAAGAATTCTGCAAAATGAAGAAAGAGGTCAAGTGGGTGTGGAACTAGAACTTCATCGACTGCCGTAACGAGTACGTAGTAAGGTCCCTCACGTCATTTGGAGGGAAAGAATAACTTTCTTGTTGAATGTACTTATACAAATCGACCTAGCGATCAATTCTTGTAGATCTACAGCGCCGAATGCCAAGTTCGACACTGAAGCTCTTCATCGTTGTTTCACGCCACCGCACGGCGAGGCAAAGGCCAAGTTCCGGGTCTGCCTGAGTGCCTCTGCCGAATCGGCTAACCTTATTTTCGCTTTGCCGCGGCTCGGGAAGGGTTTACATGAAACATATATTTTTGACATGACAGCATAACAGACAACAAGAGATAACTATAATAAAGAGGCTTGCTAGAATGACCGTGCGCCCGCGCTACGCCAGCAGAGAAAGTCAAGATAATCAATCATGTACTTGTCCAGCCCACGACACTTCTGAGTTCAATCCAAACACTTGACTACTGCGGCTTCAGGGAGAGCTGAACATGTTGGGGCTAGGCATGCCGTCGTCCAGACGGGGCGCGACACCCGTCATGAAAGTCGGCGAATCGGGGCTCGGGGGGCCGCCGGGCGAGCTGGGCTCCATCCCCGTCACCAAAGTCCTGCGCTTCGGAGGAGTGGACAATGCGCTTGAGGAGCTGGTACGTTGTTGACGAGTCGCCCAAGAAGAGTGTCGACAGACAAGCTCACCTGCGAGAGCTTCCCCATGAGGAGAAGTCGCTGCCACTGGCGCCTTCCATGTCGAGCATGTCGACGTCGAGCTCGTCCCCGATGATGCGGGGATTGAGGACGCGGCGCGTCTTGCGTTTCTTGTCGACGGCGAGACGCTTAGCGTTGAGGTTGGGGAGGGTGGGGAGGAACAAGTCTTGCGTCTGTCTGAATTCGACGCCCGATGTTAAGGAAAACAGAGACTACTTGACGAGGACGCCGCTCACCCAGCCTGAATTAGCGCCTTGACGCTTTCGCGGCCCTTCTTCGTGAAGAGAGTAGGGGAGTGGCGGCCTGCGGTACTGGCCTTGAATACCGATGCAGCAGGAACAGATGCAGCAGGAAGGGCAGGTGCCAGGACTGGCACAACAGGCTCAGGCTCGTCTCTGTAGACAGTGAACGCGGGGCGACGGGTGGTGCTCTTCTTGACACCACCGGAGGACGGCTTGGCACGTTGAGACATTATGGGAAAGGTTTGGTTTGGAGAGGGTGTGGAAGTGTGCGTGTCTGGTACAGTGGGTCAAGTGGAGGTGTGGAGACAGAGGAACGGACGGAGAAAAGCGAGCGTGCTTTATAGCTTGAGTTTGTTCGGATTTGGCTTGTGCGGACGAGGCGAAGTGTGGTCGCAATTTTGCCAGCCCTTTGTCTGTGAATAGCCACAATCGATCGCATGCATTGGCGTGGACGCACAGGGACCAACTCTGACGGCATGACTTTTGGCAAGATGCCAGCATTCACTCGCCATCGAGTATATATCTGATTGAACAGATTGGGATGTCGTGAAGTTTAAGGAGAGAGACCTACCTGGTTCTCGTGAGGTCTTCAATGCAAGGGAAGGGGTGCAGATTAAATCCGAGGTACTCACTCGTGCTTACCGGAAACAATTGGAGGGACAGGCATGTGTCGAGATTTTAGGGGGGAAACCCAAAGTAAAATATATTGTCCGCAACCCTCATTACAAGAGGCCATGCACGCTTCGAGCTCAGAGAAAGGTCAGCAGAACGGCGACAAAACCTTCTGGTCGCTCTTAGTGGCCGTATTGGAGGCCTTGCCCTTGGTGATAGTCGTGAACCTGTTGCAAGCCGTGATCAGTGGGTGACGGTTATTTGGAACGAGAAGGGAACAGTCATACGTCGTCTTCCCTCCCGCCTTCGCTGATGTCTGCTTGATCACCGTGCGGATGATCTTGGAGCGGAAATCGTCCAGAGGAAGAACATCTGCTGCGTTCTTTGCGATGCCATTGATGCCGATGTCTCCAGGCTCGTTGTCCTTGGTAACAAAATCGGTTGCCTCCTGCGCAGCGCTAGTCTCTTCGAACTTCTTCGCAGCCGCGTTGATAGTGTCGCGAGTACCAGCGGGAAGGACGTAGATGACCGGCACGCTCCCCTTGAGAGAGCCTAAGTAACTAGCATGAGCGAAGTTATCTATGAGAAGGGACACCAATACTACCTCGGGTGACCTTCGATGCGTCACTGGAGATCCATTTGTATGCCTGATCGTCGAAATCCTAGACTATAGTTGAGGTCCTGCACTCGCTAACGGTTTTCTACTAGAAACAGACCTTGGTACCCGCGCGCGGAGTCAGCTGCAGGATGTTGTTTCCAGCCGTCAGGACGCTGGGTTGTTCAAACCGGAACCAAAATTCTTCCTTGGCGCGCTTCTCGAGAAGCTCGATGTCGCGTGAAGAGATATCAACAGCATCCGCAGCAGCGTACGCAGGACAGCTCGCCTATGAGAATATCAAAGGGAGATAAGCGAGGATGATCCTTGGGATGTGATCTACTGACGCTGCCTAGTACTTGTTCGACATCACCTTCAATTGTGCTGAGCAAACCTCGCTCTTCATTAGACTGTGCACAATCGTCAATAACCGATCAGTGCGACATCCGAAGTAGTACTCACGGGAAGCGGTGCTGCTTGAACGAGGAATGCAACAAGTGCCAGGGAAGTAGAAATGAGGGAAGTGAGACGCATTTTGAGCTATCAACGAGAATAAAAGGGGTTCAAAAAAGTAAAGACAGGACTGAGAGTGGACACCGGGTCAACCGAGCTGAGGAAAATAATCCACTTGCGAGATCTTATATGCATCACAACACTTGCTGTAGGCGCTCGCCGTTCATCGTTGCGCCCGAAGTGCAGACGCGTTACGTTGATAGCGATGAAGCAGACACAACAAAGTTTGTATGTGAGCTATTCAGCTAGTCGAGATTGGCAGGCTCAAGCTGTGGAAGATGGAGACGATCAACATATTGATACATCACGACGACGGCGCCTGCCTGTAGACGCGCCGGGTATGGATGCAATATGCTACTGCGTACGACGAGTAACGCGATAGCTGCTCAAAACTTCCTCGGATGTGTACTCGAGCCGAATCGTGGCTTCACATTGTTCGAGCAAAACCTGGGACCTACGCTGAGTGGTGTCTTGTGTGTCCAAATGTTACATAGACTCCAAGGGAGATTACACCGCAATCCACTACGCGTTTCATCTTCTTGTTTGACGGTCAAAGTGATATCGCTTACAGGTTCGGAACCACGCAGAGCCGTTGCGCGCTGTTGCGGCGTTCTGGTCCTGGATACGTCTTCGAGGACAGCAGCTTCGGGAGGACCAGTACTTATAGAGCCGCCATGGAATCTAGAACAACTTGTTCAGCTTTCTGATCGTGATTTCGGAACATACAAATAGACCAGTGCAACTGACTGGAACAGAAGAAAGTTGCCAGCAATCATGGCGGCGTTCGAACAAGCTCAGCTTTAGGGAAGAGCGCGGCACCGGATGAGTCGAGCGTGGGAACAAACTTCGTAAGGTCGCGCTCGGCTGAAGCGCAGTACCTCACCCGCCTGCAACCACACATTCGCGGACATCCGACACAAAAAGGCCCATCTAATTCCGAAGAAAAAAATGGCAGAACCAGTTCCGCCGCGCGTCGTCCCCGGCGCGCCCCCGCCCCCGCCGCTGTCCAAATCGCAGAAGAAAAAGCGCAAGACCGTCAAACCCAAGGGCGAAGTGGACTCTCCCCTTACCCCGTCCGTGTCTATACCCGATATTGCCTCTGCCGCACTCGTCGAAAAAGCCCCGGGGTCCTCGGATATCAAGGAAGGTGCCGTCGCCGAAGAGCTGGTCGCGCACGCCGAGGATGCCAACGGCCCGACGCCCACGCGAGACGAGAGTCAGTTGAAAACGAGTCCGATTGTTGAGTTGGTCACGAAGCGCCTCAAAGCAACCGGAAAAAAGATTGTGAGTGTACTTTGCGTATAATATTCCATCTGACGCGTCGCATTTACCTTTTTTAGACGCGAATACAAAGCTATGCGTCCACTGACCTGGACAAGCTGAACGACGACCAGAGACGGACGCTCCGGACGCTCCCTTCGTTGGAGGCTGTTTACAAGGAGCTCGAAGAAGTCAAAAAGGCTGTAGAGGTCCGTCGAACTATATGGGGTGCAGCAACTCAATTCATATACACTGTACCAGACCCACGAAGCCGAGCTCGCACAGGAAGAGGCACTGAAAGCTCTCCAAGCCGAGGCAAAAGAGGCTCAGTTGATCGCAGTGGCTGTAACTGAGGCGGAGAGGGCGACTTTGGAAAGAATCTCTGCTCTCCTAGGATTCATTCGTCTTCAGACTCTCCTAGCAGAACGCCATCCTGCAGTCTCCTCGCTCAGCTTTGAGGAACCGGATGTTCCAGCCATCTTCGCTGCCGTCCAGATTCTCCTCGGTGAGGAGTCCGAGAGAAAGGAGGAGCTCCTCCGAGGTATCCTTTCCGGCGAAGGAGAATTCGAGGGTGTTCCTCGTAAGTCTCTTCTGTTCTGTCCCAATAAGTACTTCCCTGGTTGATCCTCCACCCAGACTCAAGATTCTTCGATCTGACGCGTTCATTCCTTAATCCCCCGGAGGCGCCTACGTTCATCGCGACTGAGGACGATGGGAACGTGTCTTCAGCCCCGGACGTGTCAGAGGCAGCAGATACTCAGGCCAACGTTTCTGTTGCGGGTGTTCAGCCTTCTGTTTCTGGCGGAGGGTTCCACTTCATGCAAGAGAGCGAACTTGAAGCAGGCGCATTCGGGGACATTCAGGAGAGCCAGGAATGGATACAGGTTAACAATCAGTCCGGGGAAGCGACCCTGGAAGCGGAGGTCGTCACAGTTACCCATGAGATTCCTGGCACACACGATGTCGTTGTCGAACAGACCATCACTGTCGCGGAAGCCGAGCCGGAGGTATGGACGTTCGCTCACAGGCTTGTATGATGCACTGACACGGAAGCAGGTGTCGCAGTCCACTGGCTTCGACTGGGCGGCAGAAGATGAGGGTGGTCTTCCGCCGATTGCTGGCCTTCAAGCCAAGTTCGGCACGTCTGAGACGCCGTCCCCCGTCGAGCTGCCGCATGAGATTCCCCATGTACCATCGTCCGAGGCTGCAGGTGCTTCCGTGAACGGCTCTATACCGATCGACGAGGACGGGTTCACGCAAGCTCGCGGACGGGGTGGGCGTGGGCGTGGAGAACGCGGTGGCTTCAGAGGCTTCAGAGGCGGCGAACGCGGTGGTTATCGCGGTGAGCGTGGTCGTGGTGGTTTCAGGGGTGGAGATGGTTTCCGAGGTGGCGATCGCGAAGGCTTCCGAGGCGGCGACAGAGGCGGCTACCGCGGCAGAGGCGGCGAGCGAGGCGAGCGAGGAGGCAAGTCACTTCCCGTATTTTGTGTGTGGGTGCCTTGATCATATTTTCGTCATCAGGTTATCGTGGAAGGGGTGGTGGAGAGTGGAGAGGGGGAAGTGACGGTGAATGGAGAGGTGGAGGGGGAGATGAATACCGAGGCCGTGGGCGGGGTGGTCGAGGCCGAGGTGGTCGAGGTAAGTTTCGGCTGACTTTGAGTTGACATCCTTTGACCTATGATATATAGGCTTCTCTGAACACCGTGGCGAGCCTCCCATTCAAGCTTAAAATGTCACCCAGCGTGTGTGTCATGACGGGCCTTTTTCTCTGAACATCTGAACCGTTGTGTTTGTCTTTTTGATCCCGTTGCTTCATCTCATGATGTTACGGTGCAGTCTCAGCTTATAAGCTGCCCTTGTGAAGCGTAGATACGTGACCTGTAGCCCTTTCTATAATATTTTCTTGCGACGCTCCGAGTGCGCGTAAAATAACAGAGTGAGGCAGTGTGCTATGACGCGTGGCGCGTGCTGGCGCGTGGGGGACGCCAACAGCTTTCCGGAAACGGAAGACCTCCGCAAACTTCAACTCATCCCGCTGCTACCACGACTCCTCCTTCCCTCTCCCCGGATTCTCTCTTGGATCTTCTTGATTTGCACGACCGTCGCCCAGCCACTCCTGTGCACTGCTTTCCTCGCGTCCAACTCTCTTGATCACCCCCCGTAGCCTCCTTCCGTCCCGCTCAGTCCATGGTTTCTTCTGGAATTCAGGATCAATCATCATCATGACCACCATCCAATCTACCCAGCCTATCGCCGGCACATCAACAGCGTCCGAAGTTGCTGTTGTACCGAAGGCGGCGGAGACCGCGAGCACGTCGTTCTTCAGCCCGCAGGTGTCATCGTACTTCATAGCCGGTGGGATTGCGGGCGCGGCCTCGCGTACAGTTGTCAGCCCGCTCGAGAGGTTGAAGATCATCCAGTGAGTTGTCAAACCATGTCTTCGCGTGATATATCTAACAAGGCCTATAGGCAAGTTCAGCCTCGGAATACAGGCAAGCAGTACACGGGTGTATGGCGAAGTCTTGTTCGTATGTGGAACGAGGAGGGATTCAAGGGTTTTATGAGAGGCAATGGGATCAACTGCGTGCGAATAATTCCGTACAGTGCTGTTCAGTTCACCACATACGAACAACTCAAGAAGGTGATCATTATTTCGTCATTTCGTCAATGTGATTCTGACGTACATGGGCCCAGTGGTTCACAAGGAATGGGAGGCGCCAACTAGATACCCCGACGCGATTAGCCAGCGGTGCGCTGGCGGGGATCACATCCGTCTGTGAGTAGACTGTGTACTCAATACACACACTTGCTCACGAGAGTTGTTCAGGCACAACATACCCATTGGACCTCGTTCGCTCGCGACTGTCCATCGTCACCTCTTCCATTATTTCTTCTCCACAACCCGCACAAACAGCACAGACATCTGCCGCTGCCGCTCAACCGAAGCCTACATTTACCTCCGCTTACCATACGTCAGCTGCTACCTTGCGGTCGGAGAACACCATGTGGGGGATGACTCTCAAGGTCATACGCGAAGAGGGAGGAGTGCGTGCATTGTACCGAGGTCTGATTCCTACTGCGATGGGTGTTGCACCCTATGTCGGGATCAATTTTGCGGCGTATGAGGCTTTGCGAGGGATTATCACGCCCCCGGGGAAGAGCAGTGTGGGGCGAAAGCTGAGTTGCGGTGCTCTGGCAGGTTGGTTGACGAGATGCTGCGTTGCAATATGATTTACTAATTGACGCCCGTTACAAAGGATCAATATCACAGACGCTCACCTACCCATTCGACGTTCTCCGTCGGAAGATGCAAGTTGTCGGCATGTCTTCCGGCGCGCTGGGGTACAAGTATAATGGAGCGATCGACGCTGCTCGGGTCATCATCAAGACTGAAGGCATCCGAGGAATGTACCGCGGGCTCTGGCCAAACCTACGTGAGTCGCGTCCGTTGCCTCGGGAACGAATGAAGCTCACCTGAATGTGCAGTCAAGGTAGCACCGAGCATTGCTACGTCCTTCTTCACGTACGAGCTCGTGAAGGAGTTCCTTCTTGGTACGCCATACTAGACGTGATGCATCCGGACACTCGTAGACGGCTCTCGACGGCGGCATTAGAGTTGCCCATCTAGCATAATCTTATTGGACCTGGGCATACTGTAGATTGGCTTCATACATAGTATCAACATGATCGTACTCTGCGCTTTGACGGGCGGCACAATAATGGAAAAAATGACGAGGGAATGGAGAGTACGTGAGACGCGGCACGTGGCCGAGGTACAGTTGCGGTCTGAGTGAAGCGCGATTGGCCCATCGTTTCTCTTCTCCACCATCATCTCCCTCCCCGCCGAGCTCGACGACCAAGACGACGACGGCCCTGATGCGTATAGATCGCCGGGACTGAACGCAGGTACGACCATAGGTGCTTTGATCTCATCAAACGCCGGTTGCTGACAGTTTTGCGTATAGTCGCGTCCTTGCCTCGCTACATCCACATTGTGCTGTTCTGCGGCCTCCTTTACGTCGTCTGCACGCCCGCACATCCCCTTTCGATAATCAGAGGGGCAGGCCTGTCGTATCGTGTCTTCTTACAAGATCTGCTGGCCGCTGTAACGACACCCTTTCCTATCTCTTCTCCCATACGGATCCACCATGCCCTTGCGCAGACAAGAACAAGCCCGTGACACCAACGTGTCCGCTTATTTGTCCTCGAGCTCGCTGTCTTCCTCGTTGTCGTCATCGGCTGGGTCCTCCATGCTGCTGCCCGCAGCCCCACCGTCCGACTCCAGCCAGTCCGATATAGCAACTCCCGATCGTTCGGTGCATTCATCTCCTGCCGCTCGCTCTAAGGCCTTCTCTCCTTCGGACGCCATCCAGCCTGTCCCGCGCTCTTCCTCTCTTCAGCCCTCTATGGGCCAGTCCGTCTCCACCCCCGACCCAGTTTCCTCCACACCGTCCAAAGCCACCTCGAGCGCAGGAGCCAAGCTCAAGCGCGTTTTTGGTGTGCGCAGGAGGAAGGTGGAAGATGTCCCGCCACCCCTGTCGATACCGAAAGGGAAGGGCCGCTCTGTTACGGCGCCCGTTTCTGCGGTAACGACGCCCTCGTCAATAAATTCCGGATTCCCTCACACTCCGCCGCAATCCGCTGGCTTTCCTCCGACGCCGCCTCCCAAATCCCCCCACATGCAACCTGGCAGGACAGATGTCACATCAGCAGTTGACCAGCGAGGATCCTTGATGATAGCCAGTCCGGGCATTTCGGCCGCTCTGCAGTACCTTTCCGAAGCGGATAATGAAAAGAATTTCGAGGGAGCAGTGGTCAGTCGACCAAGGCAGAAGGACCAGGAGCAGGAGAAGATGAAGGAGGACTGGAGGAAGAGCGACTCCACCACGACGAGTTATTACACGGTGCGACCTCGTTCTGTGACTTCTGGTGGTAGTCGGACACCTCGACCTGTCTCGATGGCGGAGTCGTTACATTCCACGAACACCATTGTCCCGGCGAACAAGCGGCTGAGCGCTCTGCTCACCGAGGCTGAGTTTGTCATGACGGAAGAGGAATTACCGATTGAGCCTTCGCCCTCGCCTCGACGCAGTGCAACACCTCTGGCACGCAAAACCTCCCCGTCAGGTTCAGCCAAGACGCGGAAGAGGCACTCAATTTCCCTTCATTTTACATCCCCATTCCCATCGAGTGCAGCCTCCCCCTCCCCTACCAGTCCTACCGCTTCCGATGCACCCTACAGCCCTGGAAGGCCCGCATTCGTCCAGCGCTCTACGGCCGAGAGCTCCTCCGACATGCCTGCTCTGACACGCACTGCGGCGAACGGGATCATTGGTCCGTCACGGAGTGACGCCTTTTCACAGTCGACCGGCAGTCACATCAAAGGCCGTCTAGCAGCATTGTCGGCAGCGACTACCGCCCCCTCTTCTTACCAAGAACCGCCTGCCAGACCTGCGTCGCCGTCTAGTCGTTCAATCACCGGTGGAAACACTTCCTTGCGACAGACGGCGGTGAGCATGACCAACGGTCTTGCCCCGGCCGCAGGGTTTGCCATGGGCTTTGGCAGGCGCGCGGTGGAGCGCATGGGACGGGCGTTTGGCGGTCGCTCCAATCAGGGCGGCTCTGGATACTCGTCGTCGTCGTCCTCGATCGCGGGATCAGATGACGTGGGACGCTCACATCCCAACCAGTCGAATTCGTCGCATGTCGCCCAGCAAGGGAAAGGAAAGCCCTGGCGAACGCCAAACGCACCGTCGGGTACTTGGAGTATCTCATCTGCGAGCACATCTTCAACGGGGCCGGAAGTGGACACCTATGGCCTGGCTGGTCCTAGTTTGGGTACACGGATCCGCGGTTCGATGCGGAATGGTTCAGGAGGCTCGATAGCCGGCGGTTTGGTATTTGGTCGCGAACTGAGGGCATGTGTCAGAGACACCGCTCTCGATCCTGTGCGCCACGCGTTGAATGGCAAGGACAGCGACTCCGGTGAGTTGTAAGACCCGTCGTCTGTGACTGTATCTCTCATACACTCGGACAGTCAATCTCGGTGGTGATTCTTTGGAACAGCGCCTGCTACCCGCATTGGTTGTTCGATGCGTCCAACATCTTCTGAAGTGGGGTGTGGAGGAGGAAGGGTTGTTCCGGTGAGCTACATTATACCCATGGTCTTTGCAACACGTAACTGAACAGCTCTGAACAGCATAAGCGGTCGTGCCTCTCATGTCGCTAGACTGAGGTCGGAATTCGACACAGGTAAGTAATTCAGGGTGTGTTCCTTCATGCATGCCAACCGATCTCCACGTTTTCAGGTGCAGACTGGGACATGTTAGAGTGCGCACCTGGAGACTTAGATCCCCATGCTGTCTCGTCCGTTTTCAAGGCATATCTTCGAGAACGTACGTATCGTGTTGTCTCGCCAGTGACCTGCAAACATACTAATCCGAACGCCAGTCCCGGAGCCGATTTTGACTCACGCATTGAATCCTTTCTTCGAGGCTGCCATGATCGCAGAGACCAATGCTCGAAAGTCTGAGGAGACCAATTCTCCGACTCCTAAAGGAGGTGCGAGGGGTCCCTCACTGCCTTCTGGACCTCGCGACGGCCATGCGCTCCGGAAACCACCTTCATTGTCCACCCTGGCCATGCCGAGCTTCGCAGGAATGCGCCCGCCTTCGGCAGAACTGCTCGCCGCGTTCGCATCTCTCGTTGCTCGGCTTCCGCGAGAGAACAGGGATCTTCTCCGCACTGTTGCGGAGCTGATTAACGTCACATCAAAGCGCAAAGACATCCGAATGCCGCTGAGCAATCTCACGGTCGTCTTCTGCCCGAGTCTCAACATGAGCCCTCCTATCCTCAGAGTCTTTTGTGAAGCAGAAGGGATCTGGGACGGCCCTGTCAAGGGCTGGGAAGAGTCTGTCGTTCTTGATATCAAGCGTGACTCGAAAGTTGTCATCGACATCCGCGCTGAGGATACGAGCGCTGAGGATGGTGGAGATGGAACGGAGGACGACGATTATGAAGAATCCCAACTCACCCCTCCCGCCGTGCGTACGCAGACCGCAACTTCAAGTACCGATCAGACGGTCGAACTCGACGAGTCTTCGAACGCTAATGACACCTCTACTGGAATGGAAGTCGCTGAGACAGACATCTCGGAGCCTGCTGGGACCATGCAGGCTTCCATTGGCGACAATGCGTCATCTGTCTCCACGAACGAATCCCGTCCGTCAACGCCCCCGCCGAACGCACACTATCTATATAACCCTCATTCCCCCTCAGCTCTGACTTCTTCCACCGACTCGTTGGCCACACCATCGACGTTATCAGAGGACCCTTCCGTCTCACAGCAAACAACTGCACTGAAAGAGACGCTGTGTGTCAAGGTTGAGGCAACTTCTCCTCCCGAGATCGCTGACGTGGACGACCATCCTCCTCTGATATCTGCACGACTGCCGCCGACTGTCGTACCCATCGAATTCCCTATGACTGGAAGTGCTCCGTCCACGCCGATCTCCCCAGCACAACCTACCAGTGCCTCGTCCGTTCCCTCTCTGACGTTGGAACAGGCATCTTCGTCGGATTCCGTGAGCCGAAGAACGCGCAAACGCCCATCTTTGACTGCACTCTTTTCAAAACGGTCTGGATCGTCTTTACGTTCATCCAGATTGTTCCCATCCTCGCCGTTCCTCAGTGCCCAGGGATCGCCGACGGGGTCTTCGCCTTCGACGCCTGCTTCTCAGGCACAGTCCATGGTAACGGCGCAAGGTAGCACATCAAGCTTGCCCCCGGTACTTGATACGCCCATCGACTCATCGCGTCTGATCGAAGCACTGGGTGTTGAAGACCAGAGCGGATCTAACACAGAGCCAAACACCACCGCATCCGTCTCCAGTGATCCCTTACGGGGTGGAAGGCCGTTCTCTATGTCCCCTCTTTCTTCTCCCATCTATTCCCCCATATCTCCACCTGCATCGGCCACTCCCGTCGCAGGGCAGTTCCGGCATACGGCAGACGAGATGAAGTCTAGCCGCTCCCCTGGCCATGGCCTTCGCGGCCAGACTTCACAGTCGTCCTTCGCATCAGTCGATTCGAGCGCAACCTACCACCGGCTCAGCCTTTGGGAAGATGACGAGGAAGCCGGACCTCCAGATGATGACTGGGCAAGCAGCGTCTTCATGGATGTAGGGTGGACTGCGCCGTCCGAGCCAACTGAACGCGGTCACGGCCGCACATAATCAATGCCTCCGTGACGCCCGCGCAGCTGGTTCTGGATTAACTCCATACTCTTCTGAGTGGAGTGCGTTTCTTCGTCTTGTTGTATCTTTATCGCTGTGGTCGACCCTCGGCTTCTACGATTCTGTCTGGTAATCGTCTGATCCAGTTTTCGTTATCTTTGGTGTCTGATTGATCTAATCATTCATACCCCCCCCCCCTCACCCCGCCTTCTTTTGCATCTATTTCTCATCTCTCTGCAATTCAACTCGGAACATCGATATATCAGCTTCTGCACGGTAACTCAGTATATTCCATCTTTTATGGCGTTCACGCGGTTCAAGCCTGGTGCACGCTGCTACTCACGGACTCTTCGCTTTACCATTGTCATTTCTCGTATACGCATACCCTTCAAACATTGCCCGGCATTACTCATACATACCGTTCACGTTTTCCTGTTCTGTTCGCGCTTGTTAGTTGTCACCATGCATTCATCACGCCCCTCATCATATTCCTCCAACATCACTCGGATAGCATCGTAGTATAGGTACGAGAATGAGACGAGCCGAACTATACTGTTCTGGGTATCAAATGTGTGACACAGTAAGGTCCATGATAGGAAATGGTGAAACAGTAGTGAGGTAGACATGCAAAGCACCCGCGACAGATCGGACAGAATGTCCGACTTTTGCGGGATTTAGTAAGGTGGAAAAGCGTTGGAAGGAGTGTCCTTGAATGTTATGGGTTCCATAACGCTGTCACCCTCCATCGATCTGATCAACCGTCCGGCACTCATGCGGCCTCCTGGCTGCGATGCACTTCAAACAAGCTCTCGGCAAGAATACCCACGTCTCCGCCAACCGCCGTGAGCCCCTTCTTGATGTCCTGAACGAGGTCCTCCGACAGTCCCTGCGCAGTCCTGGCGTAGATGTCCAACCCTGCCGGTGTGAACAACGTCTTCTCGAAGTACGTGACAGCCCACGAGGGGCCGTAGCCTAGGAGCTGCCAGCGCGAGGACGCGATCATGAGCAGGCCTTTGCCACGCCACTTGAACCGGGTGGGTGCCGCGTCGCGCGATGCGGTGTCGAGCGTGTCCACGCCGACCACGCGTGAGCGCTTCGCGGAGGCAGGGCTCGACTGCGCGCGGTATTCGACGACATCGTCGAACTGGAGGGGGGAAGACGTGGACGGCGCGTCGACAGGAGTGTAGGATATCGTCACGTCCTTTTTGTTCTGCGGAAATCATACGGAATGTCAAGAAGCTGGCTGATTGGGCGCTGCGCGGCTGAACAGGGTTGAACGGACTCACCTTCCACAGCGGCAATGTGGAGTGCGTGACATACCTTCGGTACTACATGATCGACACGTTTGGGGGTGGAATATATGGGGCGAACATACCATGTTCCCATCATGTCCTTGATCTCGAGACCCGGACGGAACTGGGCGGAATTTGGAGAGTTTATAATCACCGGAGCTCCTGCCATGTTTCTGTGCAATCTTACGACTCCACGTTCGCGTCAATGAAGGTAGAGAATACGGAGTGATCTGCCCTACCTTAGAATTTTCTGCGTTTACTAGTCGTTGCGGTTTGCGCGCAAAGTACCGTACGGAGACATGCATCAGGTCGAACTTGGGCGGGGATCTCGGCTTAGCACGTGGCGACGGAGCGACAGTTCGGATCGAACTCGAGATGTTTAAGGTGGATGCGCGATACATGAAAACACGCGCACCGACCTAAGAAACTGAAAATTGAACCAGAGAAACAGCAGAGCAATACAAACAGAAATAAATAAAAATCTAAGTGCCCAGGTGGGGCTCAGAGCATCTCCCAAAAATCCGACCGCCCCAGACGACGCGTCGGGCGGAAGTCAGGAGCGTAGTCTTTCGTCGGATTCGGCTTTTTGCAGTCGCTCTCAGACCAATCTGAGTCGTAGTCCATGGGCTCGGGTTCGAGGATTTGCCGTGGGAAGTAACCCTCCTCCTGCTCCTCTTCTTCTGCCCCCTGTTCCTCCTCCGATATGGCCCTCCCATGCTCCTGTGTCCAACGCTCGGCGCGCTGAGCCTGCCATTTTAGTAACAGATCCTTCTGGTCTTGCCAGTGGACAATTGGATAAGTTCTGGGGCCGAGCGGCGCGCCGGCCGCGACCGCCTCCGCCCTACGCCTGTTCTCGCGCCTCAGGACCGGTGTGAACTCTTTCACCCCCCACCACTCGTGCGCCATGCGATTGTTGTCATCGTCCTGCGTCCAATGGCGCGCGAACGTGTGGTACTCGTGCTGTTCCTGCTCATCCTCAGGGAGCGGCTCGGGATCCTCGCTGGCAGCATTGCAGTCAGCGTCGCGGATCATTTCCAGATGTCTCTGAATGGACTCTTCAGCGTCGTTACGGTCACCCACGAAGTGGCTGTCAATGTCTGGGGGGGGCGGTGAAGGCGGATGGGCAGGGAGTAGACGCGTCTTCGAATGCAAAATGTCACGGCCGTGGACATACCAGAACGCAGGTTGGCGTTTGAGCTTGCCAGGGCGAGCACGCCGATATACATTATATGGAGGCCATGTAGGGGTGTTGTCCTGTGAAAGGCTTGCAAAAGCATCACCAGCCGAAGACTGCGCTGCAGCGTTGCCAGGCGGAGGTCCTGCGATATCATTCGCAACTGAGGACTCTGCAGTAGCGTTGGCTGCTAAAGGCTCCACAGTGGCGTTGCCTGAAGATTCAGCAGATGGAATGATCTCCGCCTGGCTTGCGAAGTGGACCTGATGGCGACTGGCCGTAGATAACCGCTGCGCGCCGTTGCGAAGAGGGACCTTGCTCGTTGACGCGGTCGAGGCGGGGTTGCCGCCGTGCATGGCAGACTTCAAACGCTTCGGTGCAGGTGTATGGATCTCAGTGTCGTCTTCGCCATCTTCATCGTCGGCGCGATCTCTCTTTCGAGTCGACGTGGAAGGCCCAGCGACACTGGGACACAAGATCAGTCGCTGGTGTGAGTCAAGCTAGAAGGAGCTTACGGGGATGATTGCCTTGCATATACGCCGTTATGGTCTCGATAGACATCCGTCATATCAGTAGATGCACTGCTGAAGACGGGGGTTAGCACGGGGAAAAAACGAACGGGTCGACAACAATACCTTCTACGTTCGGATTCCGCGGAATCGCCGTCATTGTTTGACCCATCGCTCGAGCCAGACGCTATCTGGCCTCTCGCCATTCGTGCCGCCCTCGCCGCCTTATGGGCCGCTGAGGTGTGAAGGGTTTTGGAGGGGTCGCGACGAGCAGGGCTGAAGGCGCTCAAAAGAGTCTGAAACAGCCCTTCCTTGACCAGAGGCTCTGGGGCGGAGACGAATTGGGAGGACAAGCCGCCGTCGTCCGCGGTGTCTACAGTCGGTTCGTCGACGAGTGGTGTTGCCGCGTCCTTGGAGGAGTCGCCGAAGAAGTAATTGAAGGCTCTGGAAAACATTGATGAGTTGCCCTCGTCGTGTTCGACAGGGCCAGCGACGTCTGCGCGGGGGCTCGACGTGGGTGCATGCCGGGCGCGAGAGTTGTTGGATCCACGAGCGTTCGAAACGCTGTGGGGCGCGTACACCCCTCGACGGCGGGGAAGCCGGGGGATGCGGACACGTCCATCAAAGAGCTTCTCGATGAGCTCGCCGCGGGGGGTGTTGGGGTCGATGTTGTCGTCCACAGCATGAGCTCGTAATTCTTCGTCTGTCAGGTCGAAAGCGTCGCGAAGACGGATCCAGCCTACGTAGTTGGTTCCGGGAGGCATGTCGCGATCTTTGGCCATGGCGTAAAGTCGGGGAGAATTCCAAGGTGTTTATTCGAGTGATGGTGTTATGGGGCTCGTCTGAGGGTGGGTACGAGGGAAGGAGTAAGGGTGGTTGGGCTCGTGGTGATGATGGTTAAGAGGGGTGGGACGGAGGTCGCCACGGACAATGGCGCAGGTATTAATATGGTCGCGCTTGGACCTGCCGCACAAAATCGTCCACAATAGGGTCGCCACACTTACTTACAACAGTGCCGCATCGACACGCGTGGGCTGTTGGTGTCATTGTCCTGCGGGGATCGAAATCAGCGAGGGAGGCGCTGCCGAGTCGGATGTTATTCCCGATAAGGATAGGGAGTCGGGGAGGGCCCGCCGCCCGCCACCGGCCGACCGTGCCTCAAGGCTCGCAGACCATGCACAAGTACTATTGTGGATAACATTCACAATGATCTGGCTGTACGAGTATGGATCGACAACAATGAGTTTGCAGAGGCTCTACTCACCTTTTCTGGCCATCGCAGTCGGCGTCAACGAGACCAACAAATTGATGCATAGCAGCAGATCGAGGGCCCGTGTCCTGAAAGTGCTATTTTCACCAGAAGAACAGCATTCTAGAATCAAGAGCCTACATGATAGGGAGGTATCAACAAGACACGTCTCAGGCGTAGGAATCAAGCATCAAGGGCTTACAGGGGCTTACGCAGAATAACCGAACACAGTGACCAACGGCGGCGGAAGCGTGCAACTTCCATACAACGGATAGGGCACTCTCAGCGGAACTAGGAGGGAACCAAGAATCCAACAGAAGCAGGATCCCACGCAAGGCCGAATATTGTTCCTCCGTTGGAAGTGAACTCGAGGAACCATTAAGTGACGATATTTTCATCGTCACAATTAGGCATCCGACGGAAGTTCGACCCTATCGTTGGATGATCTAGTGGAGCTCGTATGGAATTTGCAAGATCACAGCAGGGTACTCCACGGTTCCGATGTCCCAGAGATGTTGCCAGTGTCCCGAAAAAAGCACGGGTATGATGTCAGATTGAGACGCGCGGGAGGGTGACGTGGATAGTCAATATTCAGTACTCAGCTTTTAAGGTATATGAAGCGTTCTTCACTTTGCAAAGCAAGAGGTTCCTTGTCTTGTCCTCCCAATGCCAGTTATCCGTTGACATTCCATCGTTAGAGATATGGAAAGCATGCAGGGTTTGTGCTCTCTTGCAGTCCTCGCTATGGCACCGTTTGACAACAGACAACACGTACCTCTAACAGCCAGACGACTGACAGTCCCACACACCGAATTTGAGCTGTATGGCGAAAATTACACTCCAATTGACCTGATCGGACAGATGTATGGGATGCTGGGGGGATCAGAAGAACGGCATCAACAGCATATCACCCTCTGTGTACAAGGCTGCCCGGTGACTCAGAGTAGATTATACAACCCAATCCGCTGTCTCTATGTGCTCTTGGAGGTGTCAGAGATCGGGTGAAAACCCCCCACCGGACCTAAAAGCAAGGTCTGAAGAAACCTGAGAAGACAAACTGAAGAAGTTAGTTGCGGGAACACCTCTCGAAGGAGGATGGTATACGCACGCGAGAGTCGGCTATGCCTATGCATGGGTCTCAGTAAACTCCAAGGGTAAATACTAATTACTCGAACGCCGGGCTTCCCTGCATCGAAGTCCTATGGCAAAAGACTGTCCGCAGTGACGGTTGTATATGGATGAAGAGGTCGGGATGGGCCCGGGCGTGAATTGGGTTGGTCGCTGCAGTGGCGTCGCCGTCACGGTCTTCAGCAGTCTATGCCGGTTGGCAGGGGCCGTAAAAGATATTTCCCTCTGACAGAGTGATGTTGGGACGGTGTTTCTGTATTTTACAAGGGTCAGGGTGGACAGAAGTGGCCAGAGCAGCAACTCGGGTCAGATGAAGACTTGCAAGGCAGAGCGAGTGCGACGACTCGTTCTTCGGGTCCGGCTATGATCCGGCTATATTGATAGCCGGACATGAGTCTCGGTCGTGATGATCTTGGCAATTATCTCAGATCTTCCGCTTGTCTCTCAGTTCGTCTTCGCCTGCAACACACTACCACCAGTTGGTACACAGGTCTTTTATCTTCTTGCGTCGAGCATATATCAACACATCGCACTCTGTAGGCTCATGCATATACAAGTTGTCTCATCATCGGGCCCCAGACACTCGTCCCGTCGTCGCGACAACTTCGTATCTCAAGCAGATGGCCGAACGGCGGGACACCCGGATATATCTTAGCCCATCTAATGCCGAGCTCTCCACCTCGTACACCGCTCGGCCGCTGGAAGCAAGTTGTAACGCCAATGTCAACACGGCCGCTTGAGTAGCGAGAGTATAAAGGTGCGTTCTCGAATGCAGCGTACGGCGAAGGCTCTTCAGCGTTCTTACTACCTGGCCCGATGGCGTCTTCGCAAACTCCAGAACATCCGTCCGACAGCCATGGCCACCAGATTCATTTCCAAAGCCCCGACAGCTCTGTTGTGCCCTCACCATCCCCAACGCTTGTCCGTGGCGCCGTAGGACACCCCACCATCCCTCTCAGCCACATTTCTTCCCACCCCGATCTCAGCTATCCCTACCAGACGACCAATGTCCTTCTCTCAGGCTTCACGGACGAATATCGTGAAGTCAGCGAGACCGGCACTGTGCCCCTTGCTGGTGCCCTATACCGAGCACAGTCTCGGCTCGCGCACGAGCCAGACTACGCGTCTTCCGACCCTGAAAAGTCCTATAAACTCAAGGACGTGCAGCTCGTGGTATGGAAACCGGACGATCCTGAGGATCCACGGAATTGGTCGAAGCTGTATAAATGGAGTGCGTGGCTTCTCTCACATCTCGGGCTTGCAGTGCTAATCCTTGTATAATGGCAGTGATAACGAGTGTCGTGGCCCTTTGTGTTGTATCCGTTGCGTTCGGAAGTGCGATCATGACGGGAGATTTCCACGATGTCCAAGACGAGTTTGGCGTCAGTGAGACTGTGGTCGCATTGACGGTTTCTCTCATGGTCGTCGGATTCGGGTACGTGTTTCACTTCTTCACTGCAATCATTTCCCTGATCACGTCTTACTAGACTCGGCCCCCTAGCTTGGGCTCCATTGTCTGAGCTTTATGGACGTCGGCCTCTCTGGATAATCCCCTTCTGGCTATACGTCAGTGAGTCGAGTCTTCGAAACTTTAGTGCGTAGTCCGGGCGCTGACTGTCTCAGTTTTCAACATCCCTTGTGCACTGGCAAAAAACATCGGCACCCTCCTTGTGTGCCGCTTCTTATGCGGCATCTTCTCCAGCACGGCACTGGCTCTCGCAGGAGGAACCATTAGCGACGTATGGGACAACAACGAGCGCGGGTTTGCAATCGCCCTGTTCGCTGCCGCGCCATACGGCGGACCTGTCCTTGCGCCAATCGTCGGAGGGTTCATCGGCGAGACCATTGGATGGCGATGGATGTTGTGGGTAAACATGATGTTTGCCGGCGTCGCGTACGTTGTTTCGATACGTTTCACTCTTTCCTGAACGCTCATGACTCTGTCAGCGCCGTTCTCATCACCCTGGTTCCGGAAACGTATGCTCCAGCCCTGCTACGCCACAGGGCCGAGAAGATGCGCCGCGACACTGGCAGCGACTGCTACAAGACCGAGCAAGAGCTTTTCCTGCGACCCTTGAGCGACATGCTTACGGAGACGCTCGTCCGTCCTTTCGGTAAGCCACGGACTCACGCTCTTCCATCCTGTCACTGACCCAGCGCAGAAATGCTACTCACCGAGCCCATATTGCTGCTCATGTCCCTCTACATCTGCCTGATCTACGGGCTCCTCTACGCGTTCTTCTTCTCCTTCCCCATTGTCTTCGGCGAGGGCTACGGCTTCAATGACGGCAAGGTGGGGCTCACGTTCTGCTCTGTGCTCGTGGGGCTCGCGCTCGCGCTGTTCGTAACTCCGCTGCTCGAGCGGAAATACATGCAGCAGGTAGAGCGTAAGGGCGGGAAGGCCGACCCCGAGGACCGCCTACCCGGAATGATGCTCGGCGCGCCGTTCATCCCCATATGTGCGCCCTTCCGCTGTGGTCTTTTTATCCCGCACTGACGATGTGCTAGCGCTGTTCATATTCGGATGGACGTCCCCGCCGATTGTCGAGGCGATCGGTGCTCGATGGATCGGCCCGTGTCTGTCTGGCGTGCCGTTTGGCTTCGGCATGGTCGTCCTGTACTTCAGCGCCAACGCGTATCTCATTGACACGTTCTCGTCGCATGTCGCGTCGGCGCTCGCCGCGAAAACCGTGGTCCGGAGTGGCATGGGTGCTGCAATGCCTCTGTTCATTGGTGAGTCTTTTGCTCTAAGCACACGATTTTCTCTCAACAGCTTGCGATGCTCAACAGTCCCAATGTACCATAACCTGGGCAACGAATGGGCCGCGACTCTCCTTGCTTGCCTGTCGCTTGCTATTGTGAGCAGTCTGTACCATCAAGCGTCTTCGTCGGGCTGATCAGTGTTATCTAGCTTCCCATTCCTTTCTTATTCTACACTTACGGCAAGTCCATCCGCGCTCGTTCAAAACGCGCTGCAGCGGCATAGAGATACAATTCATTCATCCATTCTCACCGACTGGCTCCGACTATCATCATTTTCTTGATTTCTTGGGTTTCTGGTTACATTTGTAGATTTCGCTGATAGAAGCCTCGCGCACCGCATAGAGCATGCTGACCATGTCTAGACCGCACGCAACGACTTGTAGACGTATCTTTATATATCGTACATGACTTCTGGGGTGACCTATCTATATAGGTCTGACGATGACATCTTTCTGTTGACATCTCCTGCAATATGTCTGATCATCTGGTGTGTCAATCATGATTCGACTCTGGGATTCTCCCACGTCCACTTGACCTCTGTGAGCATCTTGCAGAACTCTTTGTGCCGCTTCCAGTCGGATCGCTGGCACTCCGTGCTGTGCAACAGAAACTCGTCAAAATGCATTGTTCTCGATCGCCGGGTTCCGATGCTCACCCGCAGTACCTACCATCACGAGATAAGCCATAGGAGCGATCTCGCCGACTTAGTCTGGCAGAATGTCCGAAAGTCGGCGTACCTGGTAAGCTGGCATCCTCCGCACTTCTTGAGAGTCTTGATGTCCGTCTCCTTGTTACATTTTACACAGCTCGCCGCGAGGGGATACGGGCCGCCGGGAAGGTAGACGCGGGTGTCCAGGGTGGATGGGTGGCCCGTGTTCTGCGCCATTTCGCGGTCCATCATCCGGAGGTTGCGCGCGCACTGCCCCTCGACGGCGTTGCAGACGTTGTGAAACTACACCCGCCTCGTCAAATATGAGCCGCGCCAAATCAAAATGTGCTGCACGCACGTAGACATTCGCACGTGGGGGAGTCAGATGCGTCCAGAACATTGTGTTATACAGGCTCTCCCGAGCAGGCTTATCTGCAATAGCGCGACGGCCGTTCAGATATTAGTAGGAGAGGCTGAGCCGGTGGGAGGCGTACCGCAGAACTCGCAGTGCCACAGTTGCGTGTGCTTCATGTCCTTGCTCATACGCTTGAGCATGGCCTTCACCCATTCTTGGATCTGTGGCGGGCGCATGCCTGGCGTGGGCAGGCGCGGGCGCAGGCTCAGCTCGACGCGGCGTTGGTCGTCACCATAGCGGTCGTCCGACAGGGGATCGCCCGCCGTGGACCCGTAGACAATTACTGTGAGAATGAGCTCTGGACCAGACATGGTGCGATCGTGGCCGATGAAGCTTGAAGGTTGAGTACCACGTAGTAGGCTCAGCCTAGGTTGGGATTGCTGCCTCGTGGTCGACACACTGTCACACAAACTACGGTGCTGTCGCTGTCGAGGCATTAAGGGGCGTGGCACGATTCTTTTACATAATATTAACAAGTAGATAGTATTCAAAAGCATCTAACATGTAGTACCGTACCTACTACCAGTTCAATATTGTATCTGAGAGGTTGTTCGCAGTGCTCTCCAGTCTGCTCGTCGGCCGCCTACGCGGTGGCTGTGATCCGGGTTACAGGCTCGGTTAATGCCGAGCATTCCACAAAATTTCGCCATGTCAAGTTGTTCTCGAGCAAGTAGTACTGTAAGGTAGCCTCCTGGCGCAGCGCGTTGTCCGCGGCCGCTGCAGAAAAACGAGACAAGGATTGTCAAATATTGAAATTAAGAAATGTGCAGTCGGAAGCTCGTCGAGCGCTCGGTGTTGTCGTGAGTCCGCGCTCGCGGGGGGCAACGTGGGACGAAAGGGTACGAAAGCAGCAAACATCTCAACGAGAAAGGTGCGGGCATTCAGACGCGTGAATCATGGGAGCCCGAGAGCACCTTTGGGACAATGACTTTTCGCGGCCAGAAAAGACAATGCACGAGACGCGGAGGGAGGACATGAAAATGGAGATTGACCGGATTGACCCCACCATGTCCTGTCGCTTCCTCCGCAGCTATGATTTCCTGGACAGGAATCTATCGACCCTCGCTGGCGTCGTATGTACCCCGCGCGCCTCGGATGTAATAGCCAACGCGTGCGCCGTTGTCGACCCGCGCCGAGTGCCGACAGGATCGCGCAGAGACTTGTGTCGCAATATCAAACCCCAGGTGAGACATCGGGGTTTCTCGGGGCGGACGTTGGCGATCGTTCACCTCCTGCACGACAGCTGAACGAAACGACGGAGGGATGCATGCGGCGACGCCAAGGGCATCAACGGCACTTGGTCATGGAGTGACGTACAGCGTTTTGATTGTAGGACGAGTGACGACTGTTCGCACCATGAACCATGCGCTGGCATGAATGTATGAGGGCATCGCTGTGGATGACGAGAGGTCAATGCACGACGCGATGAAGAGAGTTGCATCGCGGAGCAGGAAGAGAGCAGCAACGTGCCAAACGCGTGGGAGCCGCGGCCGAGGAGACCACGACGTCATCGACGACGTCCCTCAAAACGCGCATCCCACCCAGACGCGTCCGTTGGTTCCGCACGCGGCGTTCGCTTGCTTGCCTCTTCCTTCCCGCCGCCATGTCGCAGTCCGTGCGCAACATCCAGCAGCGCCTCTTCAGAGCCAACCTCGCCAACGCCCAGGATGGCGCAGACCCGTCCAAGGCCGCAGAGCCATCTCTCTCCATAAAAATCCCGAAGCCATCGGGCCAGGCTACCCCAGTTCCAAACCCCCCTCCAAAACTCACGAAAACAGAGACTGCCACCCCGCCCGCCACTCAGGATGCTCCCGCCAAGTCATACCGCGACAGAGTCCGCGAGAAGCTCGGTAAGGACTATGAGGGCGTCGAACGATATCGCTTAGATCAAGACAACGCGAAGGCTAGGCATTGGAAGCGATGGGGTCCATACCTCTCAGACCGACAATGGGTTCGTGTCTCGTTCCAGTATACCTCTTCATCGAGACTTACCTTTTGCAGGCTACTGTCCGCGAGGACTACTCCGCCGACGGAGATGTCTGGACACATTTTCCTCATGAACAAGCCCGCTCACGCACTTACCGATGGGGCGAAGATGGCATCGCCGGCTTCAGCGACAACCATCAGCGTCTCTGCTTCTCTCTCGCATTGTGGAATGAGAAAGATCGGATACTCAAGGAGCGTCTTTTCGGCGTGTCGGGTCCTCAAGGAAACCACGGCGAAGACGTGAAGGAGCTCTACTACTACCTCGACTCAACCCCGACGCATTCGTATATGAAGTTCCTGTATAAATATCCCCAGAAGGCGTACCCATACGAAGATCTCATTCGAGAGAATCAGAACCGCGGTCGCGAAGTCTCCGAGTTCGAGATCCTCGACACTGACGTGTTGGACGAGGATCGCTATTGGGATGTCTTCGTGGAGGTCAGTAATCATGCATGCAACGAGACGATTTGTCTGATCGGGTGCCCAGTACGCGAAAGATGAGGATAGTCCTGACAATGTCTACATCCGAATCACCGCATACAATCGCGGTCCCGACTCGGCAACTCTGCACATCATTCCCCAACTCTTCTTTGCCAACACCTGGTCATGGCCCCTCCCTACTCCACCCAAGCCGAGTCTTTCGGCAACATCAGAGAACCGTATCACAGCGGTGCACGAGACGCTCGGCAAGACACACTTGTACTGCTTCCCGTCGCCTCCTCCCGTTGGTCCAGACGGCGAGCCAGTGAGCCTCAGCGCTGAAGGGGAGGAGGAGGTAGACGCAGTTGAACCGGAGCTCCTTTTCACGGAGAACGAGTCGAACAACAATCGTCTTTGGGGTGTGCCGAACGATTCCCCCTTCGTCAAAGACGCGTTCCACGATCATATCATCCCCTCTCACCGTCCGCGAAACGACCAGCTCATCAACGGACGCTACAGGACCAAGGCCGATGTCAAGAAGGAAGCCGCCAACGGCTCCGCAGCACACAACGGTGAAGCGGACACGTCATCCGACGAAGATCGCAGTGCAACCCCCGTCCCCGAGCCGGTCTTCGTCAACCCCGACAGGACGGGCACCAAGTCCGCCGCTCATTATACGTTCAAGGATGTGCCAGGCAACGGCGGCTGCGCGGTCGTCCGTCTCAAGCTCACCCCGCAGTCTCCCAGCAAGGACGCGACGCTCGATGACGAGGGCCTGTTTGACGATGCGATCGAGGAGCGCCGTCTTGAGGCAGACGAGTTCTACCACGCCTTGACGTTGGGATCCGTCACGGATGACCTGCGGGCTATCATGCGACAGGCTCTGAGTGGGATGTTGTGGACCAAGCAATACTACAAGTTCATCACGAAGGAATGGTTGGACGGCGATCCCGCACAGCCACCACCACCGCCGTCAAGGAGGCACCTCACCAATAATAGGGTACGCTCGCCCAACTGCGAGAACTACTGTATTTTCGCTAAAATGGCGCATATATAGCACTGGATGCACTTCCACGCATCGGATATCCTCTCCATGCCCGATAAGTAGGTCTTCATTTACGATTGCCAGCTGCTTCATCTGTCTGATGATGACTGCTCAGGTGGGAGTACCCTTATTTCGCTGCCTGGGACAGTGCGTTCCACTGCATTCCTCTGGCCGTCGTGGACCCTTCGTTCGCCAAGAAGCAGCTCGACCTGCTGACGCGCGAGTGGTACATGAAACCCGATGGGCAGATCCCCGCGTACGAGTGGAATTTTTCGGATGTAAACCCTCCCGTCCACGCGTGGGCAACGTTCCGAGTGTTCAAGATCGAGCGCAAGCTTTACGGGACCGAGGATCTGCCGTTCCTGGAACGTGTGTTCCAGAAGCTACTCGTGAACTTCACATGGTGGGTCAACCGGAAAGACGAGGGTGGCGCGAATGTGTTCGAGGGTGGGTTCTTGGGACTCGACAACATCGGTGTATTTAATCGCTCGGAGCCTCTACCGACCGGCGGCACACTGCGCCAGGCGGATGGAACGGCTTGGATGGCGTTCTACTGCTTGAACATGTGCGTTCTACTCCGTATATGCGCATGATCGGGACGTACTGATCCGTTCGTCTATAGGTTAAGCATGGCTCTGGAGCTTGCGAAGCACAACCCCGTGTATGAGGATATTGCGTCCAAATTTTTTGAGGTCAGTCGATGCAACCATTTTCGACAATCACCTTTTGACTTGTCCTATTTATAGCATTTCATCTTCATCGCTGATGCGATGACGTTCCACTCTGGAGAAGACAAGGAGAGTCTGTGGAACGAAGAGGATGGCATGTACTACGACGCGATTCAGTGGGGACCCCACGACACCCTGCAGCTCCCCGTTCGCAGTCTTGTCGGCCTTATTCCGCTCTATGCGACTTTGACACTTGAGCCTTCAGTCGTGAACCGGTTCCCTGGTTTCAAGAAGCGCATGGAGTGGTTCATTGACAACCGGCCGGAAGTCTCAGGAAGGAACATGGCAAACATGAAAGGTCGGTGCCATAATCTTGGCTGCTTCCATTTGCTGACCTTCCGACAAAGCGCGTGGACGTGGCGAGCGCTATTTACTCGCTCTGGCCAGCAAGGAGCGTCTAGTCAGGATCCTGGAGAAGATGCTTGATGAGAGCGAGTTCTTCAGTGAACATGGAATCAGATCGTAAATTTCTTATCCCCATCGAGTGCGAAACTCTCTGATGAATTTATGGCACGTAGGCTGTCCAAGTTGCATAAAGAACATCCTTGGGGTATGGAAGTCAACGGCCAGAGACATGAAGTCAATTACTGGCCTGGAGAGTCCAAGTCAGGAATGTTTGGCGGAAATTCGAATTGGCGAGGCCCGATTTGTGAGTGAGCTTCCCTTGGTGTGTCTAGGCGGCTGTTTTGAAACCGCTCAAAGGGCTTGCGGTCAACTTCCTCCTTATCGAGAGTCTGCAACGCTTCCACCAATACTACGGCGACGAATTGGAGGTCGAGTGCCCTACTGGCAGTGGCGACTACATGAATCTTGTCCAGGTCGCCGAGGAGATCCAACACCGGATCATCCACATTTTCGGGCGCGATGTCAATGGACGCCGAGCGCTCAACGGCGGAAATCAGAAGCTCGACTTTGATCCCAACTTCCGTGATTATGTCTGGTTCTATGAGGTATTTATACTTTTACTTTAGGATAGCGCGGGACGTCATTGACGCTTCGGCCTTTATAGTATTTCCACGGCGACGATGGCCGCGGTCTCGGTGCGTCGCATCAGACGGGATGGTGAGTGGAAGCGCGAGCGCTTTGGAAAATTCGTTCGATGTGCTAATTATTCATGCCTAGGTCTGGTCTAGTCGCCTACCACATCCTGCAAAGTGGTGCAAGCTGTCGTCTGCCCAAGACTCCGAAGAGTACGAGTTTTTCCCATGAACCGCATGTGCAGCGGACTGAACAGCTGTTGTTTTTCTTCCAATAGCACCCCGCAGTTTGGCGCACCACTACTTCGATGTGAGGCTTGTGCTACGCTGCCCCTTTCGCATATCTGACGTTTATCACCAACTCTAGGAAACCATTGATTCGCAATCTGAGTATGGTGATGACGTGCAGTCCCTTCTCAGCGCGTATAGCACGGCCGACCTCAACACGCTGGGCGACATCTCTCCCGACGCCCTGTAATCCCGGAAAGTTCCAGTATACCTATTCTTCATCAGTCCGTAGACGCGTGTGTTGTTAGTATGGCTGTCGTTCTTGTGCATGTGTGGTGCGTCGATTCTCAGATTAGTCGCGTGAGTAGATGATGACGTCCTAGTAGAGCATCGATTGTGTAGCATCCGTTTGTCAGGTCTCAATTGCAATTCACATCCTTCCCAGTGTCTGAACTCTATACGCGTTAGTCTGACTCGGCGAGTTGTCGTCAGTGCATCTCTTGACACGGGAGCATATATATGCCCCGCTTTGTCAAGTACCGTCACGAGTTGCTTTCGATTAGTACTCATTGAGGCTTACGAGCCCGGACGCGGTGACGAAGCTCCGCCTGCGTACGTCTGTCTCAATGCTCTTCCGTCTGTCTCGCCGAAATCCGGCATATCCTCGAAAGCTAATTTATTGAGTGTTCCAGCTTGTCCTTGTTCTGATTATACTTCCACTCGATGGACCCAAATCATCGGTCCGTTCCTGACGTCAGTTTCCGTTCGTTATTGCAACGACGGCGGAGCACGCTGCAGGATTAAGGCATCACGGAGCGCGAGCGCGCGATCTGATGTTTTGAAGATACTCCAGCTTACGGCTCATAGGTACACGCCGCCCCGCTACACCAAGCAGTCGCAAGCCTGGATCGGCGGCGGCGGCGAGCGCAAACTCCCGATCGCCCGTCGTCCCTGTACAGAACGAGGCGCGCCCCATCAGCCAACTCATACACTCCACAGGCCACGGGCGATCCAAATCACCTGCATTAACTGTATGTGTTATATTCAGCGACGGGCCCGGGGATCGACATTGATCGACGGCGGCCTGATACAGCGCGCACGCACCTCACTTGCGCGCGCACGGCCCGTTGCAGATCACGGCTGATGCGAGATCGCCATCGGCACTGCTGGCACGGGGGAGTCTAAGAGGGCAGCCTGGATGCCTGGATGCCGGGGGAGGCACGGAAGCTGACCGACAGGGAGCCTCGGCGCGCGAGACTGAGCATCACGGCGCCCCGATGGCATCATGCAGCTGCAGCCCGCCATCAGGTGCAGGCGTCGGCGTCTGCAGCGCTCCTGGAGGCGGTGCGGCCGCCGCTCGGTAGAGCAGCGCGGGTACAGTGAGCAGCGAGCACGAGCGCGCGCGCGCACATGCACTGCGAAGGCATTTGAATGTGCTGGAGTCTGTCGGCTCTGAATCTGCACATGCGCAGGGCGCTTTGATGCGTTGACTTGCTGTTTAGTCGCCGAGGCTGCAGCCGGATGGAGTCTGATCATAGCCGTGCTATGCGCTCCCCGATCGAGACATTGCGAGTCGTCGTGGAGATCGATAGCCTCGTCCAGAGCAACTCTACACAGCCAATATCCGCGGTACTTGGAGACACGATGCGCTTGGTGTCGTCGTCGGGTAGCCGAGACAACAGACAAGCTCGCAGTTCCTCGGCACTCGCTCGGGCAGGTTTTGCAGTGAACACATAATGCAATTGATTCAGAACGCGGTAACAGATGCTGGTAAAACTCTAATAAGTGCTATTGTACACGACTAGTGACCGAACCCTCCAAGGCTCAAAGAACAGCGCGCCGTCAGGCAAGAAATCCGTGGTAACACTAATAAAATAAGTCGAACAAGGAGCCAAGGTAGATAGCGAGGAATATATCCGGAACGAGTGTGAGAGTAAGGTAGACGCACCGCACCACGCAAGCGCGTGCGGAAGTAAAAGTCAGGAATAGCCTACAGAGCCGTAGGGAGGGTAGGAGTCATGTACTGGTCGGGGATACAGTAGTAGTAGTAAGGAATGAAGGAGCGTGCCCGAGGAATGTCCCCAATGAATTGAAGAGTGCGATGATATATGCAGCGGGATGGGGTAGGGGAAGTGAGTAGTGCTTTTGGGACTGATGAGAGGCAATGCAACATGTGGTGTTAAGATGCAGGCAACGGACACGAAAGACTGAAGTGGAAAAAGGCGAACCGCGACTCAAGCGACATGCAGGACAACCTGCGACTTGCCGCCGAACGCCATATCGACGTCTTCTGTCGACCGCATCGAGATCAGATCACCCTCCTCGTCCTCGTACTTGACGCGCAGAGGACCATCGTCCCGCCGTGGGCCGCACAGGCGAATTTTCTTGCCAACCCGTTCGACAAGCTCGTGATACTCCGTCGCTCGCGGGACCTGGATGACGAAGATGTCGTTACCGAAATGCACCTTAACCTTGACCGATCCACGTCCGCTCTCATACGAAGCCAGTGATGACCGTCCCGCCAGGGACGAGTCGGTCGAGCCGAAGGGAGTGATAGGAGAAGAGCTGTTCGGCGAATATCCCGAGTCCTCCGCAGAGCCGGAAGATCCACTCGAACCGCCACTCGAACGCTTTGTCTCGGTAGAGACCTTGGATCTATCCCATCCATTTGTCGGCAAAGGCGGAGGCGGTGGGGCCGTCTTCGGCGTGTACGCGCTCGGCTGGCTAGCGCTCCGTGATCGATGGATTGGGTTGGCGATGACAGGCACCTGAGGCGAAGCTGCTCGCGGCTCGTTAGTCTCGTATGTTGACCGCAATCTCGTCGAGGAGAATTGACTGCGAAGAGGTGGCCGTCCGGTTGATTGCCGCATCCCAGGGCCAAAGCTTGAATCTGATGCGTAGCTCATCGTGGAGTTGAGACGCGTTGCAGGTGGCCTGGGGCTGGGGCCGGAAGGAAGACCATTGATCGCAAGAGGACCGGACGCGTTGTTTTGTCTCCATTGTGAGAGCATGGCACCGTTCGCGTCCTCCGTCTGAGCCCGCGGTCGTTCATACCCAGGGTTCAGTTGCTCCAGAATCGGGGTTACTGAACCACCGCGGCGTTCTGAGGGCGTCGCGCGCCCTGAAGATGGGCTAAGAGTGGGAGGGTAGTCCTCGTAGTCATCGTCTGGATCGAAGCCGTCGTGGGGCGGATAGCCTACAGGGCCGCCGCCGTAGAACCCGTTCGAAGCCCCCGACTCCTCGCCGTAGGGGTTCGACTGTCGGAAAGTGCGACCACCATTGGCATACGGATGTGATGGAAGGGACGTGGTGCCATTGGCTTGATACGGCCGCTCGTGCATCGACGGTGCTCGCGGATTTGAGCTGTTCGTAATTTGGTACGCAAGCCGGGATGTACTCCTTTCCGAGGCTCGGCGCATGGCTGCTCGCTCGATGAGGCGCTTGACTTGGGTCTCCCACTGTCGCACCTGCTCTTCATTGCGGCAACGGAGGGTGAAGAACTCAAGGTCGTCGTCCCCCTTCCACCAAATCTGGACGGAATAGCTCCCTGGACATAACGGTCAGTTGGTTCAACGCAAACTTATGCGAAAATAGCTCACCTCCGCCGCTCGTTGATTTCGCTTCCGTTACGTTGTTGAGGTATATCCGCCCCTTGAGCAAAAGTGGCGTCGTTCGCTTCTTGGACGATCCAGGCGGGGGAGGCGTCGCCGCCGGAGCGCCCTGCGGCTTCTTGAGGATGGAATTGCTCTTGCCGACCTTCTTGTTGGGGCCCACAGCCGGAGCCTCCTTACAGCAGAGGATGATCCGCTCGAACAAGAAGACGTGATACTCGCGATCGACCTCGGACTTAGTGACCATGAAGATGTCGTCCAAAAGGAGCTCGCCGAATTGCGATACATGGTGGCCCTTCCAATCGTCCACGCGTGTTGCAAGACTCTGAACAGTTTGTACGTTCTCGGCGCGTCGCTGTGCTTCGTTGATCTTGTCGGTGATGCGTTTGGCGGCAGCGGAGCCGGCTTTAAGTTCGTCATAATGGGGGTATTCGGCCGGAGAGGAAGCCTTGAGCAGCGACTGATGGGGGAACGGTGGGTGCTCAGAAGCTGTCGTTAATCAGAAATTGATGAGGCGAAGACGCACGTCTAACAAGAGTGGGTATTTGCATATGCGTTGGACCGGCTTGATGAGAAACGCGGGCAGCTCTGACTTTGCGTTGATCAGGTGGCTGAACTTCTGTTAAGCCACATTTCGTCAGCAAACCGGTCGGGAAATGCCGAGCGCGCGGCCCGGCTGTCTCCATGTTGAAGCATGGGAACCACCACCAGAACAGCGTGGCGAGAGAGCGCGAAACGTACCATAAGATTCTGCTCCTCCATGATCATCAGCTCGGATGCATTGGTATAATTGGCGCAGTATGGTTCGTAGACAGCGAATTCTTCTTCCTATTGTTCCCAATTCGAGCCAAGCGCGCGTGGTGGAATGGAGAGTCGGGTATGGGAACAATGCGAACACGGATAACGGGAACGCCGGAATGAGCTCTGCGCATACAATGAAACAACAAAGTCGGAACGGGGCACTCACGTTGTCTGTGAATAGCAGACCCCATCGCTGGTCTGTCCACGCCATCTCTGCTGTGCCCTCTAGCCGGATGAGGAACTTCCTCTGAAAATTAAGGAGCTTGTTCAAGTTCGGAAACAGGAGATGTATGGTGTCCTGATCGATTGTACTGCTCTGGGACAGGGAATTCGAGTATTTCTATGATCCGAGCAGTGAGCTCCGCACAGGTCACAAGACAATACGATGGGGACGTACCTGCATAACCTCCAGATCCTGTACATATTTACGTTCCGTCTCAACGAGCTCGCGAACAATATTGTTCCGCGCAGCCTCCTGTGCGTTCGCGGGAACTGGTATCGAGGGCGTGTCCGGGACCAACGTATCGATCGAGTCGTGACTCGCTAGGGTAGTGGAAGGGGAAAGCGGCGCTGACACGTCCTCGGGTAGACGGTCGACGAGATGGGTCACGGTGTTGATGACCTACCAACCGTGTCAGGAGGCCCCGCAAGATGGTAAGACTGATATGGCTCACCTTCACGAAGCCGTCTGTCGAATTACGATCCCACAAATCTGTTACAGTGAATTGCTCCGCGTGATCCAACTGCTTCACCTGCATGGCGAAGAGGGCGATGGCACGTTTCTTGGTGCGGTCTGCGTGTATGTCGGGAATCATATTAGGATCAGTCTCGATGGGAATAGGTTGCACGGGAGGGGGGAGGAGATTGAAGAGGTAGCACAGAGGGGTTCCCAGGGAGAAACAGTCCCATAGTTGGGTGACTGGATCTGTAGAGCGGCGGGAGGAGTCAGGAGGCGCGGCGATCGCAAAGAAGCGATCAAAGCCGTGAATGCGAAGGAGGCGAGAGCGTAGAGAGGAGCATTGCTGATAGAGGGACGTGGACTGTGAGGCGGCTTTATTGAGGAGCGTATTGTTGCCGATGGGGATGTCGATTTGGACGTTGACGGGGGAGATTATGGACTTTTTGCGACCTGCGACGGATGTCATGATGGGCTTTGGCGGGGAGGGAGGGACGGGGACGGGTGAACCGTCTTGAGCGTTGAGGAAACGATGAGAGAGGAAGAGAGAGACAGAGAGCAACGGTACGCTTCTGCTCGAGACGACCGCCCGTAACCGTGATAGGCCATGCCCTTCAAACTCCGACAAAACACCCCCGAAAATATTCCGCATTTGGACGGGATTCTCACGCCCCGTGCCCTGGCGTCTTCCGTGCACGCGGTAGCACCATCACCACCCCTGGAACTTATCACGCCCTGCAAAGGGTGTGTCGCGCTGTGTCACAGTGTGGTTGCCAGCCAGGTGCCAGCTGTCGCTCGTGGCTGCTCGCCGTCCCCGACGTGTTGCAGCACGAGCTGCCGCGCTCACAGCGCAGCCCACGACCCAGCAGGTCCCAGCTGCGTCGCGCCCCCGCATTCCTCAGCGCCTGCGTGATCCGACTGCTCTCGCAACAACGCAAGCAATCACAGCACGGTACCATGGCATCTAAGCACAGCGTTCCCAGCGACTTTGCACAGGCTGTGCCCCTCTTCCTCCAAGCTGACAGAGCCCTCGATGCGGACAGTCATACACACGACGTTCCCTCCTGCGGCCTCCTGCGGTCCGCCTGCTTTCCAATGCTCTCTCCCAGCCCGCTCGAAGGTGGCCCCGTCAAGCGCCCGCGCTCTCAACTCTGTCCGGGATCTCGGGTATGCAACCCCAAAAATAGTCTAGCCTGCGAAGCAGCTTGCTGCCGATCGACCACCCTCAGCCTGAGTGCAGCGACGCATCCTCTCGTAACTTCCTCTCGCCAACCTCTCGCCATCATCGATGCATCATCAATCATAACCTCACTGGCACCCGTCAGACAATGCCAAACAGTCTCACGCACAGTTCGCAGGTCGCAGCTCCATCTTTGGACGCTCTGCATTTTTTCGGGACACACGGAGGTCCATTCATTCAAATCGTCATGTGTGTCAGACTGCGATCTTGCGATCTCAGAGCATCGAGAGGAGAACAGGACGCAAAGGTCACCCTCCGGACCCCCACGCCACGAGGACAATCTATATCAGCCTTTTGAGGTTATTTCCGGGATGGGAGATCGCCCTCGCAAAAATTCGCTCACATATTCATCGTTGTCCATCTTCCGCCCAGCGAGCCCAATGTGGATGACATACGGATGCCGTGGCCCTCATGCATGTCTCTGATCTAATCCGAACCTGTATAGATAGCCCTAGCTATATAGCATCAATATGACAGTACTTGGACGTCTGCACACCGAACCTGAGTGTTGTGGTGGTTGTCGGGGCCCTCGGGGCCGAACATGTCCGTCGAGGCGTTGCCGGCTGGCAGGTCTGAGATCGGCTTGAGATCTCGCATTCCCCAGGGTTCCCCAAATCGTCCCTGCAGCAGGCTAGAGCTGACTGACTCTCACACGACCCGATATTCGATATCTGAGGAACACAACAGCGGTGCCAGTGGGCCACGACATTTACGATGCCCTACATGCTCTGCCAGTGCATCTCGTCAACGCGTCAACAAATACACACCGATCAGCATGGAGGATGCCTCAACGTATCAAACGATGTGTCGAAGCAAACGAAGATTTCGTGAACAGAACAGTGAGGCTGCTGTCATTCCCCGTAATTTCGAAAATCGCGACATTCCAGAAGACGGAGACACGGATATAAAAGTGCGAATGGAGCGGATCCGGCGCCGCGAAGGTTTCTGCCAGATCACTTGACCCACGACAGGCGACAGAGGTCGAAGAAGATTAGGAAGTAAAGAAGAAATCGGGGAAATTATTTCGGGTACTTTCTTACATACGTGGGCATGGGCGTCCACGGACGAGTTCTGGGGGAGACGGCATCGAGATTCGACGCGGCACCGTTCCAAGACGTACAAGTCACGTCAGCATAGTCTGCGAGCACTGTCTGTGAGACTCGAGGAGTGCGCGGAGCGAGAAAGGACGCACAGCATGCTCCGAACTGAGCTGCACCGAAGTATTCCGGTGAGGAGCGCGAGAACGGGAGATCGAAGAGAGATCACGGCGCCGATGTGTGAACCCCCGGGACCCTTGCCTGGAAACCGGATAGACGCACTTTCAACGTATAGCCCACATACCTGAGCTGAAGCGTCGCAATCCAGACATAGCCCGTACCTTTCGGATGTTCAAGAGGGCCTGCCAGCTACCTTTCATCCGCGCAGGAGGGCGGAGGGGATCCCCAGCCACCGACGGCGAGGCAAAAAGAGAAATTGAGACTCCGCGCGAAAACCGGTTCAGTGACAGGGGACTCCAAGCTACGCCCGTTTCGAAGTCCCCCCCTCGCCGAGACCCATGGCACCAGCTCACGCCGCTCACGGACGCGCTCAACACGAACAGAACCAGGTTGTCGACAACAACGACAACTCCTCCACCCATGGCCTCTTTCTGGAGCCCATGATGGGCACGCCCCTCGCAATTTACGTCCAGAAAGATGTGGACGACAGGGACAACATCGTCGACCTCATCACGGTGAGTCTCACCTGTTCCGCTAGGCGCGTTTGTGGATCTGGTCAAGGGGTCAGGCAGAGATGCGATCGCCGCACCGGTGAACTGTGCTGAGGAGAGCTGGTTGTTGTCGCGATCCCGGGCGCGATTGGGTTTGCTTTCGTCCGTGTTGAACCCGTGTTGTCCGACCTGTCTGGACAATGCTGATCGCGTTCGCATATAGAGAAATGGCGGAATCGTCTCGCCAGGATACAGCGGCGTTCAGTATATCTTAGGTACGCGTATCGCAGTTTACTTTGTCTTCGAAACACGGAATAACGGTCGTCCACACCTCGGCAGTCGACCCGCACAAAGAATCAGGACAGAACCTGTACCGCCAATACGCCGGAAAGAAGGCGAAAATGGTCTTGAATGCACGCTGGGTCCATGAATGCGTCAGGACAGGCGTGCTGCAGAATTTCATGACCAATTGGGCGGGGTGCAAGGTCACAGGAAACGAGCCGTACGTGCAGTCCGGGATCTTGTGTATTTGACGCGCTGATGTCTCGCCGCAGAATCCATCGACCTCCACCGGCGCCGCCGCAACCAACTATGCCGATGCCTCAGATGCCTCAGCCCCAGGCCGGCCCTTCACGCTCGCAGCCGGGCCCCATCCCGCGCGTGACAAACGAAGACGCGTTCCAGGTCGCGAATGCTGACGCGTTCCAAGCGTCTCTTCCCCAGCCAATGCATGGCGTCGAGTCTACGAACACCATGGCACCCCAGAACGCGACCTTCACTTACCAAGCCTACCAAGCACAGCTGCCGCCTCCCCCAGGTTCGATGCACAACCCTGCAACTGGCCCTCCTCAATCGTGGCAGGCTCCCAATGGCATCGCGCCCGAGCAGACGCAAACGCATATGGGTCAGCCACAGGTCGCTCAGAATATGCTCCCGCCCCGAGGCCCTTACCGCGAGGACGCATGGGAAGGCGCATACGAGCAAGCTGGGCCCCCTCCGACGGGTCCGATGGTTGCTGGACCCCCACCTGGCTATGTGTATCCAGACCAGACCGGCTGGGTGCCCAATGGGAACGAATATTATGCTCCTCCTGTAAGCTATCAACCTCGATCTGATAGTAGACTATCAACTGACACATCACCAGTACGATCAACCGTACCCTCAAACGTACAACGAAGCTGGTCCGTCTAACGAGGAGACCTCACCACCGCCCCAAGAAGGGCCGGATGGACCCCGAGGGCGAAAGCGGACTCGGGCACAGGTATGTACAACTCGACTTCTTTGCAGTTGCGTCACTGAAGTCATCCCAGCCGGCGCCCGCACCGCCCGCCGGTACCCTGGTCGTGAATCGGCGCAATCCAGACGCCCGATCTCCTACGCCGCCAAATCGTGTGATCAAAAGCACGTACGGTGGCAATCTATTCACTGCCGACGACGTCATGTACCTCAAGAACTACATTGATTACTGCCAGGAGCAAGGCCTTGTCTTAAGTTTACGCGAAATATGTGAAAGAGTTGCTATCAAGGTTGGCAAATCAACAAGCCTAAATCCGTCCCCGAGCTAACCGTCCCTCCCGCAGGCCCCTCATCACACGTTGGTCTTATCTATTCATTATGTGAATTGCTCTCATGGTCTCCTGTAGGTTCTATTCTTGGCGTCGGTATTGCAACAAGCATCAAATTCGTCTGGGAGGATATGCGATGAGCCTCAATCCTGACGACGGCGGTGATGAGAACGCTGAAGAGACACCGGCACCTGGCGTTGCAGCTGGACCTGGACCAACTGCTATTGCTGCCGCGAAAGCACGTGTAAGAGCAGAAGGGCACATTGAACGTGACCGATCCCCGACACCGCCGCGAGCTCTGTTCAGGAGCACAACTGGGAAGGGTGTCGCTTTCACAGACGAAGACGTCGCATTTTTGATACGTCTCCTTGAGTACAAGAAGTGGGTGACATCGGGCATGTCAATCCTCGATCGAGGCTGATATTCTTTGCAGGTCACAGGGCAAGCTCGATATGGTGGCGTTTTGGAAGGAGATTGCAACGAAGGTGATTCCGAAGCGATCCCGACCGTGTAATGATGTCGTCTGATCCGCTGTCACTAGGCGCCCCACCACTCTCGTGCATCGTGGATGAAGTTCTATCGACGGCACAAGCACGAGCTTAATCACACGGCGGAGGATGAGCCGCTCCCGCAGGCCCCCGAGAAGAAAATGCGGTACAGCCGCTCGGACGACGTCCTGCTCGCGAAGTACTTCTACAACAAGCCCGACGGGACGTCAGACAAGATTTTCCAGCAGTTCGGCCGCCTTGTACGCACGCACCAGCTCGTGTGAACTTCTCACCGATACTGATGTCACGTCGTGCTGCAGAACCCGCATCACCCCTGGAAGGGCTGGCAGGAACACCATCGTATCCACAAGGCGAAGATCGACCACCTTATCTTGCGCATGTCGCAGGGAGAGTACATCGACGAGCCTGATCCGGCTACCGAAACTTGACCGCTGCGCACGGCCTGTCGCGGCAGTATGAAGCGTTTCCCCTGTCGTACTTGTACAGTATTTCTTATTTTGATCGTTCATCTGGCATGGACTGTTAGGCCTCTCCAGAGGCTTTTGAAAACCCGTTGCTCTATGATTGCTCTGTGACTTGTTCGAGCCTTATGTACTATAGATAATGATACTTCCGCTGCCCCGCCGACAGATGGCGGGCCTCGCGAACCCTGCGTCAGTCAGGTGTTCCTGACACTTTCGTGACACTTCTCCATTGGCACTGCCCAGAGTGCCTCGGCCGCCGCTGCGCCTCCCGTCTGGAATGTTGGAGTAGCTTGTTTAGCTTTCCAAACTCTATACGCCGCATATCCCATCACATCGTACACTCGTCGGAGCCCGTGCGGACGAACACGTCCGCGGGGAAGACATACATACTCACAGGTCACGCCACCGCGCTGCTGCCCTCGCCCGCGCCGCCACCGACCAGCTCGACCTTGAGCTCCCGGATCTGCTCCTCCAGCTTCCGCTCGCGCGCCTCGAGCATGCGCTGTTCCTCGCCGAGCGCCGCCTCGCGCTCCCGCACGTCGCGCTCGCGCTGCAGCAGCGCCTGCTCGCGCTCGACGAGGATGCGCTCGAGGTCCTTGAGCGTGACCCACCCGTACTTCGGGTTGCGCACGTACGTCGCGTTCGGGAGCGACACGCACTCGAGCGACGCGCAGTGCGTGTGCCACGCGGCCGCGAGCGCGCGCGTGATGGCGTAGTCGTGCAGCGCGTCGTACCTGTTCTTCGAGAGCAGCATCAGCGACTTGAGCCCCGCGAACTGCGCGAGGATGGGCGGCAGGCCCGCCAGCAGCTCCTGCGAAGTTCATGACCGTGTCAGCAATGCCCGCGCAATTGACAACACCGCAGTACAGTCTTACATTCGTCACGGATCCGCTGACAGCATGCAGCGCAAGGTTCGCGAGCGACGTCAGGCCGCTGGGGATGACCTCGAGCGCAGCGAGGACCGTCTCGGCGGATTCGGTCAGATGCGAGATAATCTGCAGCGAGTGCAGCGGACCCTTGGAGTAAGACACAATCTGGATCGTCGTCTGCAGCACCTCCTTGTTGAGCAGCCACGGGTGCACGAGGCACAGCTCGACCTCGCGCACAGGGCGCCCGGGCACGACGCACGCGAGGATGAGCGGCGACGCGGACACGCGGTGCAGCGCGGGCAGCGCCTCCAGCGCGAGCGCGGTACCCGTGACAAACTGCCCACAGAACAGCGCGGTCCGTAGCGCGCGCTGCTCCGCGAGCCAGGACGCCATCGCGGGGTCGAAGTCGCATGACGCGGTGAGCTTCGTAAGCTGGAAGGGCGCGCCGCGCAGCACATGTGCGGTCTGCCCGTTGAGGAGGAAGGAGAGCTCCGTGAGGAGGGGCATGTTGTGCAGCGCGCGTGCGAGCAGCCGGTAGAAGGAGCCGAAGAGCGTGCGCGCGCGGCACAGGTCGAGCGAGTCCATGTCGCCGATCTCGTAGGAGCGCGCCAGGATGGCGAGAGAGGGCTTGGACGCGAGTGTCTGGAGACATCGAACGGTGTTACTGAGGGAGAGGGAGGGGATGCGGCGGTAGAGGAGCCGCGTTGAGACGGCGTGGAACTTGTGCGAGGCGCGAGCGAGCCTGGTGAGGGCGGCGGCGTCAACGTAGGAGAATATTTGGTCGAGGATTTCAACAGGGAACCAGAGATCTTCCCGTGATCATGAGGCCGGGTCTGTCACGGACGATACGGATGGCACGGACCTGACAGAGAGTCCGGTGACTGTGCTCTCTTTCCAACAGATACATTCTGCGAGCGATGTTGGTAAGGTGGGGCGAGTCAAGTGGTCTGATAGCTCACCTGAGAAGTGGACAGGACATCTTCGAATGATATGTTGTCTTCTTCTGCTGTACTGTAACACTCGGATGATGCGCTGTCTTCTTCTGCTGTAATGTAAGACTCGTCATCGACGCTTCCGCTTGGACCGGAATCAAACAAAGCATCAAGGTGGTTGAGTAGGGGGTTGCCGGTGTCTGTCAGGTAGACACGGAGGAGATCATGACCCAGCGCTGGCGCTGGCGAGCTGCTGTCACTGTCTGAACCTGCGGCGGAAGCGGGTTCCGAGTCGTGCCCCGACGCGTTATCACCGTTCTGGCGCGTCACACGAGCGAGGCGCAAGAGAGGAGCTGTAAGCTTGGACGACATGGCGGTAAGAGAAGAAAGGCGGGAGAGTTTACGGGGATCGCTGGGCGTTATGGCCTCCGGTAAGAGTGGATCTGACGTCTGCATACCGCTGAAGGCTGTCTTTATGTATTGCACGGCTATCATCACGTGCCCTGCGCCATCGACGCGTCCGGTGCTCGCTCGAGGAGGTTTGCATCATGTTTTGCATATCATATCGTGTAGAAGACCAGCTGCTCTAGGCGGTGGCACTGTCCTATGCGGTGGCTCTGTCGTGGGCCATCGTTTGAATGGGGCTCGGAAGGGTTAACTGGGTCACCCGGGTGGACGGAACTTGACGCGTTGTAGGCGCGTCGCAGTCACGTGCATGACGGGTCGCCGCGAGCTGGCCGCCGTGCTGTGGCAGGCTTCGCGGTCGGCCGCCTCGCCAGCTTCTCTTCCATCCACCGCCATCTCCAGCCAATCTCCTCCTCCTCCCATGGCCGCCGTCGCATCATCCATCCTCACGCAACAGCAGATCTCCAAAGTCCGTTCCTTGCCTGTGACGCCCACTTATCGTACTGAATGCCTCATCTGGGCTTCAGTTCTACACGGACGGGTATGGCGGACACCCACCTGTCTCTGTGCGGACCCTGACCTGCTTTTAAACCCATCGTATACCAGATATCTTGTGGTCCCTGCATTTCTCTCTCCAGATGAAACAGACGCGCTCCTCGCGCGCTCTAAACAGCTCCTGGATGAATTCAATCTTGAGGACCACCCGCTGGTGCGCTCACCGGACTCCACGTTTACCACCGCCATTCACTCTAAAATCTATTTCCCCGTGAACATACTCCTTCTAGACAAAGTTTACCACAGGCGACAGCAATCACGTTGGAGATGATTACTTCCTTACTTCCGGTGACAAGATTCGATACTTCCTCGAGGAGGATGCTGTCGACAAGAACGGAAAACTGACAAGAGAGAAGCAGAAAGCCGTCAACAAGATTGGTCACGGTGCGAAAGGCTAGCTGCGCGGCCCTCATTGTATCACTCATCATTATTGAAATCGGAAATAGCCCTCCACGAGCTAGATCCAGCGTTCCGTAAGGTGACTTTACAGAATGACAAACTGCAAGCGCTTGTCCGTGACCTGCAGTTCCATCGTGATCCCGTAGGTCTGTACCATCGCAACTCTGATATGCTCGGCTTGGGGCTCATCTTTCATTAGCTCTCCAGTCCATGGTCATCACCAAACAACCGCAGATAGGCGGAGAAGGTATCCATCTTTGACTCATCAATGACGATGTAAATCTCAAGCTCACATGATGTATACAGTCCCCGAGCATAACGACTCGTAAGTTCCCACCTTAATACATCCGTTCCTGTCTCAACGCATAATCCGCAGTACCTTCCTTGTATGTTCCTTTCTTACCCATCACAGAGGCCACACCGACCCCAGCATCGGCAGTATACTTCCCCACCCAGCGCACTTGGTTTCTGGCTGGCGCTCGAGAAGTGCACCCCAGAGAACGGCGCACTGTCTTTCCTCCCCGGTTCGCATCTGACCGCCCCCATCACAAAGCGTTTTGTGCGCCTACCAACAGGCGGCACAGGCTTTGAGCAACTGATTGCACCGACGGACGCGTCAGCTCCCGAGGGAGAATATATCATGGAAGAGTGCCAGCCTGGTGCGTCGCTGATCAACCGAGTCGTGATGTGCGTCGCGTTACACCAAACTGTCTAGGCGACCTGGTCATCATACACGGCTCTGTGCTGCACAAATCCGAGCGGAACTTGAGCCCGAAGACGCGCTTCGCGTACACATTCCATATGATCGAGTCACCACCTCATGCGGTATACGATGAGAAGAACTGGCTCCAGCCAACGCCGGCAATGCCCTTTTCACGCGTGCTTGACACTCCGAATCCCACGACGATACGTATTGTGGCGTGAAGAATCTGGTCGAAAACTGCTATTTAAATGGAGAATTGGGGTCCATCGCCCAGCTAGAGGTCGCATCTGTTGTACAAACGCTTTGTTGTATCATCATCAATTGAATATGATTCTGCAGTGACTCGTGTATACTTCTGATCTCTCTAGCAGTGGCAGCACCCGGTCATCAATTTCAAGCTTCGACTTCAATCTTCGCCCTCGACAGGATCTTCTCCTCCGTTAGCGCGGCCAACTCGTCAATCAGCACGGGCAGGAACGTGCCAGGCCCCCTCACCTCGCTCCTCCCTGCCGCAAGCTCTGCCGCGATGGTCAGGGCGAGCGTGCCCGCTGCCGCAGCAATTAGCATGTCGCCCTTCACCAGGGTCCCCGCCCCTAGATCGCCGCTCGCCATGCTCGAGGCGCCACAGAACGCTGCGACCGCCGTGCCGAGGATGCATCCTGCCCCGGTGATCTGGCCTAGAAGCTCGTGACCGTTGCCCAGCTTGAGCACGGTCGTGCCATCCGAGACGTAGTCGACGGGACCAGAGAGGAGGACGATGCATCCTATAATCAGAGGCAAATTTGGTCTGGATGAACAGTTGGATCACGAAGATGGTGCGCACGTTCTTGGCGCGCGAGCAGGCGCACGACCGCCGCGGGGTCTCTGAAGCCCCCGACGCTGTCGACGCCTTGGGCTTTCACCTGTTCCCGGTGTCGGCCTGTTCATCACAGATGACGTCGAGCAGGCTCAGAGCGCACCTCGTCCAGCGCCGCGAGCGTGCCAATCTCCGCCGCGTTCCCTTTGATGACCGTCGCTTGCCACGTATTCAGAAGCTCTGCACCCCGCAATGCACATCAGGGCATCAGCAATGAATCACGAAATCGCACACCACTCACGGCGCGACACCTGCCGCCGATGCGCGGTCGCGCCGACCCCAACAGGATCGAAGACGACGGGCTTGCCGTTCAGGTTCGCGTGGTGCCCGGCCTCAAGCATGCCCGCTAGATCGCCGATCGTCCCAAAGTTGATGAGCAGTCCGCCTGGCGCGCGTGCGAGCTCGGCCTGCTCGACCGGCGTCTCCGCCATGATGGGCGACCCGCCGAGCGCGAGCGTGACGTTCGCCGACTGCGTCTTCACAACGTTGTTCGTGATCTGCGGGCGGCCGGGTCAGCGGGGACGCTCTCTGACCGCACAGCAGGGTCGCGAACCTGGTGAACGAGAGGCTTGACGCGTCGCAGGGTGGAGAGGAGTGCGGCAGCTGCCTCAACGACGCGCGCGCTCGTGTAGCCCGCCGACGCTGAAGAGAAGCTTGAAGGAGCGCGGGGTACGGCGTGCCACGCGCCGAAGGTCGACGAAAGGCGTTCGGCAGCGGCGCGCGGCTCTAGGGACGCGACGATGTCCGAGACGACGGCGACCCCGTCGAGGGCGTGGCCCGTCGGCGAGGAGCACCCGTGCAGCGTGCGCAGGAGGTTCGTCGACTTGACGCCGCCTGTCGTAACCGATCAGGGATTGTGCAGGTGGAGCTCGGGGTGGCACACGCACCAATCGCCACGGCGCGGACGCCGCTCCCCTCGAGCACGCCGAGCATCTCGCGGATGCCCTGCACGCCGCGCACCTTCCCCGGCGCGCTCACGTCCTTCGTGCTCGTGTCATACACCGCACCGAGCCCGACGTAGTCCGCACTGCTCTGGATCGCCGCACGCGCGTGCTCGCTTGTCGTGCACGAGATGCCGATAATGGAGTGGGGCGGGAGGAGCGCGCGCGCGACGGCGATGGGCATATCGGTCTGCCCAAGGTGCACGCCTGCGGCCTTCGCGGCGAGGGCGATGTCGACGCGGTCGTTTATGAGAACTGGGATGTTGTGCTTTGCGCAGAGCGCGATGGTCTGTTGTGCGATCTCGAGGAACTGTGGGGCAGGTTATAGATGGTGGATGAGTGGGAGGGAGCCGGTGCTCACTTCTCCAGTGTCGGCATCTTTCTCGCGGACTTGGACGGTCGTTACACCACCTTGGATGGCCTGGTTTGCTCGGTCTCTGTCGATGCATGAAGGAGGAAGAAACGCACCTCTTCTAACGATTGCAGATAGGTCTTTGGTAGTAAAGGAAGCAGTCAAGCCTGGTCAAGCCACAGTCGCGCTCGGGGGAATGACAGGGAGCTCTTTACCTTGCCAGCGGGAAGAAGGTCTCTACCTGTAACAAGGTAGAGCGAATAGTCTATATCTGGCTTGTTTGACATTTCTCGAGCAACATAGACTGGTTGTAGACAGTGCAACTGTCATAAGCTACGGTGGAGAGACAGAGACCCAATATTTTTCAAAGGCCATTATCTGATAAGGTGGCAACATCCAAGCAAAATCTCCGCGTCGCGAGCCCGAGTTCGACGCCTTCGGACGGTCATCCAGTCACGTCTTGCCACTGCAACGTACTGTATACATTCGTGCCAGCGACCGCTTGGGACCTGAACTGCTTGGACATCTCTCATACTTCAAAAAACATGGAACACTCCGTTTATCGCTCACTCAATTCGCAAACTCAAGATGACTCAGACGAGGTACGCGACTGTCATTGTTCTGCCAGTGGTGTCGCCATCTGATCTACTCGAACACAAGCGACTTTGGGATCTACACCTTCCATGCGCGGATACCTTTTCATGGCAGGAAACGTCTATACTCAGACGGCCCAACAAGAGACAGGCTGCAGAACGAAATAGCTGGCGTCGTCGCCTGCTGACGTTCGCCAAGGCGTCTCTCATCAGAACTCATCTACGTCGCCACGCCCGTTCTCTCTCTTCCTGCAGAAGTCCTCGCCGAAGTTCTTCAGATATGCGCCTCTGAATTTCCTCCATTTGAAATACGGGGTGAGTATCCTGAGGACGGAGCAGCCGTCTCACGAGCAACGGCATCCTCGCAGGTTGGGTGGATTGCTGTGCCACAAATGTACAGATACTGGAGAGAGGTCAGTGATCTTCTTTAGCATTCATCATGTTCGCGCGTGACTGGATATACAGTTCGCTTTGAATAACGCTTCTCTATGGGCTTCTATCAACACGTCCGCGGTGATGCCGCCTGGGTGGATGGATGAGATGATCCACAGATCTTCTCAATCTCCGTTGTACTTGAAGATCCTGCCCGATGCTCTCTCCACGACAATCTTGTCACCTCCGATTTGGACATCCTCATCTCACCGCAAACCCTTCCCCGCCTTCGGCATCGCAGATCGGTCTCATCCCTGATGCCCTTCATGGAGAGAGGAAGGACAAGGAGGAATGGTGGTTTCGACGATTTGTTGCACTGATAAGCGATCTTTCAAGCGCTGCTCAACAACTGCAGTAGCTGGTGCTAAATGTTGATCGGACATACGATTCGGAAGACGCCGATCCGTATACTCTCCGTATCGAGCTCAACTCGTCGACGATGCCTCTCTTCAGTCTTTGACTCTCTCCGGGATCACAATCTCACCGGTTCCCCAGATTCTGGAGAACCTTGCCCATCTTTGCATAGAACGCAACCCATTCGAACCCACAGCGCTGGGACTGCAGCACCGTAGATCGTCGTCAAATACATGCCGAGGGCAGAAATGAGCTGCATCTGCACCTACATGCTCATGTCCGTGCCGGCGGGTGGTCAGGGGGTATTGACGGCAACGTTATTCTGCAGTTGTTCCAGTGTAACATATCTATACAGCTTGTCGATCGTTGTTGCGCTACCCTGCGTCCGACCATGGAGCACGATGTTTTCTGCAGAGCTTTGGTACTTGGATTTTACGGAGCGACCTTCGCCACGGCGCCACTGCTTTGTCAGCATCATAACATCTCGTCGCACTCAAGTCGCACTGTCAGCGAAGACTTGCACTGTCACTGTCAACTTTGTCTTGTTGCCGCCACCGTCAATATCCTGCTGGTGAAACTTGAAGATACCACGAAATCAGAATAAACTGCGTACGAAGATGAGGTACGCTACGGCTTGCATGGTATAATTCAGTTGATGAAAAGGAGATTCGCCTGTGAAGCGACTTCTGGACCACCATTTTTAGGACGAGGATACCCGTTGTCTACGACCGACGCAGCGCCCTTACAGCAGGCCTGACGGTCGAAAGGTTACGAGAAGAGATGGACGGAATCTCTGGCCTGCTTTTACTTGCCAAGGCATCCCTCAATGCCGTCGCGCCCCCTATATCCTCTCTCCCACGCGAAGTTCTCAACGAAATATTCACGATCGTGGCCTCGCAATACCCTCCATTTGAAGTAAAATTCTGCGATGAGATGGACAGGGGCTCACGGGCAGCACATCATGAACAAGTTGGTTACCCAAGTGTGCCGATATTGGAGAGAGGTGTGTGGAGTGCAACCGGAGTTCTACTGGATCAGTGACCATGGCTCACTTTGATGTATAGGTCGCTCTGAACAACCCTTGTCTCTGGAATTCTATCACTGTGGCGTCCACGGACATACTATGTGTTGAATAAATGCTCCACAGGTCCTGCAAGCTACCTTTGTCTATGAACGTACACATCAACCGCCTAGACGACGATCGGCTCGCTCAATTGGACGGCTTCATGGACAGCCTGATACTTCCATGCCTTCAACATCTAACTCTCAAATGTGAAGACGAACAGGACCGCGTGGGAATGATGGAGTGGGGACGAGCGTGGTTCACGCGCCCCCTCCGGCGAGTCGGTGACTCCAGTCCAGCCCCTCGGCTGGAGTCTCTGTCTCTACACTTCGATGGTGAGCTATGGGAGGCGCCAGTGTTGGAGATCATTCAGCTCTCTTCCCCAGAGATGCCACTGCTGAAGACCCTGGACCTTACTGGACTTCAGATTGCACCAACATCCTCGATATTTGACAAATTAGTCCATCTTCGCATTCACACTTCCCCCCATTACCAACCTTCAGCACTGGACGTTTATCATATCCTCGTCGGGACTCATAGATTAGAGACGCTCCTCGCCGAACTTGACGAAAACGACACGTCCATCAGACGCGACATGTCGATCCCCAAGTTACACATGCAACACATGACGCATTGTCTTGTCTCTGATGCCGCTAGTTTGGTCCATTTAGCCCATCTCGTCATACCTTCAACGTCTCGCACTACTATTAATCTTTTCAAGTCCAGAATCCGCTTCACTAACCCCTTGATGTCTCCCTGCTCGACACTATGGGCGGCCACAGAACGCAACTGCATGCACTGATTCTCCAGGCCGATCAGAGCGGATACACTAGTCTTCGTCTGTGGGGAGACAATCGCAATCCGGACTGGGATTACGCCTGGTATAGCAGAATCAGCCAGGACTACTGGAGGACGGGTATTGATAGGAGAACTCGCCCCCCGAATCACACTATATCTGGCGTCCGTTCGAGGTATAACGTTCCGACCCTTTCCGGAGAGACAGCTCTTTGGACAGGGCTGTGCCTCACAGAGCTTAGAGAGCTAGGGATCCAGTTAGCATGCGAGCATGTCTGGGCAATGCACCGCTGGCTGTACACCTTCCGAGATGCGACAAAAGTCCAACTCATCGTCGTCCGCGGAGCACGAGCTGCACTCAACCTCGCGGCGGCGCTCACCCCACCCATTGTTGGCACGGATATCGCTCCACCGAGTGTCCTGCCAGGCTCGTCCCTTGTGCCCAGCCCGGAAGACGACGGAATAGGACTTCCATACCCCACGAGCGAGCTTTGGAGTGCTCCAGAACCGGATACGTTACTCTTTCCCGCTCTGAAGACGATCGTCATTCGGGACCTGCGCACAGATCGCCCGCGATTCCCCGATTCATATGCTGTCCTCGAAGTCCTCTCGGAGTCCTTGGGGTCGCGTCTGCGTCAGGGCGCGTCACAGTTGGACAAGGTGGAAATCCCGCCGTTCAATCAAGCCGCAGACAAGGTCACCTCCATGGTCAATTTGATGAAGGCTGCGGGAGTTAGGAATGTGGTGGTGCGAGACGATCCGCAGTTGGAGTAGTAGGGCAGCTGTTCACACAGACTTTCGTGGGGCAGACTGACGATGGCAGGAAGAAGGCCGGGTATGTTTCAATGTCCACTGTCTACGTTCAGACTTGTCCGCCGCGCTTGGGTTTCAACGGGCTGAGTAGTGTATAGTAGCCGTTTTTTTCTTTGACATATGTCGTGGGTACAACTTCCAGAGCTGCAAGTCTGCACGTTGCTCATGTATTTGTACGTACTATGCTTACCTTTTGCTTACTCCTAACATAAATATCGCTACATAGCTCAAGCTGCTCAACAACTGCTCATCGACAATATCTACTTCGGCTTCTGCCGGAGCGCCGATTTCACACGATGCGCACCCCAAGAACAGCACAAGGCGTTATATGTTCAGCGTGGACGTTGACTCTCAACATCGTGATTGGGAGGCTTACCTGCGATCATTGCCATTCCACAAAGGTATATCTTCAAACTTGCGCATTGCTGGCAAGATGCGTTTTACGTGGTGTTGACGCCCTGAAATTGAACAGACCCGACGAGTCACGAACCTGGACAGCGACCTCTGGACCTCGACTTTTGGCGACAGGACACCAGCACACGACACAGTCTCAGCATGGCAGACAAGATAAATACACAGCTTCGCGAGGGACAAGATGGTATCCTCGACCCACCGGCCACTCTTACTAACTTAGCTTCGATTGCCTCCACACCGATATTGTCTCTTCCCCCCGAAATCCTTACCGAAATCTTCCTCTGCTGTGCCGCACGTGGCAAACTTTTCGAAAAGCGGTATACCGATGTCCGTGGACATCATAAGTTTCAGTCTCAGTTGCAGTTCGAGTGGGTAGGGTGGATCAACGTGACCCATGTGTGTCGCTCTTGGAGAGAGGTGCGTACACTGCGTCGTATTCGTGCTCAAGCCATGAAAGATCAGCATGTCTAGGTTGCGTTGAACAGCGCTTCCCTGTGGAGCTTCATCGATGTCGTACCTATGAAGCCTAGCGGATTTGACGAGATGCTCTCTAGGTCTGCTACAACTCCTTTGTCCTTGACTATCTCGAGCGACAGACCCTACATCGACCGCTGGGACGAAGCGGCACTCCCCCCTGTTTACCGCATACTCAGTTCACGGACCCTACCACGTCTTCGGAATCTTTTCGTTCAGGCGGAACGAGGAGCACAGGATGACATATGGTTCTACGAACTTCTCTCTCTCATGAGTTCTTCATCCGTCGCACCTCTGCTGGAATCGCTCACCCTGCACTGTCACAAACCGATCAAGGGTTTCGAGCTCCGTGCTTCTCAAATACCTCTCTTGCGGTCCTTGACCGTGTCCGAGTGGTCCAACTTCCTGGCATCATCTGCCTTCGAGAATCTAGTCGAGCTGAGGATATGTCCCCGCAACCATCCGCCTAGCACAACAGACATTTTCCCGATTCTCATCCAGATGCAAAGGCTCGAGCTCTTCTCAGCCACCATGGGTCCACCCGAAGAACAGTTTCCGACCTCTCGATCACCGATGCCCTGCTTGAAGAGCTTGCAAGTCGCGGGCAACGCGAGCTGCCTCGATTTCGTCCAGCACCTCATACTCCCTTCGAGATGCCGCACGCGCATCCGACCGTGTTATCCGGACACAAACCCCCTCGTGCACCCCGTCCTAGAGACGTTCGGCGGCATCGACACCCCTCCCCGTGCGCTGGTCTTGCGAGCATGCCCGTCCACCGTACTGCATCTTCAGCTCTGGGGCCAAGCAGACACCGTCGACATGGAACGGGTCTGGCGTCCAAACGAAGACCTCTACGTTGAGCATGTCGACCCGAGTGCCACGCCGAACCTAGAACTCTGCGTCGTGCACTACAGCGGCGACCCTCTGCTCGGGGACGAGCCTGCCCCTTGGGCGGGCCTCCACCTCGCGGACATCGTCGAGCTGGGCCTGCAGCTCACGCACGCCGCGGTCTGGACGAAGGACCGCTGGCTCGCGGGTTTTCGCCAGGCGACGCGGCTGCGCACACTCGTCGCACGAGGCTCTCGCGCCGCGCAAAGCCTGGTATATGCGCTGGCGCCGCCCGCCCTCGCTGAGGACACAGTCCCCCGCAACCAGTCGACTGCGCTGGGGGTCGCGTCGGAGCCAGACGCCGTGCTCTTCCCCGTGCTCGAAACCATCGTGGTGCGCGCAGATAGCCCTGACGCCCTCATTTCATTCGCGACCTTTGAAGCACTCGCAATCCAGCTGGAAGCACGTTTCGCACAAGGCATCCAGCCCCCGTCCAAGATCCAGATACCGCGTTTTGGCAAGGACGAGGGCCGGGTGGAAGTGATTGTGGAACATTTGAAGACGCGAGCTGGGGTTGCAACCGTCGTGGTGAAGGAGGAGTAAAGGTGTCAAGATTAATGTCCCTGAATTCCCTGAAATTTTCTTTCGATGGATGTTCGCAATGCATAGTTTGTTCAGTTCGATAATGTAGAATAAGCGAAGGACTAGCGAAGAATCGTGGTATCGCATTACTGTGCCGTACGAAAATGGCGTCGTGATTATTTTAGCAAAGGTACATCGTCGCAAGGTGACGAGAGAAAGGCGTCAAAAATGTATAATATACACGGGTGTAACCCGGAATCATATATCTTCCGCACACAATCAGAGTCCACTGCTCCCTAGGGAAACCCCTCAGTACGTCCCCGCGCGCCTGCGACGATACGGGCCAAAGACACCACAGAATGCGGTGCAGAAGCCGATGAGCAACGCGACCCATGCGCCGAGCACGAGCCAGGTGGCGTTGCCGTACTGCGCGCTCCAGCCTGCGTCACGGAAGTGCGAGCGTGCGATGCCGAAAAGCACCATGTCGAGGATCCACGCGACCATTGTGGTGAGCATTGCGAGCGCAGCCATGAGCGTCATGAGCACGGTGCCGGAGCGGTGGTAGCCTGCTCCGCACAGGCCGAAGAGGAACGCGAGGCCAGCGAGACCCGCGGAGATGGGGATAAGGATGAGGGTGTCGGTGAGGTTGTGGATCGTCGAAGAGTTCAGGCGGCTGGAGCTATGCAATTGATTAGATTGAGGGAGGGGGGAAGAATAAGATGAACGTACTAGAAGCCGAAGCGGCTTTCGGGGAAAGTGTATCCTATATGTGTATCTGTACCTGTGTACCCGAAGACACCAAAGTGTACAGTGTCGACTCCTTTAGACGCTCGGAATAGGTATATGGCGTTCCAAGTCGGTGCTGACACGGATGCCTGTGCTGTGTTTGAGGAAAAAATCCAAGTGAACATGGGAGACACGTACAAATACAAGAAGCACCGTTGCGGCGAAACAGAAGATGAGACCTGGAATCGCGGGTCCGGCTGCCATGATGGAATATCGTTACTAGAGAAAGGGATAAGTCACCCGATGACCGGCGCATGGAAAATATTGCTCACAGGGATGAGGAGGGGAAGTCGTGAGGGGGTGGTCGTGCAGGCTGTTGCGGAGCAGGATGGGGATGCAAGCATGGCTGGCGGACAGGATTTTATAGAACGTGGAGAAGAGGAGAGGAAGCGTGGGACAGTGACGCGTTAGGGTCAGATACACGATGATTACATCATCACCTGTGTGCTGCGCTCCAACATCGCCTCCACCGCCTCCAACCTCGACATCATGAACGTGCCAGTGCCCTGAGCTGGGCCCGTCGTCCCTTGGGGCAGCACTCGTGAGCGTATTGTTCCCCCGAGCCATTTCCGCATCGTACTACTGTACTCGCGTCGTCTGCGCGTAGCTCTCTGTCACGGTCAGTCTCACAATCTGCATGTCTCACCCTCCTATATTTGCCTAGGCGCACTCGATTTTCCGCGAAAAACCTGTGCGGTCGAGCCCAGGTACCGGGAAATATTTGCCGGCGCGTCATTTCTTATCGCGACGCCGGCTGCGGATGGCTATACGGAAAGGCAGGCGCGCCGTACTTTCCGCTTTACCCCCGCTGTTGCATGCTCGATCTGTGCGCCATCTTAGCATCTCATGCGCAGTATGCTGTGTTCCACCATGACAGGGCTGAGAAAATGCAGACATGGGTACTAGGCTGGAAGCCAAGCCTTTTGGCGCGTGAGTTCACACAACTGTGTCTCCGGAATTCACCGTTCAGAACAGGAATGCTTGGAGGTCTCTCTTACCCAACGGACTGTGTTGTTTCAACAGCATGAGCATCGTTGATGAACCACTGTCAATCGCAGCCGGCATCGGCCGATCGGTGCAGCTTTGAGTTCCTTCACGACTTAAAGATGAAAGTCGACAACCACCCAATGCCACTGTGTCCGGTGGACAATGGCTTCGTCAAGCAGTCTAGTGGCAAAGGAGGACAGGTGTGTGGCTACTGCTCGCTTTGTGGACGACCGTCCACAAGACACTCCGACGCCATCCAAGGGTTTTTAAAGCCTTTGCCAACCATGTGTCGAGCAGGCTACCCAGCACATCGCTCCCGCTTTTGCAACAACAAAGCGACCCAGTTCTTTCAGAGCGACCGGACATTGCCTCACTACTTTCCATTTAAATTCTTCCCCTGTCCCAGTCGTGCGCACGAGACTTCATTCCGGCAATGGATCGTCTGCGCAAAGTGTCGCTCCCCAAATTCTTGAAAGGGTGCGTGTTTCATTAATCGCGCGGTTTCCAGCCTGACGGTGGACTTCGTGTCAGGTCAAACCCTTCCAAAGCACCTCCTTCTCGCCCTGTCATTCGTCACGCCAACCCCAATTTACCAGGTACGCACGAAAGCGTCGAGCATCCTCACGTCCTCAAACACGTCAAATCTATGCCCGATGCGCTCCTGAACCCGCGCCCGGCGCCTGCGCCTCCCCTTCCTCCCATGCCATCGCAGTCGAAAGACAAGTCATCGCCGAACCATCCGGCGGCAGAGAATCGGCGCCCAAAGTACAACCGCGGCCGGCCCCTGCGCAAGGAGGACATCGTGCACCCTCCCCAGCCGCTTGCGGACGTACGCCGGAACGACGAGCGCGTCGCGTTGCGCTACGGACCCAACGTCGCCGTCGTCGGGAGATCGCGTGCGGAGCCCACTGATCAAGGCCAGTTCGTGTACGACCGCCCGCCGCGTGAGCCCGTGCAGTACCGCGCGCCCGTCACCGGCCCTGGCCTGCAGAGGGATGGTTCGTACTCGCGTCCGACGCGCGAGGCGTACCGGTACCTGGAGAACCCACGCCCCGCCCCGCCACCCCCTCTGGACATGCAGCATCTGTTTGCGCGCGAGACACCGGAGGACCAGCTACCTCCGCTGCCCGCGCGCTCTCCGCTTCGCGCTCAGCCCCCGCCGTCCCGCCCGGCGCGCTCCCCGGCCCGACCGGCGCGCTCTCGCACCCCGCACCGGGACGAGTCCGCACTCCCCGCCCTGCCACTGCCAGCCCCGCCTGCGCTCCCCACGGTGCTCATGCAGAAGGCCGTCCACGCGCACCAGCAGGCGCACGTCGTCGTCGAGCCGCACCGTAAGAGCATGATGGTTGCGGTCGAGGTGTTCCCCGCCACCGAGGCGCCGCCGCCGGTCCCGCGCTTTCATCGCGGCGAGAAGGTGCATCGTGGGGAGGGGCGCCGCGCGGGCGAGCGCCAGCGCGCCACTACGGGGCCGTCCGAGCCGCAGGGACACACCTGGCGCGCGATGGACTGGAGGCGGGCCGAGCTTGAGCTGGCGCAGGCCAAGGCGCGCGTCGGCATGCCCCATCGGACGGTGGCCGAGCAGATGCTCTATGATGAGAGGGGGTATACGAGCCTGCGTCGGTGAGCGGTGGCTGTGGCCGGCGTACTGTTGTGCTTCTCTTGCTGTTGCCTGGGACCACCGTGTTGTTGGTGTCCGATCCTTTCCCTACCTTTCTGCGACGTGTCTCGTCACTTTCGTTTCCACATCCTGCGTTGTAGCCTTGTCGGTTATATATGTTGGTTGCCTGGTATACTAGTGTAGCACAGTATGTAGCACCTGCAATAAATGAGCTTTGTATCAAACATATAGACCCTTCCCCCAGTGGCATGTCCGGCTCGCTGCCAATTTCGTCATATAATCTCAGCGACACACTCCCGTAACTCGTCTATGGCGCCGTAGCTCGAAAAGCAGTCTTCGAGAATGAGCCTTTCAAAGCCATGCTGACTCTGCAACTGTAGCCAAGGAATTATAAGAGTTTCAAGCTCCGGACTGAGTCCATGAGACAGAATATCAAGGGTGACGAGATAGACGTTGCGGAGAGTGAGAGAGATGAGGTCGGGGAATAAAATGCCAATGGGAGGTTGATCGCCGTTCCTAACCGCCTTGTCGACCACCGGTATATTTTCTGACTCCCACGACGTGCGAAACAGCGTAGTTGCTGCCGGATTCCCAACTGCGTAGACTTGCCGAATGCGCTTGGAGTGCGCGAACAGATCGTTCCAATTGCGAGTCGACCATGCCGTGAAGGTCGACTCGACTCGCACAATCCGCAGATGTGACAGCGGGAAATCAGCTCCCATTTGCCGCATCGGCGTGTCCAATGGGGCGTCAAGGAATCCGTTCGGACCAAAAGACATCTCCAAGTCGGGACGTGTAGCCGGACACGACAGGTTCGTGATCGTGGCCCATGCTGACACCACCCACTGTCTCTCCTCGGCGACTATCGCAAGAGATTGAAGGGGGGAAGTTGACTGCCTCCTATGAAGCTGCGCGGACACCGCATTGATGATGCTGCGACAGTCCACGTCACGTTCGAAGGCACGTATCGAGAACTGAAAGCGAGCAGCTGGGGCGGGATCGACGTGGTTTATGAGCTCGGCTAGGTCCCGTGGTAGCCCGAGTAGGTCGAGGCAAGTTAGTTGCGGTAGTTGGACAACACGGCCGCCTGGTAATAGTCGGGGTGGGAGGCACCCATGTAGGATCAGGTGCTCGAGGTTAGGACATTTCTCGAGCAGATCCAGAATTTGGCGAGCATTTGTATCAGGGATGTACGCTGCCTGTGGGAAGGACCGGATACTCAGATGAGTAAGTCCGGAAAACCCAAGTGACGACCAATGAAATACGCAGTGGTGGATATTTATCCGGCGTAGGCGAGGTGCCGAGTTAGAGAATAAAGCTGTAGGCAAAGGGAGAAGGGACGACGATGACCGGGACGTCAGGTCGATGTCTAGAGAAGGGTTGGGACGAAGCGGACACTGAGATCTTGACTCTTGCAGTGAGACTGACTCGCCGAGACTTGAGTCACCACTGCACGGTGGTGTGCGGTTCGGCACGGTTCGGCACTCTCCGTTACATAACGCCCTCACGTTTGGCGCTCGTCGTTGCTCGTCAGCCCTCTTTACATATCGTTCTCGCAATCGCAGACGGCCCTCCCAGAGGGTGCCGACACCTCAAGCCTGGACACTGTACGTGTGTGCAAATCTCAGGACTTATGACGGCGAACGCAGATGTCCCTTTCTCCACGCTATTCAACAAGAGCTCGTACCTACCTCAAATCGAGCTCAGGCTGCTTCGGATAACTTCGATTCCATTGACGGATACTGACCTCAATTGGAATTCCACAGGAGCAACAACCGGTCAACGAATGACGGAGCTTTGAAAAACCGCAGTGGCGAAGCTCACGGTACGATGATGGTCCAAAGACGGACTCGATCTCTCGCCAGCGCTACTATCTGACTGTCCAGTACCGCGGTCGCGTTCTCAGGCTGCGTAATTGCACAACATGTCACCTCTTGGTGGATCACCTAGATGGAGACAAACTTGACACCGCTCATGCAAACGAAATCATATGTCCATTTTCCATGCCGGACAAGTTGGATGGGAATCCTGGTCGTCGACATCGCCCATGGTATGGTCTCAGGTTCCATGAGTGCATGCTGAACATCATAGAAGGTGGCATGGTGATAAACAGACGACCTGGACTCGAAATCACCTCTTCACACTCCAAGATATATAAAAGTCGAGAACTGCGGCCTTCAAGAAACCTTTCTACCCAGCACGAGTCATTCGACGGTTCTCTTGACATATTGTGTGCGCCTCTTCTCCTTTTCACGACTCCCGGAATGCATCTGTTCCATCTCGTGGCCGGCTCCATGGCCCTTTTTGCTTTGCACGCTCAAGCTATGCCACTTTCCGTGAGCAGCAGCATTCGAGGGAATGTTGGCGTTGCTATTAACATTCATCTACCGCAGTTCAATCAAGGTCAAGCCTTGTTCAGTTACGTCGGAGGCTATGTCAAGGATGTTTTTGTCTCTGTAAGTAAGCTCAAACCCTCAAATATTGATCGTACTATCTAAAACCCTGTTCCTGTGTATAGTTGACTTGCCCTATCCATGATAGTGTTTCTATCATGGACGACGTATCAGCGGGCGAACTGGACCTGATTGAGACCCTCGCTGGCGAAGAATATTGGTTCCGCTGGGAACATCCAGATGCCGCGAGGTCGACAGACATACTCCAGCTTGATAAGGGCAAAGGTGGCAAGAAGAAGGTCAGGTTTTGCTGTTGTTTTCGAGGCTCCTTGAGTGCCGCGTACTGACCTTGAATTTACTTCAACAGGATTATGATGACCAGGCTTACAAGTGGATAAGCACAGATCATACCAACCCGCAGCGTTCGGTTTCAGCACCCTATCCCCCATTATCTGACAACTTATACGTGTTTCCTTAGAGACGAAGAAGGGAAGGGTTCCAACTATCCATGTCCTTCCGGCTGGTACTCGTGACGCCTTGCGTTCTGCGGCGCACAGGTTCGAAGATACCAGCAAAGCCAAGCAGGCCGTCGACTTCGTCACGAAAGACCACGAACCCGGAGCCATCGGTATCAATGGTATTAAGAAGACCGGCGGCAAGACTGCGTTGGACGATTTCCGCAACAAGGTCATCCGCACCGTGATCAAAGAGACATTCACGAAGGGGGGAAAGCAGACGGTGAAGTACGATTGTCACTACCTTGGTTGCCCGTCTTGTTTGCTGAACGATACCTCGACAGACATACGACCATTCACAAGGGTGCGACGAAACCCTCGTCCGGAGCTTCCAACGAGGATCGGGAAAGGCTGAAGGGATTCTGATCCTACCTGCCTCTCGAAATGGAGGTGCAGTCTTTCGTGATAATATGATACGCCGATGTCATTGGTCGATGTGGATTTTCGAATTTCTCAGTCATGGTTTCCTGTAGATACCGATCGTCTCGAAGCCTTATTCTTGGTATTGAAATGTATTGATTGCTGATCGTCTGTAAAACGAGATATGTACCTGCATTGGAATGCTGCTGAATTACAGAGAGCAGAGAACAAGAATTTACTAGCGCTGAGTTGGCTGAAGTAGACTAAAGAACGACCCGGCGATGCCAGTTGCTTGCCCGCAGAGAGTTCAAACAGTAGTGTGTGCTGTGAGCGAGCTCAACGGCTGATTCAATTCCTCGAAGAATAGAATTTGACGCGAAGCTCAAAGAACGGGTGGGCCAATCAAGACACAGTACCTATAGAGATTTGACACGAATTTCGAGCTAACCGACGACATGGAAAACAAATTTGCGATTCGGATAGCTACATTCCAATTTGACCAGCATGTGATGGCGACATGCATGAGTGCATGAGACAGATGACCTCAAGGGGATAGAAATGTAAACGCGCGATCGTTGCGACATGGTTTGACAGGCTGTGTACGTACGAATTCTTGACATCGTGTTCGTCGCTGATATTTCAACGCTGAGGAAGCTTAGATTCGTGGCTATGAGACATGGTGCCACTGGCCAATAGGCCCTCTAATTGTGGGAGTATTCATACCAGTTATAAGTGAGATGTGCAATCAGTAGCAGGAGATTCAGAGTCCAGACCTCACAAAGGCGCGAGCGTCGGTTTCGTCTCTCGGGAGCTGGCATTATTGGAACATGTTGGACGAGTGGAGTCGCTGAATTTGAGAGACAGTTATCTTGAAGTAAGTATACATTCGATTCACAGAATAATGGGGTAGACGGTGGTCACCTGTGGAGGATCCTGGCGAAAGAACTGGACCGTCGTGGAGAGGAATGCAACTGGAGGCGCTCGCGCGCATGAGTCAGAAATTACTCCATTCGGCATTCTCCGATCCATGAAGCGTCAGGCTCTCACCTCCTTCCATCAAGTTACGCCTCGTCAACAGCGTTCATGTCCCCGGCCCCGTCCATGCCTACAACCGTGCTTAGTCTCCGTCGTACCCTGCTGGACCTTCGATGCCGAATATCATTCCTTGCCTCAGATCCTAAGTCTCGACACTGCAGTGTGGGTCAGCTTCGTCTTCCCAGCAGCGATACCAGTTGCTTCGATTTCGATTTCCTTGGCTCCAATAGCTACCGAGAGTCTCCAAAGCTCTCTCATCTTTGGTTCAATCGATATCCCGCTCTAAATCTCCTATATCTTTCTCCTACATCTTCAGAGCTTGTCGGTTAGCGGCGGTCTCGAATCATAGGCCAACTCTCGGCGCAATCCTTCCTCGATGATTTGCGGTAAGTCAAATTTGTGTCGGTGATTCGACACCGATTACCAGGATATTAGCCATCGTGTGCCGGAGCTTTGTTTCCGAGCCCTGACAAACTCGACGAGAACTTTGCTCGTCACATCGTCTATAGGCTGGGCCTCAAATTCTTGAATGCTTGCTTAGTCGTCCAGATTGTAGCATGTTTTTATTCCGGGGATATAGTTATGCCGCGCCAAGCACGAAAGGATATAAATCCTAGGGTTGCAGTCTTCACCGCACTGTGTACTGTTCACCTCTTGCGAGTCTTCCAGATACTTTCTTAATCACTTTTTCGTTGCACCTGTTCTCTTCATCATATCACCCAGGATGCGTTTGATCTCCCTTGTGTCCGGTGCCGTGGCCCTCGTTGCCTTGCACGCGCAAGCCGCACCGCTTTCCGTAAGTGTCTTGAGGCAGAACTTTTCGTCGTTGTTGACACTCTTTCATCACAGTCCAGTGAAGGCCAGGGCTTGCTCAACTACGTCGGTGGCTACGTCCAGGATGTTTCCGTCTATGTCAGTAAACTCAATCCTTCAGGTTTTGTACTCTGTTTGAAATATTGCTTGTATACAGATGACTTGTCCGGGCCACGATAGCGTCTCCGGCACGGACGACGCCTCGGTCATGGACGAGATCTCATTCGATGAACTCGAGTCCCTTGATGCTGTCAACGGCGAAGAGTATTGGTTCCGGTTCGAGAACTCCGAAACCGCTACGTCTGGAGACATACTCCAGCTACCCGAGCGTAACGAGACCAAGGTATCTTGATTTCTGAGGTGCTTCGAGACCCATTGATTAACCGTGGACGGTTCATTCGATAGGCTTACGAGGAACATGCTTACAAGTGGATAAGCCACGATCACACCACGGTCACAGAAAGTTGTATCGTCTACTAATCCCGTCATGCGTCTGGTGGCTGATCCCTCTGTCCTCAGAGTCCAAACACCGACGAGTTCCTTGTCTTCATGTCCTTCCTGCTGGCACCCGTGCGGCCCTGCTCAAGATCGCGCACAGGTTCGAGGAAACCCGTGTGGCCAAGCGTGCCGTCAACTGCGTCACGAAGGATCACGAGCACGGAGTCATCGGCATCAATGGCATCTTGAAGGATACCTTGGGCAGAACCGCGTTGCACATTTTCCGCAGCAAGGTCGTCCGCACCGTCGTTAAGGAGACTGTGACGAAGGCAGGAGTCAAGAAGACAAAGTAAGACTACTTTCACTTTAACTGAAAGCGAACCGTACTGAACGAAATCTGTAAACGACAGGCATACGACCATCACCAAGCGCAAAGTTTCCAAGACGACTCTTCGCGAAGATCAGGAAAGGTTGGAACGGTTTGAGTAATCTATGTCTCGCCTACGAGTGGGTCTGTCGGCACGAACAGACCTTTTGTCTTTTTTCCCTTCAAATTCCTTCCAATATCTTCAGTCTTCAGTATGACCCTTTCAGACGTCGATCATCCATCCACCCACGGTAGAGCCGCGTTTTAAGTATTGAATTGTATGTCAATTTTCGACCCGATCGTTGTGCTTCTTCACTGTAATCTACTACAATACTCTCCGAGTCGTAGAGATGTCTTTTTATCTTCGACTGTGCCAACGCAACTTGCAGGTGCCACCTGGCTTCCATTCGTCGAATCACGATGTCACACAGCCGCTGAACGGCGTCCAGTCTCATGGCGCGGCCTTGTCGTGGTCACTTGGAGAAAAAACCGCGCCTTTCAAATCGAAGCTGCCCAACTGGGAATGTATATAATCCTGTACCCCTTCTCTTCGGTCCCCGAGTACCTCGCCAGTCAAATTTCACTACCGTCTGTAGCGCTGCTTCTAGGGGCAATATTTTCGGCGCTATGTATTTTACTGACATTCCTGGGGCTTCAATACGATTACATATTTACCTTTTCATCGCGGTGTTTTCCCGTCGCCGAGCCTCCCCCACGTTTGGGTTTGATTTTTCTATATCCAGGGACCAGGAACGCCTTTCTCGCGTTTTGGGGGTCTTTAAACGTGTGCATAAGTTAAACTGAACGAACTTCTGTGGTGTCTGCGGTCTGACTGTATCATGCGTTGCGTGCAGTCGAGTCAGCTCTCAACGGAACAGGCAGGGATTGCTGACTAAGCGAGATGTCTCGGTGGCGGATCCAAGGCCGGAGACCACACCACGGTTAGTACCTCTCCCCATGATACTCCTCAGGAAGCCTCGGCCTCACTAGTGCATACCACCCGTATGAAAATACACTAGCGCCGTTCCAACATCAACCTCGAGATCAGAGAGATAGTTGAGCACGCCAGGTGGCATCGAGCTCTCATTGCTTACTGTACGTCTGCCGAGGCGAGCCCGTCGCGGAGCTACTTGTTTCGACCCGATCCTCTTCGAACTTTCGGTGAAAATCAAGTCGACCTAGATCAATTCGAGCGTCTTTCCATCCGGGTCAGGCCCTGACACCCACGGCCGAAACGCGCCTGGGCACTGCGGAAGTCACGATGAATGCACATGGTTGAAGATACCAATGCGGCTTAAAGTTCACCTACCTCCCAGGTGAACACAGACACTATCGCACAACGTATATTTCAAGGAAACGTGTAATTTGTCTGTTTTCTCTTACAGGTAAGGTGTGGTGAGTGGGCTTCGATCTTATAATCACGGCGGTTTCGTGACTGGACCAACCTCCGAGTCATATGTTTCGACACCACT
>MU277193.1:651144-665465 GCA_022160305.1 Artomyces pyxidatus
CAGGACATCCTCGAGTCTGTCAGTGTAGTTCCAAATTTCCCTGGAGTCGAGCCTTGCCATTGAACTCTATCCTGGCATGCAGTCTGGCTGCCTTGCTCATGACACCGAGGAAAAGGAAGATGGTTATAGTTTCCAGGATTTAGACGATTTCAATGTTGACCTCTTCGAGACGTTTGTCGGCGAAGAGTATTGGTTCCGCTTTGAAGACCCCGCGGTCGAGGATGCCGGCGACAATATCTTGCAGCTTGCCCAACGCGGAGGTGACAAGGTTCGTTCACCTTCGACAACTCTACTCCTTCTATAACAAACCCCCACTTGTCAACTTCACAGAACTACGACGATCAGGCGTACAAGTGGATCTCCAGCGACGCCGCCAAGGTCACCCGAAGTGCGGATCACTCACACCTAGCCCAAGTCTCCCCCAACTCATATATCACATAGGTTCTATGAAGGACCGCCTCCCCACGCTCTACGTTCTCCCCCGCGGCACGCGCGAGTCCATCGACAAGCTCAAGCAGAGGTTCGAAGACACTAGCGAGGCCAAGCGCGCTGCGGCATACGTCACGAAGGACCATGAGCCCGGCGACATTGGCATCAACGGCGTTTCAAAGCTCGCTGGTGACAGGATCCCGCTCGATGTATTCCGCTCTCAGGTCATTCGCACCGTGGTGAAGAAGACGTCGGCAAAGGCCGGGGGAAAGGCTAGGTAATTATAAGCCCTCGTTTTATTTGCACCCTTGTCAAAGCGGCTGATGTCGAGTGCGGCAGTTACGTGACTATCAAGAAGGGAAAGAAGTCCAAGACGGCTGAGGAGGACGATCAGAAGGCGTTGGCTCGGTTCAAGTGAATTCTTGCAGCGCTTTCTTGGATAATAGGGTTTACAGATTACAGTTTTTGGCCTTCGTTTTTCTCCGTCTCTTCTCTTTCCCTCATTCTTGTATATGCGACTCATGGATGCGGGTTGTATCTTTGGTTTTGGAATATATGTTTCGGCTGGTCCTAGTGGCCATATTTTTCTATCATCGTGTGCTACCTCAGCTCCTCCAGTCGCAGCATTCTCCTCTTCCCATCTACCCGCCTGCAGAATCTACGGGGGGCACGTCGCCTTCACCCTTACACCAATTTCTAAACTCACTATGTCAGCGCCTCAGAGTCCTCAGTTGACGCCCGCGCAAGGCACAGGTCCCAATCCGAGCCGCACTTCCACCCTTCACCTCGCCCATGTCCACCACCGCAAGCAGGTATTCGCTTACAGGGATGCATCTGGTCCCTGTTCAATTAACGACAGGATGCATTCTCGTAGCTGAACTCCTTCTGAACATCCAACTTGTAAGGAGAGCCGAGTGGTCGCGCTCAATACGCACCGTTCGTTGTCGTCCGTAGACTTCAATTCGTGGCCCTCCCCCGTGCAGCTTTATGCTCCAGCTGGGCTGCGCCCCAGAATTACACAGAATCGCTTATTACGTCCAGGGTCACGGTGACAACAGGGCACACCTAGGCATAGAAGCCCGACCCTCGTGCTTCGTGTTCCATGCGTGTACTTACCTCCGTTCAAGTTGAGCAGGCTGAATCATGATGCCAGGTCCCCGCCGCGACGGAGCTACCTCCTTTGACCCTTTCTCTTCGAATTCCCGGCAAGAATCAAGTGGTATATCGTTCCATTCAAGTTAGAGGTTGACGTCTGCGATGCAGTTGAAACGTGCGCCCGAGCAACGGGGCCACGGATGCATGCAGGCCACAGTTGCAACAGCGTACTATGTGCTTGTACCAGGCCGTATGATCCCCCGCACCGTCTCCAGCGGTAGAGATAGGAGAACCTATGCTGCCTTTGAACTGGGGATATAGGGTGAGTGGTCTTTCCTCCAGCAGTTCCTTGCTGATGACTTACCTTAGGCTGTCAGCATAATGGCAGGAGCTAGTTTGTTTCGCTCTACGCACGTCAACTTATGCGAGTCTTGTGCTCCGTGGTCCATGCCTTGTGCCATGCACCATCCTCTGCGTGTGAAGCGGGATGGCCTCACCGTGCTGCCATCAATGTAGCGTGTTTACGGTTCCTGGACGCTGAGGTGCCCGGACGCGTATAAAACCTCGAGTATAGCCATAGCTTGGCCTACATCGAGTTCTCTCGAACCTGCACCTCTCAAGTACTCATATCGTCTGTGAAATGCGCGTCAGCTCTTTCATCACCAGCTCTTTGGCCTTTGTTGCCCTCGTCGCTCAGGCGGCTCCGCTCATCGTAGGTCTTGTCTTCCATATGCTCCTGTCGCCGTTAGTGACCCTCGACTAGACCATAGAAGAGAAGGGCCTGCTCAACTACATCGAAGACTACGTCCAGGAAGCGCTTGAGTCTGTCAGTAAAATTCGAAGCTCCCCCGACTTCGTGCCTGGGCGTTAAATTTTGTCCTCGCATACAGTCCGGCTGTCTTGCTTATGACACCGAAGAGAAGGATGGCGTCTTCGCTGTCCAAGACCCGGACAACGAGTTCAATATCGACCTGATCGAGACACTCGCAGGCGAAGAGTACTGGTTCCGGTTCGAAGACCCCAGCGTCGTCACCGCGGGCAACGACATCCTGCAGCTCGCCCCGCGCCCTGGAGGCAAGGTATGTGTCCGTCCTGGAGTCTCCGTGCCCATTCGCCAACCCTATTACAGGACTACGACGACCAAGCGTACAAATGGATCTCTGGCGACGCGTCCAAGGTGTCCCGAAGTGCGCACCTCACGCAGCCGTCGCCGTCCCAGCCACTTATGCGCCTTTGTAGGCTCGATGAAGGGCCGCGTCCCGACGCTCTACGTGCTCCCCGGTGGCACGCGCGCGGCGATTGCGTCGGCTGCACACGATTTCGAGGAGACCAGCGCGGCGAAGCGCGCCGTGGACTATGTCAAAAAGGACCACGAGCCCGGCGACTTTGGCATCAACGGTGTCGCAAAGAACGCTGCGGGAAAGATCCCACTCGATGTGTTCCGTGCGCAGGTCCTCCGCACGGTGATCAAGGAGACATCGGCGTCGGCCGGAGGGAAGGCGAAGTACGAGTCCTTCTGTTCAGTTGCCCATGCTCTGCCTCACAGATGCGACAGGTTCACGACCATTACCAAGGGCAAGTCTTCCCCCACGGCTACCAAGAACGATCAGGCGGCGTTGGCTGAGTTCAAATGAGCCCCCGTACGAACCACAGGTTGCGCAATCATTTCCTTTTGTTCGTGTTCTTCCCTCTGTAGAATATGCGACTCGCCAACACGGGTCGTATTCCAGTCTTGTAGTATGAGTTTCGATTAGTCCTCGTTACCATATCCTTTTAACCATCGTATATCGCGTGAGCTCTTCGAGTCGAAGTCTTCTCTTCTTCCCGTCTCCCCTGCCCGTTGAACTGCCGGGGACATCTGTCCGCTCGCCAATGTCCGCTGCCCGCGACGCATCGTCGCGAGCATTGTCCAGGAGTGTTTTCAGCTCGCGGTTGTATTTCTAGCGAGATTCAGGATGCTCAGCGCCGTCTTGCCTGTAAGATAGACCATCACGCACCTGCTCCTCGCGGCCCTCGCCAATCGGATCCCGTCCAAAATCATTGATCACGTCGGCCGCCTCGCGCGCCTCCATCTCGCCCTGGCGGCTCGTAGCGTAACTCAGGAGCGATACACCCATGATAATCTTGATCAAAACAAGACTACAAGCACACCGTTAACACACATCAAGGCACAAACGTGCCGCACAACTCACCACATCCAGAACATCAACCCAAGCGCGCCCCACTTGACCCACCGTGTCAGCGCCTCCCAGTCGACGCCCGCACGGAGCACCTCCTCCCATCCGCCCTCGCCAGCCCACGTCCACCACTGCGGCGCGACGGCAACGCGCGGCGCGGCGATGTGCGCGTTCGTGTACGTCATGAGCAAGTTGACCGCCTGCGAGCCGATGAGGATCGCAAGCACCGCAAGCGGGAGCGACGCGAACCCGAGCCGGCGTGCGACGAGCGGCGACTGGTCGACGTAGCTGTGCTTACGCGCGCCGCGGCGCCCGACGGCGCTCCCGCTCGCGAGGTCGCGGCACAGCACGTCCGTATATCGCTCGTATACGGACGGGCGGATGTGGTTGAATTTGGTGATGAAGGCGTGTTTGAGCCAGTCGACGATGGTCTCAGAGACCATTACCGCGAGCACGGGCTGGTGGGGGGATAGTTATAAAGGGAAAAGGAAGAGGTAGGAGAAGACATGCATAGGATATGGTCCAGAGGACGCTGCTGCCGATGCCTCCGCGGAACCAGCCAAAGCTCTTGGGAAGGAAAACGCCTTCGCTGAAGTCAAATTCGGATCCAGACAGCTCTATCAGGTTTCGGAAAGCGACGAAGAAAAGCATAAGTCCCAATGTAAATCGTTCTACAATGTCTGAACATGCGTCAAAGAGGGGTCATCAAATGGATTACTGAGTTAGAACGTACCAGCACATGTGATCTGGAACAAATTGTCCTTCTCAAACTTCTTGAACACACTGCCTTTGATCTCTACGAATTGATTGGACATTAGCAGAGAGAGGAGGGCGTTGTCGTAGGAGTTAATTGCTACGTTCAGGCAGAGCATCTGGTAGACCATCACGAGCGCGTGCACCACTGCCGATACCGCAGGTCAAGTCTCAATTAACACGAACAAGATAGAGGACGGACCAGTGTATAATGTCGCCAGGCAAAAATAGAGCACAGGTCGAAGTGTATGCGCGCCCGGTGGCAGCCTTCTCGAGAGTACCAACAGTGTCGACCGAGAGAATAGACAGTCAATGATGTCTTGCCCAATGGAAGCACAGAGGCGGTCAGCGATCTAAGTGAAGGTTACGGCATTAGCTCGTAGATGATGCCATCGCCGGGCGAGAAGGCAGAGGGGATGCCTACTTCAAGGGCGTTGAAGATCACATACAATTTGATCGTGTCCTGACCACGTATGGAGTGGTAGATCTTACTCGCGTCGGTCAGCGGAATGAGAATCATGATGGAGAGCGCAAGAAGGAGGGTGCGCAGAATGTCTGCCTTCTGCGAAGGGGGTAGAGGGGTTTTCGCGCGTGAGATAGTATCGATGAATAGACGCCACGAAGCTAGAGCGAAGCGTATGGGTTGTATGGTGAAGGTATACAGAAACGAATCGAAACATAAGATGAAGCCGAAAGATATTATCTACAAACAAGATGTTAGGTACACGCGAACGCGTCCACAAGCAGGACGAGAGAGCGCACCTTCTCAATAGCAAGAGGAATGGCCAGAAAATTGCTGACGCGCTCCCACTTGAGCTCCTGGTGCGAATCAAAATCCGTGGCCAGCAGTTCCTCTCTGAGGTAATCCCATAGCGAAAATGGAGGTGGATGGTAGTCAGAGTTCTCTTGTGACAGCAAGAAATGCGCCGGAGGCGCATCCGTATTCGGTGGAGACGATGTGATGGGTGTCGGAGGAAGAGACGCGTATGTGAGAGGCCGCTCGTCGTCAGGACTAGGTGCACGAAATGCGCGTGAGTTGGTCAGGACATGTGGATCGCTGACCCTGCGACGCCTGGAAGACGGTAGAACTGATTCTTGTTCGTGATCTGAGTCTTGTGCATCGTCGCTGATATGAGTGGAAGAAAGGGAGACATGATCTGCTGCGCTCCGACTCGAGGAGCGTCCGCGCTGCGGGGGGCGGGGTCTGCGAACAGGACGAGCAAACTTTGTGGTCGAAGGCTGCGTGCGGCGTATACCGGTGGACGAAGACGACGCTGAGACACGCTGCGAGCTCGCTGGGCGACGTGGTGAGCGGGAGCGAGGAGCCATGAAATGAGTGCGTGCAGCAGCCACCGCACAAGCTGGGGAGGCCGGCGGCGGCAACGCTCGGCAACCGTTTGCGCGTGTCACGTGAAGTAGCTGACTGACATTATGCGGCAATTTGAGAAATTAGCAAGCGAACAGATGTATGTCGACATGGTCTCCCTATGTATGAAATCCATTCAATTTGTGAGGATGGTATCGGCTGTGAGCACGGCTCTTCGAGAGACTCGAAGGACGCGTATTCGGCACACGCGACTGAGACGCGACGCGCGAGCGCGCGACGGCTGACTAATCCAAATTGTTCATGCTTTCGACCCGACTCTCATTCGCGTCCAGGCGGCTTGGTCGTTGCTGCCCTTCCACCTCGCGATGCATTTCCAACACATCCATCAAGCTCGATATCAGATCCCGTAGTCAAACCCCTGCTGAGGGACAAGAAGTGGTCAAGGCAGCAAAGCCCTCCAGAGGCCCGAAAGCCCGTACTCCGGAACAGAAGGCGGCGAAGGCTGCAGAAAGGGCTGCAAAAAAGGCTGCAGAAAACGCTGCAGAGAAGGCTGCCAAGGCTGCAGAAAGGGCAACACAAAGGGATGCACAGAGGGCCGTAAAGGAAGCAGAAAGGGCTGCATCTGCGAAGCAAAGGGCGATAGCACAAGAGGTCAAGGCTGCAGAAAAGGCTGCAGCACTGGTAGCGGCTGCTGAGGACAAGGCTTCAGATTCTGGCATCGTCGTGCAACCACCTCCAGAGTATGCTCGACTCCCGTTACTCCCAAGAATGGACCGTTGGCGCATCAGTTTCCCAACTGTCTCCCTAGCTTCACGCGACCGCGTTTCAGTGCGCAATCCGAAGACGGCGATGCGCATTGCTGAAAGCTTCATGAACAACCGCTTCACCCAACAGGATGAGCCCAAGGTCGTAATCGAAGCATTCCCTGGTGAGTGTGCAGTGTCGTGGCAAAAACGTACTTGAATCAACGAGTCCAATCCGTGATACCAGGCCCAGGTGCGCTGTCAAGAGCACTCTTGACGTACCCTCCGTCAAAACTGCGCAAGCTTATAATTTTGGAGGACCATCAACCATACCTTGATTACCTGCTGGTGAGATTGAAGTTTGCACTCACATCGACGCACCTCACACGCTACTTCAGCCTCTTGCAGACGCGGATCCCCGTGTTACCATCATCCCGAAATCCGGCTTTACGTGGGATACGTACTCGGAAATGGAGGAGGACGGCGTATTGGATGTTGAGAAGGTTGCGTGGGGTGAAAAGTGTGCGTCGATCCTCTAGCATCCTCCGTTGGATGCTCATCGTTCTGCTAGTGCATCCCAACCTTCATTTCATCACCCACATACCTCGCAACGTCGCTGGGGAGCAGCTTGTTGCTCAGTTGTTTCGATGTATACCCGAGAAAACATGGCTTTTCAAGTACGGTCGCGTACCCATGAGTTTCGTCGTCGGAGAGCGGGTCTGGCGAGTACGTCGCGATTCGCTACTGTGTTATTTGGCGTATATTCACCCATTGCAGCGAGTGGCCTCGCCGCCCACTAAAGTCAACGCAGAGCGCTGCAAGCTAAGCGTCATCGCAGAGGCTGTCTCTGACTTTAGCCTCTCCTTATCACCAGAAAACCTGTCACCGTTCGACGATCACTTCCACCCTGCACGACAGCTTGTTCGAGAGGGCGGGAAAACCGATCATAGGCGCGTTGGAATCCCGATGGTAACCGCCAATATCACTCCTTTTGCCGACCAAGTGAGTTCTGCGGTTTGCTTGCTTAGTGCGGAAATAAACCTGTCGTCAAGATCATAGCCAAAGGCAAGCTTGATCAATGGGACTATCTCACTCGTCGCCTGTTTGTCTTGAAATCTACGCCGCTGCGGAAGGTCATGAGGTGAGCCGCACTGTTCTCTATGCCGGCAGCTGATCTCATTGCGTTCAGTTCGGTGGCACCAGGGGCTGACACTCTGCTGAAGATGATCACAGACAAAAGCCTCCCTAGTAACCAGTATGTAGACATCAATAAGCCAGTCCGACTACTAACCGTCGCTGACTGGGCATTAATTGCCCGAGCGTTCGACGCATGGCCATTCGCTCCAGAGGTTCGTCCGTCTACTCTGATACAGCATATCATCCTTCTCAACAATTTCTTGCAGGATCTTACAATCGACTCTTACGTGACTCATTACGAATTACGGTGATCGTGCATAGGGAGCTTCCGTATTTCTCACAATCCTATTTGAATGCGTCCATTGCACATGTGCGGGATATAATGACAAATGCTTCTAATGTACATGCAAGGACGGGTAGACGGGTAAGATCGAGGTCTTAGGCTGCAACCTCTGGCGCGAGACTCTCAGGCTGTCTCTCCGGGGAAGCCGGCCACTCGATCGGTTCGGGGCTTTCGACTCGACCCTGAGTATGCGTCAGTATTGGCAAGGGTGAGTCCAAACACTCGCGCACCTCAGTCGGCACCTCTACCTCCTCTTGTGTCTCCAATATTGTCTGCTGCGATTCATCCGTCTGAGTGTTCACAATCGTATCCGTTTGGGATATCTGAGTATCTTCCATTAGTACGTCTTCAGATATGCTTTGCTGCGTCTCGGGTGTCGTCCCTTTGCCTTTCGTCTGCGGCTCGGCGGCCTTCTTCTTCCTACCCCGTTTCTCCGCCTTCTCAGGAACTGGGCCCGGCGGAAGTCCGAAGAGGGTGGTCTGCTTGGAGGTGTCCTTCCGAGCATTCGAAGCTCTGGCGGGCGCTGCCATCGAAGAGCACATTCAGTATAATGCGAAGATGAGTTCGTACAAGGACAAACGTTTCAGCTTGCCGGTCTCCACCGCGTCGACCTTGTCGAAAAAGCTTTCGCTCTTGTGCAAAGATTTGTTGTGTTCGGCGTTCCGAGCGAAGGGGTTGCGGGCAGTGTCGGGCGCCGTTTTCTTCGCGAAAGGGTTTGATTCTAGAAAAATGTCAGAAGGTAAGTATTATGTCGGAAATACCTACGCACTCTGTTTTGGCGGCGGTGGAGGCATGGTTTCTGTTGGAGGGGCGTCGAGGACTCGACGCTTCACACCATCGGGAGATGTCGAGTCTCTATACGACAGATCCTCCTCTATGCGCTTCCGCTTGCCTTCTGGTGGAGGAGTTGTATACTCATCGTCCATCTGGTACTCTCGCTCGTTGTGCGCCGGCTTCGCAGTTGGTGCGGGCGTCGCACGCGTCAGGCCTGGGCGGTACACAGACGGCGGGGGACCAAAGTCCTGAAACGCCTTGGTGCGCGACGACACAACGTCCGCGGGCGGCAGCCGCGGCGGCGGCACGGCATCGTAGTCGCGGGCCCACCTCCGCCGCTTGTCGCGCCCATGCGCGAGCCGGTCCGAGTCCTCGCGGTCGTCCTTCAACGCCTCCATCTTCTCCTGCAAACCGACGAGGTGGTAGAAGGCGGCGACTTTCATTGCCATATCGAAGGACGCCGTATGGTGCAGCATGCGCGTGAGCTCGAGTGCACGGGGCAGCTTGTCGTTCTTGCAGGCATTTTGGATGAGCTGGATGAGCTCTTTGTCCAGGGCCAATTCGCGCTTCAGGATGTCGTCGGTGGCGAGGTCGTCTCCAAGGGCGTCGTGGCCGATCAGCAGATTCATACTTTCTCGAGCGATGCTAACGAGGAGTCAGCAACTTCAGTCTATTACGACAACCATTCGGCTTACTGTTCTTCCAATGGACCCTCTTTAGGATCCTTGCGTCGGAAAGGTAAGCGCACAGGTAACTCCTGAATAAGAGGCCGGGGGAAGCTAGGGTGCTCTTGCCTTCCCTATACACGATATTTGCAGCGCATGAGTATACAATGCGTTGTTCAAAGGCGAGGCTTTACTTTGAGGATGAGACACATGAAGGTGTCGCCGCTGAGCCCGACCGGCCAATACGACTCGTCCTTGCCAACTTTTCGCTCCAGCTTGTTGGTGTCCAGAATACGCACCCAAGTTCCTCTGAGAGGAATGCGGAAACGAGGCATCAGATACATGACACCCGCCGAGTCGTACACTGTGGGCGCCTGAATGCAACAAGTCAACCTGGAATAGTCCTAATCAAAGTGACAAAACATACCCCTTCTTCTGAGATGCCCAACCATTGCAACGTGTGGCCTTTCCTGATCGGGAGCTTTCGATTCTGCAGAACGCAGAGGTCCTCGAAGTCGTATAATGTACCAGTCAGATTTTGTGAGCCTAGGCAAGAGAGTCAGTTTGTCGTCGTTCGGGCATCAGTATCTTGCACAGACCATCCATGGTAGTGGCACCATCTCTTTGAACAACGAACACCCACTCTGGGCCGGCGACCATAGATACGAAGTCACCATCGAGAGCAACAGAGCAGCGTTCGATACCGGTACCAGTCAGGAAAGTCAGTTCGTTGTCGCTTGTCGCAACGACAACGTTGCCGTTGCCCTGCATATCTCCGTCTGAAAGCATACGTAGAGACTTTGTTGGAGGTGGCCCGCCGGCCGCCACGCCCAATACTTTGACGCCATCGTCGAGTTCGTATGTCCATTCGCCCTGTGTTGCCCAGTTCCCGTAGGGTTTGTATGTAACATGGGCCGGGTGCTCGCTCTCCGGTTGACATGCATATAGTGCACCACGCTCCCCTGAATGCAGGTAGTTAGCACAATATGTTACTATGGTGCGAAAATCGGGAGAAGAGTTACCAAGAGCGGCCAAGTCGTACTTGAAATGGTCGGTGAAGTGGTACGCTTTACGCGCTGAGCGATCGTGAAACTCGACATTCACGATATGGTGTGTATCTTGGTCGGTCACTTCAATGACTCCAATCATATTATACGCTACGGTACGACCGTCAATCATAAATATCCTACTCCTTCACTGGTGTGCTCACCTAGATATCGCTTCTTATGCTCCATGGGTGTGGAACCTGGTTGAAACGCCGGTTGGGCCTTTGTCACGCTAACTGCAGGCAGCGAAGTCAGCGACTCAACGTCCGAGAACAAAAAATAAGGTGTCCTTACCCATCTCCTTGACGAAACCAGTCACTCCCGCCCTCTCCTCTTCTGGCTCGTCATTGAGTCCGCCGCCAATATCGTCGAGGATCCAGTCCTCGTTCTCAAAGTCATTCAGTCCATCCATATCGACGTCGCCTCCCGCTTTGCCTTTATCATTGTTGTTCCCAGTGGTGTCGTCGTCATCAAACAGAGTCGGCGTGGCTTGCCTTCGAATGGGGCGAGTGGCAGATGCAGTGATGGAGGATTTGACAGGGCTGGGCGAGGAAGCGGGGATCGGGTCCGACCAACGATAGAGGGTGCCACTGTAGTCTGTCCATGCCAGTAGGTTTTTTGTTGGGGAGAAAGCCAGCTGTGTCACCATCTCCGAAAGAGGGTCCGGAAATCTGATGAAATGCGTGAGTAGAACTTGTGGTAGCCAGATGGAGACAACGCACTTGAACAGCAGCCTTCGGTTTTGTGTAGACCATATGTGGACGCTCTTGTTCGACGCCGACGCGAGGTACACGCCATTCACAGAAAGAGCGAGGGCAGTGATCGCTCCTGATGACGAATCATCGGAGAAAGTCGATGATTTCGTCCATGTTTCTCGCGATATTGTGATGATCTCTAAACCGAAGATGAGAGTTGGTTGTAGGTTCACTAAGGCCAACATACCGTGAGTGCGAGTCGCCACAACAAAATATTGACCAGACGAGTGCCATACAGCAGAACAGTCATGAGCAAACTCTACTGAACTATTTGGCAACGTCAGACAGTACGTGGTATTGGGAGGACAAAATTGACGTACTCCTTGTCCTTGACAGCGGGAATGATACCGTCCAGGACCTTCACTTGTCGCGGGTCCTGTTGGGTCATGTCCCAAACAATAATGGTACCATCTGCTCCACTGGTTGTCTAAAACACATTCGTCAATGTGGCCACGCAAGAGACGCACGCGACAACGCACCAGAAACGAACCCGAGGGATCCCACGAAACTCTGCGGACACAGTCCTTGTGCCCATGGAGCATGGCCAAGACCTCAATCTCCTCTGCATCAATAATCTTCACCTCAAGCTCACTACATCGGCGTCATTCATCGTTTTTGGACATGACCGAAGCACTCACTCGGAGGAGACCGCGACCCTCTTTCCGGCAGGGTCCACTGCGATAGAACGAATGGAAACTCCAGCTACGCTTGTCACTAGTGCGTCAAACTCTCCACTTCCACTCCTATATTGACGGACGTCCGAGTCTTTGCTACCGGAGTACCAGGTATCGTTCTGATCGTGCAACCCCAGAAGTGTCAACGAGGCAGGAGCTTATAATAGGAGAGGCACGCACGCCAGTAGCAACAACTGTTATCGCTTCTCCAGAGTCGGGCGCGATGGCCGGCTCTTCGTCTGGTGCGTCCGTTTTCCAGATGCGCACGATGCAGTCATCGCCGCCGGTGTAGCAGTAGCTGTCCACCTCTCGTCAGCGCACGCAGCCAACATAGTGATGAGCTCCTACTCACGCGCCATTCCTAGAGAAAGCAAGAGCAGTGTATCCTGGAGAATGGCCTCCGTTGATGGCGACGTTGGTGCTAGACATGGTGGAGGAGGAGGAGGAGAACGTTCGCGTCAAGACGCGTCAAGACACGTTCAGTCACGGTGTCACGCGTTTGCATCCGACGAAACACCGAGGGTGACTGTTACATAATCGACCCCGCTGGCTTTGATCGGCCGAGCGACTTGGCGAGCGAACGCTTCCCATGACTCGGTTTTTCGGCTTGCAGGCATGCTCTCAGCAGGCTCTTCGTCGTGCATTCGACGACGAGCTAACGTCGACATGCAACTCTCTCCAAGGTCTTTACTCGTCAACCGGACGCGCGGAAGTGTGAGGCTTCAATCTACGGCGCTGCATTTCTACCAGAACCGGCAGCTCGAGCTCTACGCGGCCAAGGAGGCACAGCGGCTGACTTTGCGGCAGCTGGTGAGGCCTCTGTCAAATCGCGCGATCGCGTACCGGCTGACATTGTGAAGGTGTTCTTTGGGCGGTCTATGAATGCGCAGCGCTTGATCACGGTGAGCCTCGAGTGAATTGACACTGCATCCTGACGTTCATGTGGCTTCACAGAGCGCCAACTATGTTCGAACGGAACTACCGGTTCGAATAGCTCACCGTCTGCGTGACATGCAGGCTTTGCCATATGTGGTTGTCATGCAGGAGGGAGTGGCGAAAGTATACGAGGTTAGTGTTGCAGTTACTGCTCTCTCTCCATCATGATTCCACAGACATGCCTGCCAGCTATATTGGTCTGCATTCGAGAAGTAGGAATTATCTGGCGAGTGTTTGAATATGACTCACCAATGTGTGCGCAGGTTTCGTCGGTATCCCCAAATCGACACGTTAGAGGATAACGAGGCGTTCTGTTCGTTCCTGCGAGCGATCCTCGACGACCAGTCAGTATCAAGTGCGCGTCCTGTGACCCTGAGATTTACATGATACGCAGTGCTTCTGTGATCCCGAACCTTTCACTCGGCTTGTCCCTTGCATCCCCTCACCTCCCGCCCGACCAACTAGACTCATTTATGCGACGCATGCTCGTCTCCCGGATATCGAGACGCGTCCTGGCTGAACATCACATCGCGTTGTCCGATTCTGTAGCTGGCCGAGATCGAGATACTGACGGCGACGGCCACGTTGGCATCATCTACACTGGTCTCAGCGTGGAGAAGAGCGTGCGACGGTGTACGGCGCTCCTCAGAGAGCTGACCTACGATTCCGAACACACCAGTCCTCAAAAGGGCGATGATGCACGCTGGCCGGAAGTAATTATCGAGGGTCACCTAGACACAAAATTCGCATACATTCGGGAGCATCTAGAGTCAGTGTCATTGAGATTTCTTCTGCTAGGCTAACGATGCTCCAGGTATATAATCTTTGAGCTGTTAAAAAATGTATATTTCTCTCATATTGAAACGAAGCCACTTTTCTAAAGTGAATTCTTTTTCAGTCTATGCAAGCAACTGTGGCGAAACATTCTGGAGCTGCACAGCTACCGCCTATACTCGTTACTATCGTGGCGGGCGTGGATAACATCAGCATGCGGATATCAGACCAAGGTATATACATCGTCTTCCGACCCGTTCTTCAATATCTGATGCAGGGACCCAGGCGGGGGACTTCTGACGCCACAAATCAAATCCCCGTCCGATCTCTTCTCATTTTCCCACTTGCGAAACGCGACACGCCTCGAGCATTCACGCTTGGGTTCGCTTCGAACTGCTGTCTCCAATCCTGCAGGCATGAGAGCCACGGTCGAAGAGCTTGTTGACCGCTGGCAGCAGGAGCAACGACAAGTGCCAGATCCTCAGGTAGAGGCTGGTGTGGGACGTCATCCGCGGCTGGGCATCGGTTTGGCAATGTCAAACATTTTTGCAAGGTGGCGTATATCCTACGTATAGCACAACATATGACTGATTTCATATTGAACAGATATTGTGGAGGCTCGCTGGAACTGGTTTCTATTGATGGCTGGGGTATGGATTAAATTGGATCGTCCTTGATACTCCTCTGACAGGA
>MU277193.1:666247-718692 GCA_022160305.1 Artomyces pyxidatus
CGTCTGTTGAAGTCATGCATGATAACAGGAACCTCTCTTCTCACAGCTTACGAGGAGTACATACGCTAGTCCTCATCAACAGGCAACGTACGATGTCACCGCTCTCATGATAGACGACGGACGCTTTCCTGCCCCGACAAGTACGTCAGGAATACTCCCGGTTGTCTCACCTCAATTCACAAAGCCAACACATGGCCTCGTCGAACCCTACCTCCTTCGGGAAGCATGGCTTAGATCTCGTGGTGATGAACTGAAGTGGTCCTTTGGCCGGGTAACCGGTGAGCGGGGAACAGATAATTGGTTGGATGCAGTATTATTCTTCGCGGACCCTGTCCTCAAGTCATGGAGATCCTCCTTATAAGAAAGGGGTTTGAGCTACAGAGGGCCTGTCATTCACACTCGCTATGTCCCTGACTTCTCAGCTACGTCTCCCCGAGCCTCTCGTGCACTGGCCATGGAAACGCCAAATGAACGCTCACTACGATGAAGTCAAGGCAGAGTCTGACGCATGGGTCCACGGGTTCCATGTGTTCAGCCCCAAGGCGCAGAGAGCATTCGACAAGGGGAACTTTGGTGAGCATACGTTCGGGATTCGGTCGCCCTTCGCACACGACCTCATCCCACCCACAGCCCTGCTTGCGGCCCTTACCTGGCCTCTGCATGACAAAGGTACGAAGAAGAAATCGATTGATGGCGTGCTTAAATTTGCTAACACGATCGAATAGAGGCACTGCGAATAGGCTGCGACCTCAACGTATTACTATTCGTCATCGACGACTTCACGGACCGAGTAGATGGCGACGGAGTTCAGACATATGTCAATATGGTCATGGACGCGATGCGCAATCCTCACAAGCCTCGCCCCGCGGGCGAGAGCGTCATCGGCGAAATTGCTCGACAGTACGTCCACCCTTTTTCCAAGTCTGTCCAGTCGATTGTCCTGACTGACGTCCGTGGCTGCGTAGATTTTGGGTGAGGGCGATCAAGCGCGCATCCACTTCCTCCCAAAGCCGTTTTCTCCGAGCTTTCAACGAGTACATGACAGCACTCGTTGACGAGGCGACCGATCGTTTCGACGACAATGTCCGTTCTATCGATGCATATCTGGCCCTGCGACGACGGACCGGAGGGCCATACACTTGCTTCTTCGTTACTGAACTCGGCGCCGATTTTCCAGACGAAGTGATATTCCATCCTCCCGTCGCAAGACTAACACAGATCGCCGCGGAGGCAATTGTCACTATCAACGTGCGTCCCATCAACGTTTGTATCGGCCGTGCCTTTCATCTTAACGGGTGCCTTAGGATTTGTACTCTTACAACATCGAGCAGTCCGCAGGCCACCAAAACCACAACCTCGTTACGGCTGTGATGCAGGAACTACACTGCGACATGGGCCAGGCCGTCGACTGGATCGCGGAGTATCACAAGGGCCTGTTGTCTCAATTCATTGAGGGACGCGACAAACTTCCACGCTTTGGAGAGAAGACGGACGAGGATCTCGCACGCTATGTGGAGGGCCTTGCACATTGGATCCGTGGCTCGGATTGCTGGAGCTTCGAGGGCAAGAGATACTTTGGCGATAAGGGTCCCGAAATCCAGAAACACAGAATCGTCGACCTTTTGCCGCGAGTAGGGATGTCACTCGCCACGCCCATGATGGCGCCGGTAGTGGCGGCTGAGCTCTCTCTTAAATCTACGATCGCCGCAGCGTGCTAGAGTATGTGATAATTCGTACCTTTTCTGCATTATAATCTGAGCGCGCATAGTGGTCTATAGTGGTTCATAATAATTGACCTTGGTTTGACTACGAGACAAAATCCGCTATCGGGGACCGGACACCACCGACCTTGTGGAGAGTTACGGACAGGGTGTCTGCAAGCCTGCCAAGGGTCAACAAGAATCGAGAGGAGCAATACGACATGATCGTCGACGTCGCAGTGCAGAAACAGGCGGTTTACTCTCTCATGGTACATAGTAGAAGATGCAATCGGAATAACCGTGGTCAACACCCTTCTCTCGTTCCTGCTCCCACTAGACCCTACTGGACCCGGCTCGTCAGATCGGCACTACTAACAGTAACAATAAATTCGACATCGAGGCACCCGACGCCGGCATCGCATAACCGTGACTCGCCCGTCGGACGCCAACGTAATTCTTAATGCCTTTTTTCTCCCTGCATCGGTGATCGTCGCGCTAAACCGCCGATTGAACCGATATTCCACATGCAGATCCAATTTCCATCGACAGCGAGGATGACAATCGATCTATCAGCATTACCCTCATCTCTCTCGGAGTTGCGGTTTGGCAGTAACCACGACCTCGACTGACTCGGCATGTGCTCTTGGCGTATCAGGTACGTCTGTGCATCGTCCCCTGGCTGGAAGACGGTAAAGACTCGGTCACCAGTCTACTAGTGGCGAATCTGACATTCGTTTCCCGCAACTGACCATTGAAATCCGTTCATAGCTGTTGGAAGACAGGGCGCTTGGGTGTCAAGAACTGTCGTGATAGATCGTTCAAGAGCCTGGCCGGAGACCGCCGCGCGCTGTACATCTTCTAGGTAAGACCCATGCTTGTATTCGTGGTGTGCGTCTTAGTTTGCTTTTCGAGTTGGAACCTCAGTCCTCACACCATCTACAGGAGATACCCCCGGTGACGAAGACAACTACGTGAGGCCTAGGGTGCGATATGCCACACCACCATCCCCGACTTGGACCGTCAAGGTATTCACAGCTTTGCTCACCCTGCCAGGGAGAGGGTGGAAAGTGGGGCACAATGCTCTTCGCCAAACCGCAGAGGTGAGTTATTATCTGCCATCGGAAGACTTCAGGCTCCCATGGTCATCTGCTCAGCCGCGCCGTCATCGCATAGAACAATCCCTGCAAGGAACTCCCATGCGCGTGCGATTCTCCGCGACCACAAACAGCACAACGTTGAACGACATCAAGGGTACAAATCGGCCAGCAGCGGTGTACTGGTGCGGAATCAATCCACAGAAGTCGTGAGTTGATTCGATGTGATGGTGTGGAACGCCCTAGGAGGACATTCCCAATTTCGTCACGCCATTGGAAGAAGTCAGGCTCAGCGACTCCAGTACGTGGAGTGTGCTTCACCCGGTCCAACCCCGTCTTTGGCTCTCAATAGATAGTAACGATCGAATGGAGCCATCCTCACTACCATACGCCTGCGGAGAACCCTCTGATAAGCACAGACTTAAAGATCCGGGTGACGCCTGCCTTCTCCGATACGTTCCCCGAATGCTCCTTCTCTTTTTTTCAACCCATGTGCCGTTTTGTGCCAAAGTGCCTGTTAGCGTTACGAGACAGTAGACTCCGTACGGTTCTTCGTCACTGTTGAGTTTAACTCTGAAGCCACGAGGCCCATCTTTGAGTTTCTATTGAAGCCAGTGGAGCATTAGGACAGGTTACATATACAAAGATGATCAAAGCAGTGGGGGGTATCCAATAGTATACAAATATGTGACAGTTTCCACCACCGACGCTTTATGCGTTCGTCGACACGTCTCCCACGCTTACCCTGCTCTCATTCCTGCTGCTACTCGGCAAGTCCCACTCGCCCGCATTCCCAACGTCCGTGCGCAAGTGGTCCTTGCTCACGGGTGGTAGGTCCCAACCCTCGCCAGTCTCTCTGAGCTCGGGTGCGGTGGGCTTGGCGATGACAGGCGGGGCGAAGAGGAGGAGCTGAGGGCGCGTCGTGAGGAGGAGCACGACGTTGCAGAAGCCGGAGAGGTTGTACAGCACGATGCTGAAAAACGTCGCGGAAGATGGGACGGTGTGCCCACTGAAGCCCCGCCAGCGCGCGATCGATAGCGGAATCACGAGGATGCAGTAGATCACCGGGTACCTGTGCATGTGCAGTCAGCATGCTGTCAATGCAAATGAAGGAAAGAGAGTGACATACGCGAGCATGCTTAGCGCCCGCCATCCTTGCCCGTCAAAATCTTGGACAGCTGCGCGGCGATGGATGTGGAAGCGCCACCATGTGTTCTGGTCGACAGAGAGGTTTCCCCTACTCCAGAAGTAGAGTGGCACATAGGCCAGCAGTGAGAAGAATAGCGTGACCCAAAACCACAGATATTCGCCCGCGAGCCGCTCGCCCTCGTACTGGTGCCCAATCCAACACCAGTATGGCGTCGGCTCCTCGTAGTTTTGATGTCGGTGCACGCCGGCGCCGATGCTCACGAAGAGCACGTCGAAGAGACAGATGAGTCCCACGGCGCTGTACGCGATGGGCCGGGAATGGATACCGATGCGCCAAAATACCACCACGAATGTGTGGACGGAGATAGCCTATGGCAGGGTGAGTACGAAAGATACCAGACGCACTGTTTGTGTACGCACGAGAGTCGCCAGAGCGACGCCTACTTCCCCAAGTTGCTGGATAACGCCTGCGGTAGTGGGTTTAGTGAGAGCAGTGAGGATAAGTGCAAAGCGCTTACCCTGCGCAGTACAGAACGAGCCGGTGTGAACTTTACCAGTGTGCGCCCATTTGACGTCTAGCATGCCACCCAGCGCTTGAATTATATCGCACACAAAAAGGAAGAGCTATGGAGCGACGTTAACGAAGGGCTCTCCAAGGAGACGGTAGGAGACAACACGCACCATATAGATATCCGTTGGTGTCTGCAGCAATCGCCAGCTCCCTCGAGGGAGTGTCCGCCAATAGCGATACGCATTCCTCTGTGCGCAAACGCTATGTAAGGTCATGACATCGAAGTATACAAGACGACATACCGCGATGAGACAAAATAAGATAACTACGGAAACCTCGCTAATGAAAGCCGACTCGGCGGTCAGCTGAGCGAAATCAGATCAGATGTCGATTATTGATGAGCCAGGATGGAGAACTCACAGTCAAGCCAACAGTCTGCCCACGAGTAAGACAGGACAGCGTAGAGCTGGTGTTGTGGAGGACCGAGTTGGCTAACTCGTCGGCTGTGCAGATGGTCCCATTGACTCCGATCATATCCGACATCGCTGGAAGTAGATCTCAGTGAGAGCGAAGCTCTCTGAAAATTGAAGATCGATGGTGGGTGTAAATGAGACGGATAGGATGTCTCTGAGGGACGGGATGGATGTCGTCTAAATAAGAGTGGAGAAGCCCAGGGGATGCCGTATCTTGATTATAAGCGAGTAAGAGGCGGTGTCCTCGAGTCAAGTGAAAGCGGTGTGAGGCACCGGGATCTAATATCCACGTCTTGGTGTCGGACAGATGTCGGATGGGCGCTCAGCGTCAAAAAGAAGGGGCAATTGTGGGACCCAGGAGAGCCGCTCTGGCGCCTTGGTCGTGGTAATATGTGGATTTACATAAGGGCCGCAGTTGGAGACGTATGCTGGTGTCTGTAACCTGTGCTCGTGATTTAGGGTAAGCATTTTGAAGGTGCTGCTGGTCGACGTTGCTGATACTGTATCGATGAAGAGTTGTTAATGAGTGCTAGTGATGGGCGGAGGCAAAGATGTGCTGTCTGTGGATGTCTGTGGGCGCACGACGACTTGATGCTGACTCAGCAGTTGATCTGGTTCCGTTCCCTTCAATTATCGATCAATTATCGATCAATTATTTCGACATCGCTTCCAGTCGACGCGGCGTTGTCGCCTGCGGTAACTCCTCGTCGACACTTTGGACCCGAGAAGCTGCAAGAAATCAGCAAAATAATGTCTGCATGGACAATGGAGGATTTGTTACCCGTAGCTGTTATGGATGCCATGCCCGTTGAAGAAGGTGAGCAACCCCGGCATATTCGAATCTAGCTAGTCTGTCTGTCTCTCTAATCTTCAACACAAATTCCTCTCGTTCTCTCTCACCACACGCCCTCCGCCGCGCCCACCGTCCCCGCCGTCTCCGCACCCGCCAAAGTACACTGCTATTCCCACATTCATTCACCTTACACGTAAGTAGACAGGCGTAATCCATGTTCGTGACAAAACGCACAGCTTTCTTGTGGCGCGGGAGGCCTGGATTGTTCGCCGCCGCCGCCTCTGCCTTCACTCTCTGCACAGCTGCAGGGACTGCACCGCCGCCTGGGCAGCCGGCTTCGATCGGACCTGTAGGCACCTACCAAGTCGTCGGGGACAGCGTCGTCAGCGCACAACAGGTGTGCTAGGATTTATGTGCCCGTGACCCGTGCACCTTGTCTCATTGTCCCTGCCCACACAGCTCTTTCTTGGCACAGCGGACAAAGTTTACATCGTCGACAAGACCGAGAAGAATCCGACTTCTGTCAACGGGCATCCCGCTTGGGCCGCTGGTCGGTGTACCTCTCTCGGTCTTGCCCTTGTCCTCGTTTTGATGCGAACCCATTTGCACTGCAGAGTACGCGCTTGGCACCAATGTAGGGCGTCCAATGGATGTGGTCACAAACTCATTCTGTGCAGTGAGTTTGGGCGCTCTTCATCATTGTGTGCAGACTGTATGTGTTCGTACTCACCATGGCTTGCACCAGGGCGGGAATGTTCTCGGCAATGGAACATGGGTCAACATCGGTGGCAATCAGGCTGTGACCTACGGCGGTGTCACGGCAAATAGCCAGAATGGGGGCATGCCATACGACGACCCGGACGGCGGGAAATCGTATGTATATACAATGGTCTTCATTATTCGCGCGTCTGACTGACATATGGATGTACAGGATTCGGTCTGTACTGCTCGGCCTTTGAGGGGGTTGGAGCGATGTTTGATTGTTGATCGACCTTCATTCCAGACTACTTGATCCTTGCGATGACGGGAACTGTGATTGGGTTCTCGCTGGCGGCATGACTACAAGACGCTGGTACCCGTCCGTGTAAGTCGTACAATCCAAATAGCTCCATTTGAAGAGTTGAAACTTGAGACTGATACATACACCACTCAGCGAGACGCTTGAGGACGGGAGCCTTCTAGTCGTAAGCCTTCCCAGCCATCTGTGCACTGCAAATCTCACTCACGCCTTTCTTCAGATCGGTGGGTGTCAATGGGGCGGTTTTGTAAACGATGGTGCACAGACGAACCCGACGTACGAGTTCTTCCCTCCGCGCGGCAACCCGGTCACCTCGCCGATGCTCACGAACACGCTTCCCGCGAATCTGTACCCGCTGACTTTCCTTCTGCCCTCCGGACGCGTCCTCGTACAAGCGAACTGGCAGACTGCGGTGCTTGATTACAAGACGGGCACGGAATATCGCATCGACGACATACCCGATGCTGTACGAACGTACCCAGCGAGCGCGGGCGTCGTCATGATGCCACTGACGCCGGCGAACAATTGGACTGCGACTATCATGTTCTGCGGAGGCTCGAATTTGCAGCCTAACCAGTAAGTGCTCTTCCGGAATATGGAGATGGAAGAAGATGCTGACGGTGCACGGTCGCAGATGGGTTACAAACTGGAATATTGCGCAGTACCCGGCCTCGCAGTCGTGTGTGCAGATTACCCCGGACGTCTCCGGGTCGTATGTGCATGTCGACGCGCTTCCGGAAAACCGGTCGATGGGCAATCTCATCATGCTGCCAAATGGTCAGGTGTTGTGTATCAACGGTGCTGGTACAGGTGGGTCTTCAGGTCATCGGGGACAGTCATATAATGGTCTTGATTGATCGACCTTTCAATATCTCCGCAGGTGTCGCTGGCTATGGAAACGATACATGGGCTATCGGTCAGTCGTATGCGGACCGCCCGGTACTCGATCCCGTCATGTTCAACGCATCCGCACCCGCCGGCTCACAGTGGTCGAGAAACGGATTCTCGCCTAGCACGATACCCAGGATGTACCATTCGGTTGCGACCCTCCTTCCTGACGGTATGTGCATTAAATCTCACCTCGTCCGTGCACATTGAATGGGTGCTTGTATACACGCAGGTGCCGTCCTCGTCTCTGGTTCAAATCCCAACTCGGACTACAACTTGAACACGAAATACCCCACGGAGTACCGCATTGAGAAGTTCTACCCACCGTACTTTGGTCAGCGCCGCCCGCAGCCGAACGGGCTGCCGCTCAAGCTCGGGTACGGCGGGGCGCCATTCAACGTCACGCTCTCAAAGCAGGACCTGTTCGACGACAGCAAGAATGTGAATCGCACGAAGATCGTCTTGATGCGGATGGGGTTCTCAACGCACGCGATGGTAAGCAGTGCAAACCTTCTACATGCTAAGTTTGACCACTGTTACTTATGTATGCGTACCCAGAACATGGGCCAACGGCTTATCGAGCTTGAGAAAGCATACACCGTGAAGACGGATGGCTCGGCTGTGTTGCACTGCAGCCAACTTCCCCCGAATCCCGCTATCTTCCCTCCAGGGCCTGCCTGTACGTCTCGCCTCCCTATCACTCTCGTTCATTGCCTTTGTTTGACGTTTCTACCCCTGGCTGTGCAGACATCTTCGTGGTCGTGAACGACGTTCCGTCTGTCGGCGTCCAGATCATGGTTGGCTCCGGACAGATCGGCGAGCAGCCCATCCAGGCGCCCGCACCGCTACCGATGTCGAGTTCGCAGTTGCAGGCGTTCGTCGACGATAGCGTGGACAAGGGCAAGAGCGTGGAGAAGGGCGTAGAGAAGACGAGCGCCGCGGCGCAGGCACATGTGCGGATGAATGGATGGACTGGGCTACTTGCTGGGCTTGTCAGCGCCGGGTTGGCTTTGTTCTGAGGACAGCTGGATTGGACTTGGATCTCGGCTTGACTAGGCTTGACTTATGCGGCGCTTGGACTCTTGGGCTTGCGGACCTGGACTATCTGGCAACTCGGACCACTAGACTCGGGGCTTAGACCACACGAACTCAGACTAGAACCTTGTATATCTCCACTCATTGTGAATTACCGTCAAATGCAGTGTGCTTTAGATCACTGCAGTACTCCTCCCATGTGTAAACCGAGCTTGCGACAGTACTTAGGATAATCTGTAGAATGTCGAGGAGGGTTCCATTCATAACCGCCGACAAGTAAGTGAGGCTTGAGGTGACTGAGCTCGTTGAGAAGACGCACGTCGAAGTAGTTCCAATCTCGATTGCAGGTTGGAGGAGTAGACAAACAAGAGCCATATGCCCGCGTCATAGATGTGTTGCATCTCTCGAGCAGTTGCAGAGGCAAGAGGAGCCCAAATGTACGATAGTATCACTCAGTAAGTATAATTGATCACCCTTGACGGAGGTTGAGCTCTCGCGCAGATTTTCTGCCTCGAATTGGTATTTGAAGTGAGTAGAGAGGCAGAGCTTGCCGGTATTTTGCTCGTCCATCAGCGTATGCATGCGCTCGAGGCTCGAAAAACCTTGACGTTGCTGCAAGCAGGCGCGGAAGTCATGTTCGGATGAGAACATAGTAGGCGCCCTCAGCTGGGCATCGGGCTGCGCGCATCGCATCGACATCCACGCTTGGAATATGTCAAATAATAAGATAATGTAACAACATAAGGTGAGGAAGATATGGATCGTGAATGTCACGATATCTCGAGAGAGTAGACCCGAAGCGTTGTGGAAGACGTTCTAACTTAGGAGGCTCGGGCATGTCGGGGGGCAAGGCGTATTCAAGCTCCGCTGTGAGAGCTGGCGAGGACGCCACTCAGATTTCAAAGACCGCCCACTGTGCCCGGCCTTTCGTTAACTTGAACGAGGCGCAGACTAAGGTGCGAGTGCTTTACCCTTGATCCCGCCGTAACTCAACCTTCCATAGGTCTTTAGATGCCTTCCAGGTCGTCATCAATTGACGAACGCAATATATTCATACACCTTGCTCGACATCTACCTCCTGAGCTCGTCGATCTGATAGCGTCTTTCGTTGACTCACGTCGTGACCTTCTCGCATTCGCCAGCGCGTGCCGCGCGTTCAAGCAGCTCATTATTCCTTACCACCTTGACTACCGAGTCGTGCATTGCCATCTCGACCGCCAATCCGCTTGGTCTCACCTTGTCGAGCGACCCGACCTTACTCGCCATGTGCGCGACGTCTATGTATACGACTTGCGCTCGACACTGCAACCTCTGCCAGACCGAGTGCCTGCAGCCGGGAGCCGCGAGGCCGTGAACGACAAAGCCTCCTTGTCGACTCCCGACAAACTGTTACGGGTTTCACAGGCCCTCCGGAGTATAGACAACTTGCAGGAGTTTCGCTGGTTGACCGGATGGTCTTCTATCTCCCCAGAGGAGATGGAGAAGCAACTATTCGCAGAGTTTACACTATGGGGGGCTGTCAGCCAGCAACCTACATTACGTCGTCTCGAAGTGCTGGACATGTGGAGCGACTCGCACCCACCGACTGGGTTTCAGTCAGAGTTTAATTACGATACAGACTACTATCCAGTGCGTGCTTTTCTTTCTCTAGGATACTATCCCGTCAATGATGTCTACCTGCTTAGCTCTGGTCCATCTCGAATCTTTCGGCGTTGAAATTGCGCAACGTAAATTTTCTGAGACAACAAAATTGTCTCCATCAATTCTCCGGAGTGCTCAGGCGGTCTCCGTCTCTCGAGGTCAGTTCGAACAGCTATCATAAATTGAGCTACTGGACATAAAAAGCAACCAGAGTCTATGCCTGTATGCTTCTAACGATTCGTTCGATCTCCCTACTCTATTACGGGGCTGCCAATTCTCAAATCTCCGCGAACTTCGCGTCGAAGTCAGTTCGTGGTCGACTTCGACTCACCGCGAGGCCTTTGCATGCCTACTCGAGCAGACCCCGACCCTAGAGGACGTCACATGGGAATTTAATCATGCAGTGCGACCGCTGCAGGCGCGTAGTCTTCCCGCACTGAAGCAATTGTCCGCATGGCAATCCTCCGAAAGCCACGCGTTCGGGTTCGATCTGTTGGTGGATGAATCTTTGCCGCCTCGAAAGCTAGAGACCATCGCTGGTTTTCGCCTGACACCGTCTTCCTTGGTCAAGTTCGGTCGTGTAAACAGAAATGCGCTACGCAAGCTTGAGCTCTCTAAATTCCACAATATCGAATTGGTCGTACAAGTAGCGAACATGTTCCCTAGTCTCACCTGGCTGGCGATCCCTTCCACGGACTACACACGAGATTATTGGAGGGTCACAAAGGAACCGGTACACCAAGTACGTCGAGAACTTAACCACTGAGGATCTTCCACATCCATGCTGACACCGCAGTAGGCTCAATTTACCCGTGTCTTGGAAGCATTGCCAGAGCTCGAGGTGTTTCATGGCGTGTCTTTCTTCAAGTCCGGGTCACGGGCCTCCAAGGATAATGATGCACAGGCATCCGAGCTCGGGAAATCTTTCCCAAAGCTTCGCAGGGTTGATCATTGGAGCAGGAGATCGAGCACATTCATCGTCCTGGAGAATGACGGCGAGCGTGTAACGTGGCGAGTGGTGAGCATCCCTGACTATTGGGGAGGCTACCTTCACCCCCCTTATAATTAGGTAGTGGGTCTTGTAGCCGTAGTGTAATACTGCGTCGCATCATAAACCGAATTCGCGGCTTTGAACTTGGGGTGATCTGCAAGTAGAGGACAACTAACCGAGTCGCGGTTACGTAAGGTGTATGACTTGGTGAGTTGGCGGGTCCTGAAAACTCTCTCCTGCTGTCTGCTGTTGCCGAAGCCCGAACCATGCATCCCTTTGACTAGGCAATGGCAGAAGTACCGAGGACGATATTCCCGGAGGCACGGCAGTCTGTGGAGTATCTACTAGGATTCACGGATGGTCTGTGATATCGATGCGGGTGTCGTAGCTCGCGGTGGACACTCGACATCGATGCCATAGACGCATCGAGTATGTGTGTTCAACAGCGGCTTTCAGAGCGTGCATCATATTGAAACATCGCCACCAGGCCCTCGTACAACTAGGTACGAACGCTACTAGCAGTGTCGCCTGCGTGCTGCCGAATCGCATGATGAAGGTGTCTTCGACCACTAGCGGCTTTTCCTAGCGCGAGCGAGAAATCTACGTGAAAGAATACAGAATTTCACTACACAATTTGGGGACAGACGCTATCAAGAATAGCATACGCAAGTTCGTAACTTCGGGACCGAAGACCGCTGGCGGCTTAAAGGTAAAGTGGCGCTTGCTGAACGGCTTCGAGCGGTTCCAGGTCATGATTTACCGGGGTGGACGCGTTGGAAACACGAGCGGCTGGGTCGCTCAGCGCATGACTGGAGTCGTTTGCCCGCTTCGCCCAGATGCGATTGCAGCCTGCGGCATCTCGAAGCCACCTTCTACTTACATTCTGCTGATGAGCCCTTTTATTGTCAGTCTAGCATATGTCGAAGAAGGGCATATAAAAAAGAAGGGCATATAAATTCCGTCTGTCAGATTGCTTTCTTTTCCTCCTGTTCAAGTTTGCAAGAGCTCGAAGGCCAGAAGTAAGTACGTCGTCTTGCATCTTTTCGACGAGCTCGGTCACTAATCGCCCCTAGCCTCGCCGAATCCGACATGTCGGACATGTCGGCGCTTCAGCGCAGTTACTTAAAAAGCTTCCGTTATCTCGCATTTGATTGTCGGTCCGAGTTTGTCCTGTTCTTCCCACCTGGTCCTGGAGGGTGTATATATGACCTGCAGGCTGCTGATGCTGCTGTCTGATCATCCTTCACCCTGCTGATACTCGGAGGCGACGGTGCGATTGCTTTGTCCATCATCACGCCGCAGCTCGGTTGACTTCAGGCTACAGATCACCAGATGCTCTCTCATTCTTCATCCAGTGACGAGCGTAGTACTGTCATACGCTTCGCTCGACATCTACCTCCTGAGCTCCTCGATCTAATCGCGTCTTTCGTCGACTCCCATCGCGACCTTCTCGCATTTGCCTGCGCATGCCGCGCATTCAAACGCCTCCTTATTCCTTGGCACCTTGACTACCGACTCGTCCGCTGTCATATTGACCGCCAATGTGCTTGGTCTCACCTCGTCGAACGACCGGATCTCGCTCGCAATGTGCGCGGCGTCCAGGTATATGACTTCCGGTCTTCGATGCAGCCTCTGCCCGACCGAGTTCCGCCAGCCGTCAGCCGCACGGTCGTGGACGGCGAAGCCGTGAAGACCGCTATGTCGACTCCGGACAAGCTGTTGGGGATTACCCACGCCCTCCGGAGTATGGACAACCTGCAGGACTTCCGTTGGTCGACCGGATGGTCATACGTCTGCCCGAACGAGATTGAGAAGCAGCTATTTGCTGAATTCGAATTGTGGGCGGCTGTCAGCCAGAAATCCACATTGCGTCGTCTTGAAGTGCTGGACTTGTGGAACGGATGGCGCCCGCCGACTGGGTTCGCGTCAGAGTTCACTTACGACTCAGATACCTATCCAGTGCGTGTCTTTTCTGTGCTTAGAATGTAGGCACCTAAATGGCTGTCTTTCGTCTAGCTCTGGTCGATCTCGAATCTTTCGGTGGTGAGACTCAGCAATGTACGCTTCCTTCAACAGCAAGGCTGTATTCTTCGGTTCTGCGAAGTCCTCAGACGATCCCCAACTCTCGAGGTCAGTTCGAACGGTTATGATCAATTAGGTGGCGTCCTAAAAATCACTCAGAGCCTGAGCTTGAACGTTATTGATCGTTCCTTCGACCTCCTGATTCTCTTGCGGCATTGCCAATTCTCGAATCTTCGACAGCTCTGTGTCGAAGTCGGTTCGCGCTCGGCATCCGCTATGGAGGCCTTTGCACGTCTACTCGAGCATACCCCGACTCTGGAAGATGTCAGATGGAAATTTGCTTCTACAGTGCGACCGCTTGAAGCACGCAGTCTTCCTGCACTGAAGCGATTGTCCGCATGGGAATACTTCGATTCTGGCCACGACACATTCGGGTTCGACCTCTTGGTAGACGAGGATTTGCCGCCGCGGGCACTAGAGACCATCGCTGGCATTCGCCTTACACCGTCGTCCTTGGCCATGCTCGGCCGTGTAGATAGCAGTGCGCTGCGCAGGCTCGAGCTCTCAGGGTTCGATACCATCGGCTTAGTCGTAGAGGTAGCGAACATGTTTCCTCGTCTCACCTGGCTCGCAATCCCGTCCATAGACTACATGCACGACTATGGGGGAGTCACAAACGAGCCGGTGCACCGAGTATGTAAAGCATTGGTCAAAGATCTCCCGCATCCATGCTAACTCCGCTGCAGGCTCAATTTGCAGATGTCTTGGAAGCACTGCCGGAGCTCGAGGTGTTTCACGGTATATCCCTCTTCAAGGACCCAGACTTGGAGGCTGGGACAGATTACAACGATGAGCGAGCGCTCGAGCTTGCGACGTTCTGCCCAACGCTGCGCAGGGTGGATCATTGGGACATGAACCCAAACACTGTAGTCATCTTGGAGAGTGGCGGCGAGCATGTGACGTGGCGGGTGGAGAAGATCCCTGACTATTGGGGAGGCTATATACCGTGACGGCTGCCTGAGATTCTAATCACGGGGGTATGGTCATAGTACGCGTGGAAGGGGGTGGGTGATATATATGGCAAAGAGATGAGCGAGAAAATCTGGTACGAAACGGATGCTGTCCCTTCCGATGCTCTGCAGCTGGTCCCTCTTCTCTACTCAGAAGAGGACAAGTCGCATCATGATCCAACGTCGACTGAGGCTTAGCTATAGGACTCCGTTCGGCGCCGGTCAGCCGTGCTTGAGTTCTTTCCCCACCTCTTTTCGGATTATTCTTAAACATCTTTAAACATATACAATCGTACTATGCCATAGATAAATTGTGCTTGTGACCAGCTAATCCGCCGAATGTCCAGGGGAACTTGACCTGTGCTTACACTTTGTCAATTACGTCATTCGAGAGATGCGACTTCAAATTTCTGGTACACGCATTTGACACGTTCACATCGCACAGCAAACGCACAGCACGTTGACTGCACACGAGCCATGTCGAAGCCGTCAAAAAAAGGCGCACGCCAATCAGTGGGCAAGCCCGCAAAGCAGGAGCGCGCCAAACAGGCCGCAAAAAAAGTATCCAAGTCTCGGAAAGCCCTCTCCCGCGAGCAGGCCGCCGAAGCCAGAGCCGTCCTGGACAGCGAGTTCCAAGCCATCCAAGCTGTGCGTGCACTCCTTACACGAATATCGATGAAGTACGAGCTTACACCACGCCCTTTGTCGTATCTAGGCGAAGGCAGAGCCAATGCAGACGGTGCCTCTCCAGATGGCAGAGCACTCTGTGGAAGATCTAGTGGGTAGTATGGGCGGGCTATGACGAGGTCGCGGAAACTACGGCCGGGAGTGGAGGCTGCGAGAATGTAGTTCAGCCGGTGCGTGTTCTAGACACTCTGTTTCAGGGCATGCTCCATGCTGAGAATTCTCTGTAACCAGGAGCAGTGGCCGCGTACCTCGCGACTCTCTAGCATGAAGACCTAGAAAGTCGACAACACGTTGCAGATTGCATGGCCAAGGGTGGATACGCCGCTAGCGGCGCGTCGAAGGCCAAGACTGTCGGTCGGTCTTACTCGCTGAGCGGGTGAAGGGACACGGTACAATGCGTCAGACGACAGCCGTGTAACACGCATACTCAAACACTCGAAGTTCTGCCCAACCGTACATTGAATTTTCCATCCAGGTATCGCAAAGTAAGTACGAAAGACAGGACAGCTATTACTACGCAGATCGAGGGCGACTCTCTTCCACCTGCCATGAGGCGATCTGAACCTACAGTCCGCGCATACACAAAGCATTCCTAACAAAGATCGAAGAGCGAAAGCGCGACCGAGCCGAGTCATAACAAACAGCACATACATACATCTCATACATATCTCCTCCAAGTTCGTCTACGCCCCTCCCCGCCATCAATGCATATCCTCCCAATTCGGCCGCGGCGCGCCGATCGACAGCTTGCCCATGAGCTTCCTCTGCCTCAGATTCTTCACCTCCGTATTGATGAGGTCCCGCAGGCGTTCCAGGTCGAGGCTGCGCTCCGCGCGCGAGCCCATGAGCAGGTTGCGCCAGATGCCTGCCGCCGCGACCGAGTTGTCGATGCCGAGCTGCATGGGGCGGTGGAGGCGCACCATCTTCTGCATGAGGTGGTCCGGCGACGGGTAGATTGCGTTCGGCCAGGCGATGCGGATCGCGAACCACCATCCGAGCGGCTGCGACCAGACAGGGTTAGCGATCTCGTCATCATCAGGAGGGCGGGGCGGGGGTGGGCGCCCTTGCCCGGAACCGGGGGAACTCACGCGGCCGTCTGGGAGACATCGCTCCGGGTACGAGTCGTACGTCGTCAGGGTGCCGTCCGGCAGCGAGAAGCTGTGGGCATGGTGAGCGGCTGGTGAGAGCGCGACGATCAGAACGATACTTACCGATGCACAACCCAGTGGTTGGCATCCGACCGGTGCTTCGCCAGGACGATCAGCAGCCGCGGCATGCCCTCCAGCCCGAACGGGTGCCACAACTCGCGCAGCATGCCCGATGCGTCTCCGTGGCGTCCGTTGAAAACCGCGTTGCTGATCGCGTCCGCCATGTTCGGCGGGACGAACAGACGGTCGACGCGCCCGGGCGGGCTGTCCGTCATCTTGCTGCGCACGTACCGCTTGTACGTCTGCGTTGACCATATGCTGAGCGCGACCTCGTCGACCTGGTTGCCCCGCGTTGTGCTATTCAGCGCGGTGTCGAGTTCCGTCAGCGGCCACACGATCGCCCAGTTGAGTAGGCGCTGGTGGATGCGCTGCCACGCGGGCGGCGACGGCGGCTCACTGTAGTCGCTTGCTTGCTGCTGCCACACCTGACCTGGAGGGAGCGCAACGTCCCGACGACTGCTGTCAGAAGGGAGCGCAGGAAGTGGCGGAGAAGTTGCCCTACGATCGCCATATCCGCCGGGATTCGAATCCGGTATCTCCGGGAGCCCGGATTCAGTCACTGCGGCCTGCGCGTCGGGGTCATCTTCGTCGTCGTACTGCCCATCTTCCCGCGCGAGCTCCCATGTCTTGTGCGAGACTGCCGACTGGCTCCCGCCTCGCCGTACGCGCAGCTTGTAGAGCTCCTCTTCGAGGTACTGCTGACCGGGTGAGTCGCGGTTGTTTGTGTACTCGCTGAGGCCATGTGTGTGGGTGTCGCCCTGGGTCGATCCTCGCCCGTAGCCGTTGTGCCGCCCGATCTCCGTCTCCTCCTCCTCGTCGTAATCTTCCTGCTCAGTCATCCCATGTATCGAGCCGTCGTGGTGATGCATAGAGCCAGGGAGGGTTTGACCGTGAGTCGACTCGGCGATGCGCATGTCGGTGTCGGGCTGATACATCGATTCCTCAGCGACAGTGCCCGTAGGATGTGTCTGGATGTTGACTGTCTGCGTCTGCGGCGTCTGCGTGTAAAGTTCAGATGGCGGCTGGGGGCGCGTGTAGTATTTGCGCTCGTCCAGCGACGACCCTGCCTGCGACGACTTGAGGCTATCAATCTTGGGCCCGAGGCCTTCGATGCGCTGCTGCATCAAGATCATCTTCTGCATGATCTCTTTCGCCCATTCCGGCGGCTCCTGTTGATAATAAGAGCGAGAGTATGAGCGATGGGGCATGGCGATGGTCAAGAAGAAAGGAGTCACACCTCGGGGAAATTGAGCTGATAGTTGGGCTGCAGGTGCACGCTGGGGTCGTGGTCGTGGAAGGACTTGCGGTACTGCTTGATGGTCTGATACGTAATGTCAGAACATGCTGCACAGACGAGGCATGGAGCACAAAGAATGGACGCGCCTCGTTGTCGTATTTCATGCCAAGCCGTTTCACCCTTCCTTTGACAGCCTTGCGCACGGCCCGCTTGACCACCTCATGTTGCATGGGATCATCAAGCTGGTGTAACAGCACGCATAAATCCATGTCGTGAAAGTGCGAAAACTCTTGAGGGTCTAAGACAGACGTGGTTGCCGCGTACGATGTGCGCGGTGTCTTTGCACCCCGCGTCAGAATTTCTTCGACGAGCTGCGCTTCGTCTTCGTCGAGCTCGGACCCAGGCGACTGTGGGCGGGGTGGCGTCGGGGTGCCTTGTTGGTCGCGATGGGAGCGCTTGGTCGGAGAGCCGTTCATCTGGCGTTGCCGCTCGTTCTCCGACGCAACAGAATGGCCATGGATCGCAGCATGCAGCAGATCCTGGTCCGTCGGCGCATGCCGGTAAGGAGAGAACGGCCTCTGCGAACGCGAGTTCCCATTCGACATAACCGACGGCCCGGCTTGCGAGCGAACTGTCAAGCCCTGGTGAACTTCAAGCATAACACATCCAAGACCCAACACGCACCTTCTCCGTTCAGTTGTGACCGTGTCTGGCGCGACCCGCCCTCCGCCTCAGAGCCGGTCGCAGACTGCGGAACGGGGGCGAGCGATGGTTCTTTCCCAATCGATCGCACTGCGGGGCGGTGTGACTTTATCTGCGACGGGGAGTCCGAAGGCGACAGCGACGGCGCGCGTGAATGCGACCTCTGGTGCGACGCGGGACGCATCTGCGACGAGCTCCCTATGTTGCTTTGTCCAGACTGACTCGCAGGGAGGGGAGGGTACGCGGTAGACGGCTTTTCAGACGCACGTGTCCGTTGAGTGGCACGCGACTGCCCCGAGGGAGCCGGCGAAGCATGTGACCGTGGCGGGATCGCGCGCGCGTTGCCGTTTGCTTGGGTTGCGGAGCTGCCGAGTTTCGAGGCCTGCGCAGGTGGCAGACGATGCATGAGTAGGGGCGGACGATGTATGTACGGGGAGGAGGGTAGCTACGCACCATGATATTGTCCTCTAATGCTGTGACGGCCTCCTTCTCCGTGGCGCGCGCGCGCGAGGCGACTGATTGCGCCTTCTGGGACGCAGACGCGCGGGAACCGGGGTGTGAGCTCCGGACCTTCGTCGAGGGCGCGCCGGCAGAAGTGGGAAGAGGAATCGCAGCGGCCTTTCCAGGGGTGCTCTGTAGCGGAATGCGGCAGGAAGAGAGCTCAGGGACAGGCTGCGCACACGAAAGGCTGTTCGACTGACCTCGCCGAAAGCGCTATCTGGGGGAAGCGGGCCAAAGTTGCCGAATGAGGACCCGTACGATTCGTAGTGAGGGCCCGGTTCGTCTTCGGGCCCGGGTTCGCGGTGCTGTAGAATGGTCAAGATCATGTTCGAGCGCGACGACGGGCGGTGCTCACCACTCCGTTCCGCTGCACCAGCGAGCCAAGCGTGGACTGTGCGTTCTCCTGCACGTCCGATGCCATATCCTCTTCTTCGTCCCTGTCCTGCTTGTACCCGCCGTTCGCATCGCGACGCCAAGAGGAGCCGCTCAGCTGGCTTTTGGGGATGTTGGAGAGTTTGGAGCGGGGGCTTCGGGCTGTCTGGAGATCGTCGCCGGCGTCAGTGGAGGGCGCAAACGACTCGCGTTGCATGCGCTCGAGGTATACAAGCACTGTGGAATACAATGAAATCCGGTCGCACGACACAGAGCTGAGCAACGACACTAACCTTTCTCATCCGGCGCTAGTGGAGCGATGGCGAACGGAGCGCATATAGTGAGTGCTGGGGCGAGACGAATGATAATGAGTACATACCTGGTGTACTGGTACGCAAAAGCAGCGAGCCAAGAATCTCGTTCGGCGGAGCCGGGGCAGCCATGATGATTATTCGGTTAGTAGAGGATTTGGGTGTTTGGTAGTTAGTATGCGGGGTTTAGAAGGGTGTGCGCGGTATCGCAGAGCAGGAGCGGGTAAAAGATGCGGGATACGATGAGGAGGATGGGGAAGATGGAAGCGAAGGATTAGAGAAGCGGTATGTTTTGGAGAGAGAACATAAGCGACCTCGAGGACGAACAATCGCAACACGTTTCGCAGCGCCCGCTCATTGGCTCCTCAGCCACTTCAACATTCTCTTCCTTTTTCGGACCCGGAGCCTTTGCAGCCCCTTCCCGGCAACTCCCGAGCCCCGTCAGCCCTCCATGTCCCAACGCACGAGCAGGTCCGTATCGTCGCGACGCAGTGCCATTGCATACGTTGATTCGTCTTCTCCTCTTCAGCTCTCGGGAATATTGGTCTGTGGCCTTCCGTCCAAGACTCAGTCTCCTAGACCACCTGGACGTGCACTCCTGCAAGACGGTCGACGAGGAAATCGACGCGATCAATGCCTTGTTTTCCTTGTACAAGACACGCAGGAACGAACTTGCTCTCGTTTCCTGTCTTCCAAACGAGATATTCGCCCATATCTTTGTAGCTACTCGCGATCTATGGCACTCATCGACCACACCGCTGGCATGGATCGGTGTCACACACGTAGGTCACCGGTGGCGAAATGCCGCGCTTGCATGCGGACGTACATCCCTAGCTTGTCCCTAGCGACATCAATCCCAATTGGATAGCAGAGATGCTTGCCCATTCGAAGGCCGCGCCTCTCGCCATTCGACTGATCAGTGCAACCATCCCCAGCCATTACTTCTACCCCCTGACCACCTCTTTCGGACCAAGGAATTGACTCTCAAAGGGTCTACGGATACAACGGTGCCACTACTGCAGGATCTGGCACGTCCAGCCCCCGTGCTAGAAGATTTTAGCGTCTACCTCGAGAAACCAGCCCCTCTGCGCAGGCTGCGCGCCGCGTCTCCGCGGGCTCTACCTATCTCGGTGCCCCTTCTCGTGGGCAGATCTGCCTGCTCGCACGCTCTCGCGCCTGCACATTTCGTCCTCTCCACAGACAGGTGGCACACAGTCCTTGGCGGACTATATCCAATTTTTCCAGCTTCTGGAGACCAATATGCACACGTTACAGATGCTGAGTCTGCATGACTGTGTTCCACCCCGTCCTACGGAATCCCCGTGCGGCCCCGTGGTTGAGCTCACGAACCTGACCAAACTCAAGCTTTCCGGCTCGCCTGCGCACTTTCAGAACATCCTGGAACGCATCAGAATGCCAACATCCACAGCGCTCGACTTCTGTCTGTTCTTCACCGAGCCCACCTCCACAGAGTATGACGACATGTTCCGTCTTATGGCCTCCCACCGCGCCACTGCGCCGCCGTTGCGCCGACTCGTGCTTGAGGCCATGTGCCCCCGTGGAACCCACCCGCGTCTCACCGTGAAGGGGTAAAGCGAGCCGGGCACCGTGGCGGTCAGTTTGATGCTCCGGTCGGACTTGCGCCGGGGTGAAACGGCCAAGGCCTTAATCCGCGTGCGGGATGCGCTGCGCTTCGAAGACCTCGAAGAGATCGCTCTGTCGTCGCAATGGGGGTTCCTCTGGAATGTGGAAGACTGGATAGGAGCATTTGAAGGTTGCAAAGCTGTCAGATCGCTTCATGGAGGCGGCCCGGCGATGACGTCGCTGTTCAGGGTCTACGGCAAATCCTATGCTCCCAAGCCTGTCGCGACAGACTCCCCACGGACGCCACCCGCTCTCTTCCCCAATCTCGTCTCTCTGGTCTTCGTCGAGGTGGACTTGGCCGGGTACGGAGTGGCAGATGCCTTGCTCCCGTGGCTCCGCGAGCAACGCGCGGGCGGTCTGACGGAGTTGGGGATTCGCGACTGCAAAATCTATGAAAGACACGCCAATGCTGTCCGAGAGATATTCCCGGACTTTGATTTTCAGTGCTTGCGGTATATGGGTTAGTCCGTTGCAGATCGGCTTGTTTCTCCGTGTCTATTCGGGCTGACTACACTTTGAGTCATCAGTTGGAGGTTTATGTGTTTATGACTGCACGTACTACATCATCAATGCCTGCTCGTTGCCTTCAAGCACACAGACGCATGATAGCATGATTTTGGCCCAACGAAAGGGTGGAGCAGGACCCCAGAAACCTCTAAACCCGAAAGTCATCACTGACATCAGAAATACATTGGGACTCTCAAGTACACGTAGAGACGCCTACTTAGATAGATGAAATATCTTGGATTGACAAAACCATAGGGAAAGGAGGTGGATTTTACTGAATAAATTCGCGCGACCTTTCACCCCGCCGATCCGATTTTTCCTCACAAAGGACCCTCCGGGAAACTGATTTGTACCCAGTACTCAGTGGCAGACCTATTCCTCGCGCATCCATCTCTGCTACTTTCCAACCCACATTTAACATCCTGCGGGCTCTGGAAGAACTGAAGGGGCCAAGATCTTACGTTCGACCCCCGAATACCGGTCCAGTAGTTGGAACTTGGGGTACAACTCGTGTGCGCAATTGCAACGCAGCCGGCAAGTTGCTTGAACCTCCCCACGTATGTACGCACGCCCTTCTCACCGCATCAGATATGTCCTCGTTACTGGGAACAAGTAGGTGCGTATCACGACGCAAGCTCCGTTGCCTGCTTTGACTGACTGACCTTTTCGTTTTCCCGCCCTGCGAGCGCCACACAACACCGGCTGACTCGGATAGAACCTCAAGAACCTTACGCTTACCGGGACACTTGCCCAGTGCGATGGCCTGCCGGAGCACGTACGCATATCGCCTGTTACCGAGCTCGTCGTCAAACTGTCCATCGTGGGCCTCGCATCTGCAGACCACAACGGCGTATTCGTTTTTTGGCCGCACGTTGCGCCGAGTCGCCGCTGTGCCAACTAGCACTCAACGTCGGGACACAACGTCAAGGCGGTCTGCAGTTCACATTATCCGGGGTTTGAGAACTGCGCCGCGGCACCCTGGCGAATGCGGTCCACTTGGGTCTCAAGGGGCAACCTGCAGACACGGCCCTAGCACTACTCTTCGTGCGGGACGTGGTCGATTTCGGAGCGCTCGAGGAACTCGAGATTATCGTGATCACAGACGTTCCCTTGTTCGCGCTGCACTGGTCGGAGGCGTTTGGCGGCTGCGAAGATGTCAAATGATTCACTGCCTTCCATACGGCGTCAACGTCGCCGTGGGAGGTCTATCATGGAGCGCCCGCTACTCCCGAGACACATCGCGCATTCTTCCCTAAGCTCGTCTTCCTATCCGTTTACAGCGCCAATTTCTCAACGAATGCCTTGTTAGCCAGGTTTCTTGTGTGTCTCCGCCTTCAGTGAGCATGCGGAATGGTGTCACTGCGACTCTGCGACTGCCACCTCTCTCGCGCACATATCCGTGCTATCCGTGAGGTTTTCCCGGGCGCTAGTATATATCGGGATTAACCAAGCGGTAACGCCTGCTCCAGGATATTTCGTATCCACAGCTCTGTGCGTTCTAAACTCACTTCCAGGCGCGACAGACGTGGCAGCTACCTTGCTTCAGAGCGGGCTGGGGTCCAAGGGATACATACGAGAAAGTATCAGAAGTCATATTCCGAGAGACGCCAGCCAAACAAGACCTAACAGGACTAGCACCGTTCGAAGACACAACGTGTGAACGGTTTTCGATCCGCACCGCAACCTGCACTGTTGAAGGGACTCACCACCGTGCCGCCACGACATGCCCTCCTCGGAGGAAATGAGCAGGTTCGTATCGCGATGCAGAATCCATACCTGCGCTGACACATCTTTTCGTTCCTTAGCGCACGGGAGTACTGGTCTGCGGCCTTCTACCCCAGGCTCAGCCTGCTCGACGACACACAGTCAAACCAGATGGCAAGGGAGGAATTCGATGCGATCACTGTGTTTTTCGACTCGCTCAAGGCACGCGTGAACGCCTTCGCTCCGATCACGCGTCTGCCCGACGACATGCTTATCAGGATATTTGGGATTCTCCGCGATATGTGGCGTCCCGAGGGACGATCTCTCGGATGGATCCTCGCCACACACACATCCCGCCGCTGGAGAAATGTAGCCCTCGCACACCATAGTCTGTGGGCGGAAATCAACAACGATGTGAGCTCCAAGTGGGCCACAGAGATGCTTTCACGTGCGAAGGCTGCGCCTCTTGCCTTTCAGCTGCGGTGCAAGAAGCCACGGACACTTGCTTCAAGCCCATTCGTTGAGCGCGTCAGCCAGACCAAGCGCCTATCTGTCGCGGGGGCCGCATTTAACGTTAGCCTGGACTTGATGAATCTCATCCATCCAGCACCCATCCTAGAGGAATTCACCGTCCAAGTGAATGGCATTGCCGCTCTGCCATCGCCGCTCTTCGCAGGTTGTGTGCCGCGCCTCCGCGTGCTCAACCTGTCCAACTGCTCCTTCTTATGGGCAGAACTCCCCGCAACCTCCGCGCTGACGTGTCTGCGCGTCTCCTCTGACCACGCCTTGGGCCGTGCGGCGTCCGACCTTGCCCAACAAACTGGACCACAAAGCGGGCTGCCCGGATTCGCGCCAGAGGGCTACGATCAACTGCTTCAGCTCCTCGAGAACAACAGACACACCCTGCACACCCTCGTTCTGACTTACTGCCTCCCTCTCCGCACTGCGGACGTCGCCCACTACTCCGCCATCGAGCTCCCGCGCCTCGCCCTCCTCGAGCTCGGAGGCTCACTTGCGCAGTGCGAGGACTTCCTGCACCGCGTGACCATCCCCCCGTCCGCTGCGCTGGTCCTCTCCGTATCTCCCAATGCCGATTCGCCCGTGTCCGCAGATATCGAAGGTGTATTACGCCAGGTCGCCTTGCACTCCCACGCGGGGCCGCCCATGCGTAGGTTGGAGATCCGCGCCGAGCGTCAGCATGTGACGTCCTCGTCTCTGAGTCTCAACACGATCGGAATATTTGGGTATCGCGACAGCGACGTCGTGCCGGCGACGGCCGTAAGGCTCGTGTGGATTCCGGAGGAGTCTGAGGACCCGGTTCCGGCGCTCCTCGTCGTGCGGGACGCGCTGCACCTCAGCAACGTCGAGGAACTCAGCGTCTCTCTGGTGTCGGGATTCCCCTGGTCGGCGCGGCACTGGCAACTGTTTTTCGGCGGCTTCAAGGGCGTCACGTCGCTCTCGATCACAGGCCCGGCGATGGCATCGCTGCGAGAGGCCAACGAAGAGCCTGGCGCGTTTCTCGGCACCGTGGACCCGAGGCTGTTGACGAGTCCAGGAGGCGCATTTTTTCCCAAGCTCGTCTCTTTGGCCATCTCCAGCCCCAACATAAGCAGCGACGTGGAGGGGGGCAGCTTTCTTACGTGGCTCCGGTCTCAGCGCGCAAGCGGGCTGGAGTCGCTGAAGATCAACAATTGTCGGTTCTCTTTCAAGCATGCCCGTGCCATCCGCGAAATCATCCCGGACGCGGTGGTGGAACCCGTGGGAGACGACGACGTCGACCTGTCGGTACCTCCGAGACCCGCAGCGGCATTTTTCGTACCGTCGCATCTCTCATTAGACCCGGACATGGTACATCGTGTCGGAATACTGCCTATTCAGCCGATTGTGCCATGGCCTGGACATTTCCATCCCTGAGAATAACAGAGCTAGACTCTGTCGCCAACAGCACGATGGTGGAGGCTGAAAATGCCAAATATGTTTTGGATTCTCTTGGTAATTTGCATGCAGGTCCTTCACGGATGGATGTAGGGAATCGGATGATGTACATAAATAGGTTAAGTTCAGTCAGGAGAGCAGGAGCTAGGGGGTAAGCAGTGCTAGTCAGTATTGTGTCGTTCTATGCAATGCACGGGTGTAGGCGGTAGCTCGAAATGGGGATACGTACCGCTATAGATGATGAACCTACGTACAGGCGACATGGGGACATGTCGTATGATAGAACATGGACGAAGGAGAGATGGATCATGGAGGGCGAGAGACTGTACAACTTCGGCAGGCCCATGGGCAGGCCTGGGGCAGACCCGCACGAATCGGGAGGCGCCGCGGCAGGCGCTCGGCAGCCGAGACAGCCGCGGCCGGGCACGCGGAGCAACCCAATCTCGCAAGTCGTAATCTCTCGCAAGTACTACTGGCAATTGGTCTCCCAGAGGCAGAGTAATCGAGCAAATCAACCTTCGTACCTCGGCATCCTGTCGACCACTCGCAAGTACCTCACTTGTGTACCGACATATCCTGCTGTCCTCCGCGTATAGCTAGCGTTACAACGTGTGAACCGCTTTCGAACTTCACCGGCGTCACCACAACCTGCACTGAAGGACCACGACATGCCCTCCCCAGAGGAAATGAGCAGGTTCGTATCGCGACGCAGAATCCATGCCCGCGTTGACAGAACTTTTTGTTCCTTAGCGCACGGGAGTTCTGGTCTACGGCCTTCCACACCAGGCTCGGCCTGCTCGACGACGCACAGTCAAACCAGATGGCAAGGGAGGAATTGGACGCGATCACAATGTTCTCTGACTCGCTCAAAGCACGCGTGAACGCTTTCGCTCCCATCACGCGTCTGCCCGACGAGATGCTCGCCAGGATATTCGGGGCTCTCCGCGATATGTGGCGTCCCGAGGGACGATCTCTCGGATGGATCCTCGTCACACACACATCCCGCCGCTGGAGAGATGTAGCACTCGCCTACCCTAGTCTCTGGGCGGAAATCAACAACGACGTGAGCTTCAAGTGGGCCACAGAGATGCTTTCTCGTGCGAAGTCTGCGCCTCTCGCCATTCAGCTGCAGTGCAAGAAGCCGCGGACACTTGCTACAGGCCCACTCATTGAGCGCCTCGGCCAGACCAGACGTCTGGCTCTCTCGGGGGACGCACGAGACGTCGGCCTGGATTTACAGGCTCTTACCCATCCAGCACCCCTCCTAGAGGAGCTCACCGTCCACGCGAACGGCCCAGCCACTCTGCCATCGACCAGACTCTTCGCAGACTATGTGCCGCGCCTCCGCGTGCTCGACTTATCCAACTGCTCTTTCTCGTGGGAAACCGTGCCCGCGGCCTCCACGTTGACTTGTCTGCGCGTCTCCTCTTTTAGCCATGAATTTGGCACTGCCACGTCCGCTTTTTACTCAATCAGAGCATACGACTCGGAGTCGTCGCCGGGCATCGACCACCTGTTCCAGTTCCTAAAGAACAACAGACACACACTGCAGACCCTGGTGCTGAAGGAGTGCCTCCCTGGCCGCCCCGCGTTCGGTGCGGACAAGTCCGTCATCGAGCTCCCATGCCTCGCCCACTTCGAGCTCGTCGCCCCGCTCGCGCAGTGCGAGCCCTTCTTGCAGCGCATCGCCATACCGCCGTCTGCTACGATGGTCGTCTCCGTATCACTCGAGGCCAAATTGCCGGTGTGCGCAGACGTCGAGGGCTTGTTGTGCCACGTCGCCATGCACTCCCACGCCGCCCCGCCCATGCGAAGGATGGAGATATGCGCTGAGCGGCGTCGGCACAACTGCTGGACTATCGGCGCGATTGGGTACAGAGATGGCGCACCCGCAGTCGCAGTGAACTTCCCGTGGGCTCGGGAGCCCGTGGACGCGGTTCCGGCGCTCATCCTCCTACGGGACACGCTGCACCTCAGCGACGTCGAGGAGCTCAGCGTGTCGTTGACGCCAGGGTTCCCCTGGTTAGAGCGGCACTGGCAATAGTTATTTGGAGGCTTCAAGGGCGTCACGTCGCTCTCGATCAGAGGCCGAGCAGTAGCGGCGCTGCGGCACGTCGACGGAGAGCCAGTTGCGCCCGAGCCCGGCGCAGCTCCTGCCACCGTGGACCCCACGCTGTTGATGGATCCACTGAGAGACGCATTCTTCCCGAACCTCGTCTCCTTGGACATCTCTAACCCCAACATACGCAGCGACGCAGAGGGGGACAGCTTTCTCACGTGGCTCCGCTTTCAGCGCGCCAGCGGGCTGGAGTGGCTGAAGATAGACAATTGTGGGTTCTCTTTCAGGCATGCACAAGCCATCCGTGAGATTATCCCGAATGCCATGGTCGCACCCGAGGAAAACGATATCGGAGTACTGCCAATGCAGCCGATTGTGCAATGGCCTAGCCATTTCCACCCCTGAGACTACCAGAGCTGGACTCTGTCGCTAATAGCACGATGGCGGAGGCCGAAAGTGCAAAAAACGTTTTGGATTCTCTTGGCAATTTGCATGTAGGTCCTTCGCTGATGGATGTAGGGAATCGGATGATGTACATATATAGTAAGTCAAGTTCGGTCAGGGAAGCAGGAGCTAGGGTCAAGCAGCGGTTGTGAATGTCGACGTTCGCTCTATGTAATGCACGCGTGTACATAGGTGGTAGTCCGATATACGGAAAGCGTCTACATTCCTGCGGTGGCTCAGCAAGTTGGGGCGCGGGCGCCAGCCTGCTGAAACAACTTTGAACGACGGAGAGAAAGCTTAAGCTATCCTACCGAAGGCTGCTCACACACCGCGCATACGGGTGGCGCGGCCGCAGCAGTGGCGTGCACAAGACGCCCCTGCGTCAAATATTACCACTTCACGGCCCAGTGAGCACCACCAGTGTTGAGGCGCACCGGCTTTGCGGAGACGACTGAACAACAGGTGTGAGGCTTCTAATTTTTTGGCAAGCGTCAGTCACACGCAATTTGCGCATTCCCCAGATCTGCAACCGCCGCACGAGCGTCGTCTTTCCCGCGCGGATCTCCCTCGCTGGGTGCGGGGCATCCGCCGAATCGGCGGATCCCCTTGAAATGATGACCACGTTGCCCCCGCCGCCGCGCCTGGCATGCTGATTCTCGTCTCTGGGCTGCCCGTGATGCAGACGGGCTGTACCACCTTCTTCCCAGAGCTTGTCCCCCTGGAAGTCGCCAGGTTCGTGACGTGCAACGACATGGAGGGGGCCCGCTTTCTCGCGTGGCTCCGCGCACTGGCATGTGGAATCGCGTCGCTGAAAGCCGACCAAATATTGCTTGTTCCAGCCCGAGTACGCCCGTGCCATCCACACGATTGTCCCGCAACTCGAATTAATGGGCATGCTGCCGCCGAACTCCCACTTGATTCTGTGTGTTCGTCAGTTGAACCGGTGTGGGTCATTTTCTTAGAGCCATCGGCGTATTCAAGTTGATTGTCTGCGAGCTGGACAACATCGTGAAGTTTCTTCAAGTTGGGATATTGCCTCCAGCTCACGTAGGGGATCGGATAATGTACAACTTGAGTTATGGAGCTGGTCCTATGCAATCACTGCCAGATTTGGTCTGTACATATGCATTCCACTTTCCGACCGGATGAACTTGAGCATTGCGTCCAGATTCAAAAATTACCGAGAGACTCATACAGGTTTCTTACCACTGGCCGTTGGTGTGATTGTGGTGTACGCGCTGCTTGCGCATACTCTCGATGTTTCTTCCGCTAATGGAAACTGCGCTGTACACGATCAGTAAGCGTGACTGCGAAATTGTCAAAAAAGTATACCAAGTCGGTTCCCCAGATTCGAGGCTACACCGGCTGTTCGTAGGCATTTCAGGCAGATGGCCGTGCGGGCCTTGCCGTGCACCAGGCGCTACTATTTCACGTTTCACGGCGCACCACCTGTGATGAGCGGTATCGAAATCATGATGACCTTGACATCCCTGTAGTGACCAATTGCGGCCCGGCTGATGTCGGACCTTTTCGCGCAATTCATAGGATCACCATCGACTGACCAACAGGCGTGCGAGACTGGAACGTGTATCGCATTCACAGGCTCCGGTGTGCCCACATAAGAACACATGAACGGTGCGAAGTAGATGAATGGCAGCGACTCCACGACAGATGACTCCACGAGGCCACCGGGCTTCAGGTTTCACAGCTTCCCAATGGGAAGAACGGGGAAGACAAGCGGTAGGCTCGGCGGAGCCAATGACCAGCCTAGGAAAGGGGCTTGCGTCGCCTTCCAGTGGGGGATGCTGGGAGAGAAGCCGTCCATGCCCGTCGGAAAAGGCTGACGAGGGAATATCAGGTGCAGGCTTACGAACGAGATGCCCGAAACCTAGTGGGGCGGGAGGGACGGCAAGCGCTGGCACGGAGTCGCCGAAACATGTCGCGAGGCGGCATCGCTGGAAGAAAACATCAGGATAGGTGCAGCAGCTGTGATGGAGGCGCAGGATGATCAGTGACACACGCAGGGAGCGTCAGAGGTATGTATGGCGGAAGTCGATCTGGAATGGACGGCTGGAGTAGCGGGTCCTGAGGGGGGCGGCTGCGGGTCTGTTAGCAACGCGGAACAAGACAGCGCGATGCATCAGTGTTGGACGGTTACCGAGAAGCAGAAGAGACGGAACTCTTGGGACGGATCACGCAGCCACAGCGGACGAGTAGAAGAGCAAGTGATATGTGCGGAGCCGCTGCGAACGGACGAGGCGATGGCGCAGCTGTGGGGTGCGGAGGCCGATCCAAGGAGATGAAAAATACGAGCAAGACGGATATACGGACGGGAGCAGAGAAAAGAAGAACTGTGGAAAGGCCACAAAGGATGGAGCGGCAGCGTGCGAGCGCCTGTGGAGCTCCACGGGACTGGAGCACGGCCGCGCGGGCGGCGTGTCGTGTCCGTTCGCGCAGCGCAACCCGAGCGATGTCGAGGACGCTGACGGGGCGAGGGAGAGGGAATGCATTATTGAGGCTGAGGCTTTGCTGAGGCTAGCGGCTGGGCAGGTGCACAAGGGCGAGAGCCGGACGCCGGATCGGGGACAGAGGGCGGGGGCATCGAAGCGCCGAGTGACGTCATGGCGGCGGTTGGCTGGAGTGTGTTGAGCGACCAGCACGGCCACGCCCAGCTCCCCCTCCGACAACCACAAGGCGCCCGTCCTCTCATATTTCCCCCTCCTGGGCCCTCTTCGTCTCTCTCCCAACAGCTTACAGATGCTCAATGCCCTCCATAGACCCTTCAAACACGCCTCCCCTCTCTCCTTCTCTCTCTCCTCACGACCACAGCTCCACCTCCACCTCTTCGTCCTCGCTCTCCCTGCCTTTCCGCGAACTCGATCCCCACCCATCCTGCAGGGAAACCCCGCATAATACAACGGCTCACGACGACCCCCATTCCCCGCAAGAAGACCGCATGTCCACCACTTTCCATACAAAGCTCGCCCTTTTGCCAGAGCAGCTCGATGAGGACGCTGTCATGCTCGACGACTGGAGTGACGACGAGCAGGACCACTCAGACCGTGCAAACAGTAAGTTTCATATTTTCCCTCGATTTCTCTCTCTCTCTCTATGCGCCATATTTGCCTGTCGTGCCCCTGCAACGGGTCTTGGCGGGCGCCCGCCATATTCCCCCCGCCAGCTCGCACGACACTAGTGTGCCTTGCAGTCAACTAACCTCGACGTGTTCGCGGTGCCGTTGCGGGGAACTGCTTGTCGACGGGCATCGTCCGGATTTCCCTCCGGAATAAGTTCCGCAGGCACGCGTGGCGATGCCGCTTGTGTCATCCCGCGCTCTCTCCCGTAAAATCCTCCTTGTCCCTTACCGTCACTTACTCTCCGCCCGTCAGGTCCAATCCATCCCCCGCTCACCTCTTCGCGCCCTGTCCTCCCCCACAGACAGTCTTCTTATTCAAAGCGGCACGCCTCCGTCGACACGCCTCGTGAGGTGCCGTTCCCTTTTCCTTTCCTCTCGTCCCCCGCCCCCCGCCCCACTACGTCTTCCCACACACCATCGCAGCCCCATCCTGACGGGCACCAGCAGGCACCTCCCATCCGTGCTTCCTCAGCGCCGTCCACCGACGTGATCGATGTCGCCAGCCTCGCCCATCAGCCACAGGACCAGCCCCCCGCTTACGAAAACGTGGATGAGCACGCCCATACCCGCCCGCCATTCATAACGCGCACCTCTCGCCCCCTGCCCCCCGTCCCGAAACAGTCCATCATGGACTCTGGCGTCGGAGGGGGACACCAACATTCTTCCTCAGACGGCTCGGCGGCCGACCGCTCCCAGGAAGCCGCCGAACCATCGCACTCCCATCAAGCCGTCCCATCACAAGGCAATCTCGTTCCGTCCACCTCGAGCAATGCCGTGTTTGCCTACGGCCGCCCGTTTTCTTCACCCAGCGCACCCGCCCCGCCCATCGTCCCGCAGGGTCGTCTGCAGCCCGCTGATCCGGCGGCGCCGAACTGGTACGACCGGAGCTCGACGTCGAGCCTGCCTCTGCCTTCACAGACGCCCTACCACACGTTGCCCGCGATTCGCCCTGCGCAGCAAGAGGTGTCATCGCAAGCGTGTTCGAGTCACTCAAACTCCGGAAGCACGCCGGGGTGGGCGCAGCCTGCACCACAGCCGAGCCCGGGATCGCCTTCACGGTTGCAACCTTCGTCGTCATCGATTATCAGCTACGCGCCGCCCCCACCACCCTACTCGGCAGCTGCGGCCAATGACTCATCTTCGTCGGTGGGTCTGAGCCGGTCAGTATCTGACTATTTCCCGTCTACTACCCCGTACGCACGCACGCCCGTGCCACCGCCCGTCGCGTCAACACGCAGTCTACCTCCACCGGCCCCGCCAACTATACTTGCGCCGCCGGCACCGCCAGGGCATGACAGCGGGAATCGGGCGCCACACGAGCCGTTCCTGAGCGATGCGCCTCCTCCGGCAGATAGCTGGATCGCGGTAGAAACGGTTGCGAGCGAGTACACGCTAGTGGTGAGGTTGCCAGGGTTCAAGCGAGACGGAATGTATGTGATGACGTCTTCCTTGCAAGTGAGAGCGACATGTACTGATCATGTGCTCTGTGTAGAACGCTCGCAACGCGGCGAAGACGGATTTTGCATCTCGTTGCAGACTCGTGGGAGCCCGGTGGCGGCCACTTTGAACGGCGGATATCGTTCGGGTACGATGCGGACCTTAGCCAGGTGCGCGCCGAGTTTGACGGCGAGCTCCTGCGGGTCATCGTTCCCCGCCGCATTCCCGCCGTGACGTGGTACGGCGAGGCGCGCGAATGAGCGGCGGCTCTAGCGAGCGCTGCTAGTAATTATTTGCCCGCCCTTCTGCGCGCGGCGCCGCTAGGCGGAGCGATGCTGATGGCATCTCACTCACACCGTCCCCACGCAACTCGGCCGCCCTCGGCTGGCGCATGTGCCCTCGGATCACGCACGCACCCTGCATTCGCATTCTCGCAACTTCGGCCGAATATCTGGTCCTATCACTACACCCTCCTCCCCACGCATACACGAGCCTCCCATCATCCAGCCGTCATCCACACGCAGTGAAATACCATAATTTGTCCGGAGCACGTACGTACGTATACCGCATACCATCAGGCCTCGGCCACCGGACCTCGCACCGCTTATATCTATCGCTACCGCACGCCGCCCGTATTCCCTCTGCACCCGTCGCCAAACCATATCCTACAATATTGCTATATCCCATCCACCGCCCGCCCATGCTCGTGTCGTCGCTCCACCATCGTCTTTTTTTATTATTCACGCTCGATTCTGTGCCTTCTGTTTCTGTTTATACGCTGTTCTTGCACGCCTTGCTGTATACACCCTTCGCACGCGGTGATAAGGCCGCGCTTCTCGCGCCGGTGTCTGTCGCTGAGTTCCATTTTCTGATGCTGCTGCTGCTTGCTCTCGTCTCGCTGAATGCGTTATCTACGTATATACATACCGTTTTTGAGCCCCCGATCACAGTCGTTACTTAGCTTATTCCCAGCTGTGCATGTTGTATAATGCCATATTCCAGTGTCGTATGTGTTCGCTTGCTGGTGTGGTGTGTGAACTGTGGGGTCGTAGGTAAGTAAGTAATCGACCACGCGCGGTTCCGGCGTGGGCGGGTCTGTGTCGTAAATATTGGGACTTGCACCACTTTGCGCGACTGCTCACGCGGCCGCCCGCGCACCCCGGACAATATAGAGCTGTCGTGCGCAGTACACACTAACAAAGTGTTCGCTGCAGGCTCGGACTTTCTGCGTCGCGGCGCGTGCGAATGGCGGAGTCGGACTCGGGAGAAGCGCGGGGCGGGATCTGCAGGGCGATCTGGCTGTGATTGGCTGCGCCGAGGCTACTGCTCCGTGTCCCCATGTCCCCCTTGACGTCGACGGGGCAGTCGCCACGGCAGCACGCTAGCTAAGTTATACGCGGAGGACAGACACGCTTGCGAGGTACACACGAGATTGCGACTTGCGAGATTGCGTTGCCCGGCGTGCCCGGCCGCGGCTTCCCGTCTGCAGCCGAGTCGGCCCGCCGCGGTGCCGAGGGCCGGCCGACGACTCTGCTGGGACGGCGTCGGTACCGCGGTCGCGGCGCCTGCTTCGCCGCCATCAGGACAGCAAGTTGCAGCTGGGAGCACGAGCAATGGACGTACTCACCCGCCTGGGAGTACTCACTCGTAGTACTCGTGTTTATTAGTACTTGAGCCCAGGCTGGCACCCTGCCCAACCCCGCCTGCCATCTTCATAGTACTCTCCTGAGTCCTCGCGATGCGCGACCTGTCCGCGCTCTCCGCCCTCGCGCAGCCCACCGCGTTTTATCGCACGCTCCATGCCTGCGTCCATGGACTGCTCTCCGAGCGCCGTGCCCGCGCGCGCTCCGCCGCCATCGACGCCGCGCTCCACGCCTCGCGAAGCCCCGTGCCCGTCCTCGTCCTCGGTGTGTACTTGCCAGCATCGTTCGCATGACGCGTGCGCTCACGGGCCGCGGCGCGCAGGGCCGGCGCGCGCGGGCAAGACGACGCTCGTGCGGCACATGCAGATGCAGGGCGGAGAGCTGCTGCCGCGCCAGGCGCTGCGGGCGGCGGTGTGCGCGTACGTGTTGGAGTGCGCCGCGCACGTGTTCTCTGCGCTCGACGAGCGCGATCTGGACGCGGGGGCGCCGGTGAATGTCTCACGTCCGTCGACACAGCTGCGCCGACCGCAGATCCTGGGGCACCGGGAGGAGGCGCGCGATGCGGGGTCCGTCGTGCTTCTGACCCCGGACATAGCGGATGCTATTTGCGCGATGTGGAAGGACATGAGCGGCGTAGAGCGGATGTCACAGTTTCGGTTGATGGACAACGCGGGATAGTGAGTCCGCATGCATCAACATCTGCGCAGAGTCCTCATTCGCCCATGCGCAGTTTCTTTGAGCACGCGCCTCGACTGGCGGCGCCCGATTACATCCCCACGTACGAAGACATACTGAGAGCCCCGACGAAGAGCACTGCCCCGCTGCTCGAAAGCAGCTTCCATCTCGGACTCCTCACGTACGCTGACCCCTCTCTGCACATGTATTCGACCTGACCGGCCTGCAGAATCGTGACCTTCGAGATCAACGTGCCACGGTGGCCGGGTCTGCGCAGGAAGCTGCCGCAGCTCTTCGCGGGCGTGACCAGCATTATCTACTGCACCGCACTCTCCGAGTACGACGCCGTCACTCACGGCCAGTACCATCTGAAGGACTCGCTCGCAGTGTTCGAGTCCGTGGTCACCTCGCCCTGGTTCGCGCGCACGGCCGTCCTGCTCGCGTTCACGAAGCCCGACGTGTTCGCGGCCAAGCTGCCCACGGTACAGCACCGCGACTCGTCGTCTTTCATAGGTGGAATACTTACCGTCGACAGGTGCCCTTGGAGACGGTCTGTCCGGAATATACGGGCGGGTTCGACGTCGCCGCGGCGACGAAGTTCATACAGCGGGCGTTCCTTCGATGCAATCGGGCGCCGCTGCCTGTCTATCCCGTGTACGTATCTTGTGCACATTCGCCTCCAGTACCCCATACTCACTGGACGGCATCGAAGTGTCATGCAGGCGACTGATCCCTCCTATGAATTTTATACACAGATGGACATCATGATTAGGGACACTCTTCTTCGGAACGTGCTCAGGGACTGTAAGCTCATAGATTGATGCGGCGCACTGTTGTACCTCTATTGTGGCACAATCTGTGAATACATGTGTGTATTGATCTACATACATGGGGTTATTTGTGGTGATGGTTGGTAAGTGTCGTTCTTCACCTTCTCCTGCAGTGTTTCCTGACGACACTGCGGGGCAGCTGTTGGGTTGCTATTTAGTTCTGATGGACCTATGGACTTGTGAATCGTGCAAACCGCACACGTCGTTCACCCGTATCTTGCAGACGGAGATGCGGTGACGAACGCGGAAATTGCGCGTGACTGATGCGGTCTGTGAGCAGGCTTCGGTAGGATAGCTTCCTCTCCATCGGTCAAAGCTGCTTCAGCGGGTTGGCGCCCGCGCCCCTGTTGAGTCGTCGCAGGAATGCAATCGCCTTCCGTATTTCGGACTACCACCTATGGACGCGCTTGCATTGCATAGAACGAACTCGAGATTCACAATCACTGCTTGCTGCTAGCCTCTACTTCCCTGACTGAACTTGACTTATTTATGTACAACATCTGATATCCGATTTCCATCAGTAAAGGACCTACAAGTGAATTACCAAGAGAATCCAAAACGTTTTGTGCACTTGCGGCCTCCGCCATCGAGCTGTTAGCGACAGAGTCCAGCCCTGTTAGTCTCAGGATTGGAAATATCCAGGCCATTGCACAATCGGCTGAAATGGCGGTATTCCGACATCGTTTTCCTCGGGTGCGACTATGGCGTTCGGGATAATCTCACGGATGACATGGGCATGCTTGGAAGAGAATGCACAATCGTCGATCTTCAGCGACTCCAGCCCACTTGCGCGCAAAAAGCGGAGCCATCTGAGAAAGCTGTGCCCTTCTTCGTCGCTGTCTATGTCGGGGCTGGAGATGTCCAGGGAGACGAGCTTCGGGAAGAACGCATCTCTCGTTGGACCCTTCAACAGCCTGGGGTCCACGGTGGCAGGGGCTGCGCCAGGCTGTGCAGCGCGTTCTCCGTCGACGTGCCGCAGCGCCGCCACTGCTCGGCCTCTGATCGAGAGCGATGTGACGCCCTTGAAGTCTCCAAATAAGTGTTGCCAGAGCCGCACCGACCAGGGGAAGCCATACGTTAGCGAGGCGCTGAGCTCCTCGACGTCGCTGAGGTGCAGCGCGTCCCACAGGAGCCCCGGAACCGGCTCCTCAGACTCCCTCGGACTCCACACGAGCTTCACGGTCGTCACCGGCACGCCGTCTCTGTACCCAGAAAATCCGATCGTGATGAGAGACGAGGAGCTCCAAGACCGGTGAAACTCGGCGCGAATCCCTAACCTACGCATGGGCGGCCCCGCGTGGGAGTGCATGGCGACTTGGCGTAATACACCTTCGAGGTCTGCGGACTCGGGCGAGTCGGCGTTGGGAGATACGGAGAGGACCAGCGCAGCAGATGGGGGGATGGCGACGCGCTGCATGAAGTCCTCGCACCGCGCCGGTGAGCCTCCGAGCTCGAGGAGGGCGAGGCGCGGGAGCTCGACGACGTAGTCGTGCGCGCCGTCCGAAGGGCGGGTAGGGAGGCACTCGGTCAGCACCAGGGTCTGCAGTGTGTGTCTGTTGTTCTCGAGGAGCCCGAACAACTGGTCGTAGCCTGTTGATCTGTATGATCCGAGCAGCTCCTCTTGATCTGCAGTGCTTAGCATAGAATGGGACATACGGCCAAAATCGTGGGAAGAGGAGACGCGCAGACACGTCAGCGCGGAAGTCGTGGGCAGAGTTGCCCACGAGAAGAAGCAGTTGATCAAGTTGAGCACGCGGAGGCGCGGCACACAACCTGCGAAGAGCATCGATGGCAGAGCGGCAATGCCGTTCACGTGGACGGTGAATTCCTCTAGGAGGGGTGCTGGATGGATGAGAGCCTTCAAGTCCGCGCTAACGTATGATGCGCCCGCGAGAGACAGGCGCTTGATCTGGCCGAGGCGCTCAATGAGTGGGCCTGTAGCAAGGGGACCCGGCCGCTCCCACGCCAGCTGAATGGCGAGAGGCACAGACTTCGCACGAGAAAGCATCTCTGTGACCCACTTGGAGCTCACGTCGCTGTTGATTTCCGCCCAGAGACTAGGATGTGCGAGCGCTATATTTCTCCAGCGGCGGAATGTGTGTGTCGCGGCGCGGATCCATCCGAGAGATCGCCCTAGTTCAGGGCGCCACGAATCGCGGAGAACCTCGAATATCCTGGCGAGCACCTCGTCGGGTAGACGCGCGATGGAAGTGAACGCGTTCACGCGTGCCTTCAGCGAGTCGAAGAAGATCGCAACCGTGTCGAATTCCTCCCTCGCCATCTGGTATGACTGTGTGTCGTCGAGCAGGCTGAGCCTCGGGTGGAAGGCCGTAGACCAGTACTTGCATGCGCTAAGGAACAAAAAGAGGTGTCAGCGTAGGTATGGATTCTGCGTCGCGATACGAACCTGCTCATTTCCTCTGGAGAGGGCATGTCGAGGAGGCACGGTGGTGTGCCGGTGAGTACTTGAGTGCAGGTTGCGGCGAGGTTCGAAAGCGATTCACACGTTGTGTCTTCGAACGACGTTGGTCTTGTTTGGCTGGTGGCTCACCGATCAGTGGTACCACTTACATACTTTTAATAGATCCTCGTATGTACGCTTCATTTAAATTGTTAAGGCGGGCATTTCAATCCAGCTCCCTTAAAGTTCGATCCCAGTCCCTTATGGGGGCGAACTCGTTCACACGTTTCTTTAGCGAGCTGAAGAGGATAAAGACCGCGTCCGAGCCGTCGAGCAGGCTGAGTCTGAGGCGGGAGTCGGTAGGCCGCAGACCAGTACTCCCGTGCACTAAGAAATCGAGAGGATGTGTCAATATAGGCTATGGTGTCTGCGTCGAAATACGAACCTGTTTTTTATTTGTCGAGGGCCCGGGGATGTCGTGGAGGAGTGGTATGAGAACGATCGTCTTCTGAAGTCAAGGTCAAGCCTAGTCCCATTCAAACAGACTGAACAAGGTTGATGAATGACCACGGAGATGTAGAAGCTGTCTGTCGATGCTTGCGGAGGATAAGTCCATAGCCTTTACCATCCTTTATGTGGCTTTGTTTGGCTTTGATCACAGCGACGAGCGCCGTCGGAACGCCGCGCTGGCGCCGCGGTCGTGGCGACGCCCTTCCTAGTCGATCGACGTCAATATCCAATTCTACTGGTAGACTACCAGTACTTGGTAGTGAAGCTGATGGTGAGCTATTGTTTGAAATTGGGCACTGAGGGCGAGACAGCACTACGTGTACAGTGTATTTAAAGTCTGACAGTTTATCAAGGAAAGTTCCAAGACACCTCTGCGACTCTGTGCGACGGCTGTGCGCAGCCGACACCGCCGCAGCTGCGCAGGCCCTCCAGCCGCGCACCCGCGCGCCCATCAGTCGTATTTCAACGCCCTGGCCAGAAAACAGAGCACTGGTGGAGTAGTCACTCCATCAGGGTGAAGGCAAAGGGAGAAAGAGAGTAGAAGAGGAAGGTGGCACTGGAGAACAGGCCAGATGAGGTGCCAGGGGGCATGGCGAAACGCGCAGAGCGCGTAGAAGGCAGAGCGCCCGCGGCTCTCGGAGCGGCAGTAGAGGTGCCAAGGGTCCAGAACGACAATCGTTTGTAGTGAAAAAAGTCGCACAAAAATACATCATCACCGCTATCTGGCCTCATACCGTTCCGCCGCCGCGCGAGTCTCCCGACGCGCCTACGACGCGTCCATCTGGTGACAACAGCAAAATCAAACACGCCCTTTCGCCCTAACAGCCTGGCGAAGAGACCGAGTCGACCACGGGGCCCCGGCGGTCGCTACATCCCAGCAGAATCGTCACCGTACGAAGGCGACGTCTCCAGCATTCCATCGAGCGCAGTCTCCACCCCTCTTACCCGTTCCCCATTCTCCACGACGTCACAACTGGAATCTTCCCCAGAAAAACAAACTTCGAAGCTCCCACCCCCTACCGTGACTCCCACCGCCGCACCTACCGTTCCCGCTACCGTCGCACCTACCGTTCCCGCACCCATCCCTCGTAAAGTCACCGTTACCCCCACCGTCACCGTCACCCCTGTCACCGCACCGCTCCCCAGTCCAGATATGTCGCTGTCTCACGATGCAAAACACACGCCTTTCTACGGCGACGGCCGTGCCGGCGAGAACAGCGCGCAGTTCATTCAGATTGTCGAGCTCGGCTTCGCGATCACCAGCACAGACGCGCAGAAGCGACGCCGCCTCGAGCTTCACCTCGCCTACGGGTCGGATGCCGCGCAGTGGATGACGAAAGAACACCCGGTCTCCGCAGCAACTACCTGGGATGACCTGTTCCATGCATTCCTAACCAAGTTCCCCCCACCGACGCCACGCACCCGCACCCACGCCCAGCGTTATCAGGACCTCATGGCACACACGTTGACAGCAGAAGAGGCGGTCACTCGGATGGAGGAGAACGGCAGCCCAATATGGGGATACCAGAAGTGGGCATCACGCATTCTATCCCTCTCGGCGTTCGATACTGCGGGGGCATACATCGAACCAGTGCGTAACAACCTTCCCCCTTCCATCGAATCCTTCCTACCAGTTGAGTACACATCCTGGGCGAGCTTCTGCACCGCCATCGACACGATCCGAGCAGACTCCCTCCGGAAAAGTGTGGCACGCGAACAGGCGGACATAGCGCGTCACCGGGCGTCCACAGCCTCACAGGCTCAAATAGCCGCACTGCAATACGCTATAGGCAATCTCTCGCTGGGAGGGCAAACCAGGCCTCCAGCGGAGCCGGCATACCAGCGTGCACCACCGCCATCGCACGCTCCCGCGGCGGCTCGCCCTAGCCAAGCCCAAAACTACGGGCAGCCGCAGAGCCCATCAACGCCCCGCGGAACACCAGCCGAGCGTATGGCCACGATGAAAGCGAACACCCCCGTTCAACACCCCGCCACCCCCAACGGCGTCACCGCGTACCAGCAGCAGGTCAGCGCCTGGATCTCCGCACACGGGACCCTGTTCCCCAACGAACATCGGCCTTACCCGCTTACCCCCGGCCGTGCCCCGCTCGCATCCGGAGAGTGCTTCCAGTGCGGCCGAACTGGACACGTACAAGCCGCCTGCCCAGGACCCGCCGTCCCCATGCACGAGCGCCGATGGCGGAGCATCGCGAGCCGCATAGCCAAAGACGGGGGTGCGCCCTCGCGACCAGCGCAGGCCAACCCCACCACGATGAACTTCGTCTACGCACCTCCGGAGTTCCTGTCCACTGAGTCGGACATCCTCGGAACTCACCAAACGCCGCCGCACATCACGTACCCGCCGCACGAGACATGGCCGACAAACAGCGAACACAGCGGTCTGCAGGAACTGACTGACGAAGGGAGCCAGGGAAAAGGCCCAGGGTCGGCGGCGTAGGAGACGCGCGTCCGACCCTCACCAAGCACTCCCTCCTCACCTCGCAGGTCCCCAGCCGCGGCACGGCAACGACTGGGGACTTAATCCAGCAGCCCCCAATGCAACCTCTGAATCAGGAGGAAGGAGTACTCCACCCGGTCGTAGCGAGTACCCTAGATGCAATCCTGTACGAAATCCCACAACAAATTATAGATGCTTGTGAGATGTACTCGATGGGAACTGTAAGGAAAACCCCACCCGGTGCTGGCACACCCGCCGTACCATTCATCCAAGACACCCACTTTCAAGGCCCACGCGGTGAGATCGTTCGCATCCGCAGCATCTTTGACGACGGGTCTATGACCAATGCCATCGACGCGGACATGTTTGACGCCGTGGCTCATCGCCTTTCTCCCCTCGCCCCCTCACCACAACGGCTGCGTATGGCAAACGGCACGATCGTTCCCTCCAAAGGACGATGGGAAGGTCACGTCACCATCGGGGGCCTACCAGTCTACGCACGCTTCGAGGTCTTTCCCAGTGGTGGATCGTGGTCCGTCTTGGTCGGCAAACCACTGCTCATCGCCCTGAACGCGACACACACATACGGCGCAGACACAATTTCCCTCCCGACTATCCGAGCACCAGTCATTCTCACAAACAAGGCCAACATGACCGGCTTAGCGGGGCGCAACGGGCATCTCGATATGAAACAGAGCACAAGTGTGCAGGGGGGTGTTGAACCCCCCTCGAGGCGAGTCCATTTGACACTTGTACCATCTCCCCATGTTCAGGGTGACAAGCCGCCAGCCGCATTCCTAGAGAACGTACAGCCTAGTACCAACAGGAACGCCACTTCACCGGAATTGCAAATGCCTACAGCGGGCAAGCGCGCAACCGCGACGGGGGAGGACAACTCCCCCGCTAGGGCAGTACCCCTCGCACCAAGTCCTGAGATGCCACGTCATACTAATCCCGATCCGCCCAGACAAAGGGCACCCCGGACCACCATCGAGACTGTTCCTGACGAGGACGAACAAAACATGTATCGCATCAATGCCGACGGCGTACTCCCCCTGGATGGAGCGTACACCGACGAGTTCTTGGCAGAGCAACCCGAGATCCTCTCACCCGCCGATCCCTCCATTTTCACACGCACCACCGATGCCTGGAATCCCGCACGTATTGAAGAACTCCTTCGCCAAATAACCATCGGCACCGACCTCACAACCGAAGAGCGCGAAGCGGTCAAAAACCTCGTTGTCGAATTCGCCGACTGCTTTGCCCTATCGGTCAGTGAAGTCCTACCGGTTGAAAGTGCCGCCCACCACCTGAACCTCCCCAACCGCGACCGAATCCCGTTCAAAGTCCACCAACAGCCGCTAGTCGGCGAGAAGCAAGCCTACTTCGCGAAGCACGTTGATCTCATGCTCCAGGCCGGCATAATCGCACCGATTGCGGCCGAAGATGTCAAATTCTGCGGCAACACAGTTCTAGCACAGAAGGCACACGCCACCAAAGGCCTATCTCTCGAAGAACTACAGCACCAACTCAACGACGAGTGCACACGACACGGATTCCCCCCTAGCTTCAACCTGCCACCACTCGACACCTCTTCCAAGCAGCCACCACTCGATGCCGAACCCCAGCCGAAGAAATGGCGCATCTGCCAGAGCTTCAATGCTCTGAACGAGCGCACAAAGGTAGCGCCGATGCCACAGGGCGACATCCGCGCGAAGCAGCAGGTTCTCGCGGGACACAGGTGGGTCTCGGTCTTCGACTTTGCGTCAGGATTCTACGCGTGTCCCATTGCAGAAGAAGACCAGCCATTCGTGTGCTTCTACGTCGCGGGACGAGGCTACTTCAAGTACCTTCGGATGCCCTTCGGCCTCACTGGAGCACCATCTCGGTTCGCAGGCATGACAGCAACAGCCCTCGGCGATCTAGTAGGCTCTCTATGCCAACTGTTTGTGGACGACGGCGGCATTGCTGGTGATGTGTTCATCGAGAAACTCAACAACCTCCGCACCTTGCTGGTACGCATCCGAGCAACACAGCTGTCCTTGTCGCCCTCCAAGACCGAGCTATTCATGTCATCCGCGAAATTCGCCGGCGAGATTGTTGGACGCGACGGTATTAGCACGGACCCAGCGAAGATCTCGGCAATCGTCAACTGGGACACCCCAACAACCATGAAAGGTCTGTCAGGCTTTGTTCATTTAGGCAATTACTACCGCCCCGTGATAGCGAACTATGGGCGCATTGCACAACCGCTCACGGACTTGGTTCGCGATGCCGAGATACCGGTAGGGAAAGGGAAACATGCCCACCAGAAGGCATTACGGGAGTATCCCATGGGCACACTATGGACCCGCGAACACCAGAAGGCGTTCGTCGATGTCAAGATCGCTCTCACGTCTGCACCAGTGCTCCGCTCTCCTATCTTCGATGGACGCCCATTCCACGTCACCACCGACGGCAGCAAACATGGTTTTGCAGGCACACTATCTCAATACCAAACCACCGTTCTGCCAAACGGGAAGGAAGTGACACGCATGCACCCCATCGCCTATGCTTCAAAGCGCACGTCACGCTCGGAAGAACGTTACAAGCCATTCCTCCTAGAGTTTGCCGCCCTAAAGATGAGTCTCGATAAATTCTCCGACTACATTTGGGGCTCCCCAGTTGAAATAGAAACCGACTGCCAAGCACTGCGAGACTTCCTCTTGAGCGACAAGCTAAACGTCCATCACGCGCGCTGGCGCGATGGCGTCCTTGCCCACGACATTCGTGCTGTCCGACACCGGCCGGGAGCAACCAACCATGCCGATGGACCTAGCCGGCAGTTCGACAGTACGCCTCCCAAGGCGAACGATGGCAGCGAATGGAAAGTGGGCGAGGACTGGGAGTCAGCTTCCGGCCTTGTCCATGATCTTTTCCTTTCGACAATCACCGGCGACATGACGCAGATGCGCGACCGCTTCGCGGATGAGCCCATCTTTCTTGAGGTCATCAACGCACTGCACAACCTTGATGGCCAGGAGGACGAGGCTGTACGACGACGAGCGCGACATCGTGCTCTGGGCTATGCTATCGACGAGGGCAAGCTCTGGCGTATCGGCGATGGGAAAACAGCACGGGCACGGGCACGCACTGAATGTGTAACACGACCAGAGGCTGTCGCCCTCGCTGAAGCAGTGCACAAAGACCTTCACTTCGGCCGCGATCACATCCGTCTCCAACTCCTCGACCGCATCTGCAGCCCCCGCCTAAACCAGTCAATCCAGCAGGCCATCGTCAACTGTGGCCAGTGCAAGAACTTTGGCGGCACACACCTCCACTCCCTACTAGCACCCATCACCCGACGACGCCCATTCGAACTGCTTGTCGCCGACTATCTCTCCATGCCCACTGGCACAGGCGGCTTCCACACCATCGGCCTCTACGTGGACACGTTTTCACAACGAGTCTGGGGATTCAAGTATAAAACCCACGGCACCGCTAAGACAACCATCGCGGGACTGCATGCCGTGTCGACGGGCTGGACAACACCCCTGACGTTCATGACCGACGGTGGTTCTCACTTCAACAACAACGAAGTCCACGCCTACTGCCGCAACCACAACATCCGCCACGAGGTCACGGCCGCGTACTCCCCTTGGATCAACGGGCTCGTTGAGGGCACCAACAAAATCCTCCTCGGACGCTTGAAGCGCCTCTGTAGCCCCGATCTCAATGAGGATGATGACGAGAATGTTCGCGCTGAAGACATACCACGGAGCTGGCCAAAACACTTCGAGAACGTCCTTACATGGCTCAACAACCGCATCTTACCCGCCCTTCTCCACACCCCCAACGAGCTCGCCCTCGGTCTCATTGTCAACACACACTCCGACCCGATCGCAGCGGCAGCACAGGCACCATCACCGATGGATGTTGAGCAGCACATGGCCGATGCCGAACAGCAACGGCTGGATGGATACTCGCTCACTGCGGAGCACGCGCACAGACGGAAAGCGGCATTTGACAAGCGCGTTGTCAGTGCCGCGCCAGGTGAAGTTACATTCCGTCGCTACGATTTGGTACAAATTCACAAGACCGCACTCGGTTTAACGCACAGCACCAACCGCAAACTCCTGCCTCAATGGTCAACACCGGTCCGCGTCCGCAGCTGCCTCCTGAACTCTTACCTCCTCGAAGCTCGAAATGGCACCCTGCTTCGAGGTAAGTACCATGCGCGCCGCCTGCGCACCTTCACAGCACGGCCCGGCTCTGCTCTCGCCCTCGCGCAGGCAGACCTGGTCACAAGGGCCATGACAGCTGACTTGCCACCGGATGGCCCACTCCTTCTCGAGAACGGCAAAACCCGACCCGAGGGTGAGGATCTGCTCGCCGACGCAGACTTCCCTAGCTCCCCCAAGGAAGACCAATCAGGCCACATTGCAGACGACGGCTACAATTCCGACCGAGACAGTGGAGCCGTATCGGACAATGACGACGACACGTCAGCCGGCCACAGACTGCGCTCTGGCCGTGTAATGCATTAGAACGTGCGCGTACCACGCGCACAGGCACCGGAGAAACTGTAAAGACTGTAGGTTACTGAACGAGGGTATCTATTCTAGTGGTAGCCAAGCCGGCGCTGGCCCCGCACATATGCCCACAACCACGCAACACTCCCCTTCTTGTGACCACGGGGTTTCTCGGGCTCATCCAGGCGGATCCGGTCAGGAACCCGTGGCCTGAACACGATCTCAACACCCCGCAAGGTGTGAGTACTCTCTGTCACCGGGAACAGAACCCACTCCCGCCAGACATACAGGAACTGCGGCGGCCGATCGTTCCGTCTCCCTCCTCCCACCACATCGAACAGGATGTAACCACCCATGGCGGGCCCCATCTCCCTTGCCCCTCCTAGATGCCCATCCAGCTGGGACACGCCGTACTGGGCATGAACCTTCATCCCCTGCCGCATCTTGCGGAGACCTGGGGGTAACTGGCGGAGGATCCACATGTTGACCTCGGGACCCAGCGACGCGTTGAAGCCATAGGGCAGGATGTCAATCTCATAGCGGTGCGAATCCGCCCACTACACATCATCAGTCCTAACTCGCACGCAACGGCAATGGGGACTTACATCGACGGACTCAATGGAGGGAGGACGTGACAACTCAAGTTGGAGACTATGGGCCATTGGGGCAGTGGGGGTTAACTTTCAGAATACAGACGCCTCCCTCCTCCTCCTCCTGCTTATATCGCCCAGCGCCTACCGCCTATTCGCTAAGCATAACGTTTACGTCTCGACCACGGCATCGTTTGACAAGCGAAAAGGTGGCTCCCGCAGGCGACGAGGACGTCGCAAAGTGGGGAGGTGGGCACATGGAGTAGTCACTCCATCAGGGTGAAGGCGAAGGGAGAAAGAGAGTAGAAGAGGAAGGTGGCACTGGAGAACAGGCCAGATGAGGTGCCAGGGGGCATGGCGAAACGCGCAGAGCGCGTAGAAGGCAGAGCGCCCGCGGCTCTCGGAGCGGCAGTAGAGGTGCCAAGGGTCCAGAACGACAATCGTTCGTAGTGAAAAAAGTCGCACAAAAATACATCATCACCGCTATCTGGCCTCATACCGTTCCGCCGCCGCGCGAGTCTCCCGACGCGCCTACGACGCGTCCAGCGCGACGTCGACAAAAGCCACGTCTTTCGGTAATGTCTGTAGGCTCCCGCACTCGACGGGACCTGGTGTCCCGCAATCTAGAAGCGCACGCGCGCATGGGGATCAAGAAGCGCTCAGAGGCCGCGTGAGGGCACGCCGGGCAAGATCGCGGGGCAAATTTCGAGGAGGGCGCATGAACAAAATTTGAGAAGCCGAAGACGCCCTCGTCTATGGCCAAGTAGCGTCGCAGTATACGATCGGACGCTTGACACTGGGAGCAGCACACGTGGGGCATTGGGCGTGTCCACAACTCAGCTACTTGCCGCGACATCAAAAAGGATTTTCGGGGAGTAGGCCTCGTGCTAGTATTTGAGAGTGAAAGGACAACGTTACGGACATGGTCGTAGCGGGATGTCCGCTTCCAAAGCGAACTGACTGCTTTGAAGGGTAAGGGGTCTGGACTAACAAAGACAGAAAGGTGCTGAAGTGTATGAGCGGGATCATGAAGAGCCTGAGTACTAGCTGCAAAACGTAACTGAAGATTGTTCTTATCTAAAAGCCCTTCTAAGTAGATTGGACCAGATCTTGTAGACTCGACTAATAGATAAGCTCGCAGCGGACTTGAGGTGGAAAACCCCTGGGCACCTCGAGGTAAGCGCTGAGGCCAAGACTGACCAATCAGATCAAACTCGGCATGAAGACACAAAGTTAATCGCGTGGCTTTTTCCGTCCGGAGCGGAAGTCCGACAAGTGGCGTTCCGGGCTCGCAGGCCGCGCGTCCGACTCTCGCGCTCTCCGAGTCCACATCATCACAATAAGTTATCTCCCTCGCGCTCTCCACTTGTTCCAAAAGTGTTCATGCTCACAAATCTTTCCAATAGGTGTCGGCAGACCCCTAGTTGGTTGATAGATTTGCGATCCCAAGACTCGTCCATACTCTGGTGCGTTCCTTTGGTGTCAATGGTTGTCTGGTTTATTGACAGTTTGTTTCCGCAACGAGAGTTTCGATTCGGTCCCAGATGACCGCAACTCCAGCTCCAGGACTCTCCAGAATGTTATCAGTCATGCTGCCTTTCCTTCTTGGTGGACTAGTATCGTTTGCGATCAAATTTCGGCGGCAGTCGAAAGTGGGTTCGATTCGTCGGTCAGACCGCTCAGGCCTCAAGAGCGAAGATCAGCATTCTGAAAGAAAACAATATATATGCGTTGCCTTCGTCCGTCGAATCGTGCGTACGAGTCACTGGAAGGGAAGGAAGTGGAAGCCGGTGTCTCCATGGGCCCTATCACCGCCGGTGCGTCTCTAGATCATCGCCCCGAGTCCCCCGACTGACGTAGAGTGTTGTTTCACCCAAGCATTCCTCCTGGAGGTTGGACGTATCCGCAGTCTTGCTCACGCATTTGGTATCCTAGCCCACTACCATGCGACACTACGCACAGGGATGGTCACCCGAAATAGGTGACTCCTCGACTCACTCGGGTCGGCGCTCACTTCCGCGCATCAGCAGGGCTATTGTACAACGCGCGATGTTGGTGGCGCCAGCATCAACGCGATGGTTTTCAGCGTCAGCACCAACGCGATGATCTATAACATATACCTCTAACTCGCTGACGACTAGACTATTCACCTTTGCTAGTCAGCGCGCGTATGCGTCATGAGAGATGCGACCCGACTCTGCTACACAGCGGTGGCACCGATAATTTGGCCAGCTATTTTTCAGCTGCTTCCGCTGGTGCGTTGTTCCGTGTATCTTACATCTCAAATGATAGATCACTGGATGCGCAGCTTCGTGGGAGCATCGAACCCCGCGGTAATCATAGAAATGAAGGCTGTGGGAGACAGCTGCTCTCTGCAATTTCGATCCTCGCACATGGGCGTCGCTGCGGAGCCCTAGCGTATATGCTTACTCGCCTGGCATGTCCACAACAAATGCATGTAGTGGACAGTCTAGTCGCTATGCGACTGCATTGTACACGCCATCCTTACTCCCTGAAGTGTACGGGAGGGCGCTGCCGGCATGCGATAGGTTCCTGTCAAACCCGTCAGTTCCGAGCTTCGTTTCGATGGAGCTCGTCCTTCTGCAGGCGCCATCATCAGCCTGCGCCTAACTCCTATTTCCTTTTTTCTCTCCAAACCCGTGGATTACTTATGGGCTGAAACTCGACCCGTATCTCACCTTTCCTGCGCCCCTCCCCGGACATACAAGGCACGATAAGCGTCGCGCAATGGCGCCTTCCGTCTCGGGCTCCGTCTCTGAGATCGTCGCCTTGTGCGTCGAGTCCGTCCTGTACGGTGAGTAGCAGGTGCTTGTTGTCGAGGTACTGAGGAGATGCTAACGATTTTACTAGGCATCTATCTCGTGCTATTCATCGGGTGCGCCAAGGTGCTCGTGAACAAGCGCACAGATCAGAGTCGCCGACTCCGTCTCATTATCGTGTCCGGCTCTCTGTTTGTGCTCATTACCTGGGTATGTGCTGTTTCCGTTCGGTTTTAACGCACGTTTCATTCGCGCTGATGGCGACATGAATGCAGCACGAGGTCATCGATGCTGTCCGGCTTGTCTTTTCGGTTCGGAATGGCCAAACGATGGAATCCATATACATGTACTATGCCGACGCAACATCAACCCTCAGCGTCCTTAAGACAGCCATCTACCTTGTCGAAACCGTTGTGTCAGATCTCTTTCTTGCGCGTCTTTCTCTTTCCCCCTTTCTTTGTCACAGATTGACCTTTTGTGTTCATAGTTGTATCGCTGCTACATCGTCTGGGACGCGAAATGGCCTGTGGTGCTCCTTCCCATCCTCCTCTATATCGCCGACTGCGGTAAGTCACCTTCCAGCTCAGCGCCACACCGGGATACTGACAGCGCTGTACGACAGGCACGGGCATCGCCGCGGTGTACACGCTGACGCTTACCGGGACCAACGTGTGGTTCAACGAGAAGCAAGAGAGAATCACCAACTCTTTCTTCTCCTGCACCCTGGCCCTCAACACTGTTTGCACAGGTGCGCCATCGCATGCTTGGGCGTGACGAGCTTGTGACGAGCCGCATATGATGATATGCTGATTATATCAACGTTTCAGCTCTCATCGCATTCCGCATCTGGTGGTGGCAGCCTAGAACGAGGCCGTCATCAACCCTCAAGCATGTTACTATAACCCTGATTGAGTCCGGTGCGCTGATATGCACCTCCTCGGTTTCCTCGATGCTCATAGACTCTGCTCTCATCGGGACCTGGATGAGCAGGCGCTATATATCTCGTCACGCTCGCACTGCTTGTGGCGACATATTCGGCCAAGGTTGACGCATTCAAAGTCTTCCTCGATGTCGTGCGTACCTACCTGGGATCATCTCTAGCATAAAACTGAACCATGGCTCTACAGACCTCGCCTGTCATAGTCAGCTTTGCATCTATGTGTTTCCGGGCAGAATTTACTGATCTGTCTCCTAGGGCATTGTGTTTTCTCTCATCATCGTCCGTGTCGGACGAGGTGTGTCATCAGAAACAACCCACCACGGCACGATATCCGGCATTTCCTTCAACGTATCGTCCAAGCGCGCGAACATGACTACCTCGACCGGCATCAGCGGCGGCACGACTGACGAGTTCTCCAGGCATATAAGCCCGCAGGGTCTGTACAGAATCAACGAGATCAAAGTTGACGTTGATGTCGAACAGTCCTCTCTCTGACCGCATAGAAGCCCAAGCCGCCATGTACAGTATTTACTAAATCAATTATCAGCTGTTCGAGTTTGCTCACAGACAGTGATATTTCCATCCTCGGCCAAAGGGGCCCGGGCACGCGACGTGTCGTGTCTATGTGATGACGCTCACCGATACTGCATCTTCTATCAAGCGACCCTAACAAAAATGTTGATAGGGTCTCGAGAGACTCTATCATTGGCTTCCACGTTTGCGACATCAATCGAAGGTGACATTCATCAAGCTCTCTCGTCGTGCCCGTGGTAGGCCGTCATCACAACTATCTCAACAACTAATGGATGCGAGTATGTATGGACGTCTCCTTCAATGGGAAACCAGGACGGATCGTATTAAGAAAGAATGAAGCTACAGTACTACTGTGATGAAGGAATGTAAGTTCTCGGTTATGACTAGGAGTGCAAACGCCAAACGGCTCGTCGTCGAGGTATAGTCAAGCATCCGGCCCATTTTCGAAGCTGATGGGAAGATCAAATATCTCCGTGAGTCTATCAAAAGCCCTTTCCCGACCCTCTCCGTGGCGCTTCTTCACAAACGACAAGCACTCACTGCAAATTGTCTTTTGCATCTTCTTGTTGATGAGCTCACCCATATGGTCCAGCGACAAGCGGTTGTCATACAGGATGGTCGGCGATTCCCGCGTGGAATGGGCCGCATCCTTCAGTGCAGTCTTGCAACGGCCCGGATCCACGCACGCGGGGCTATTCCGTCCATCGAGAAAGCAAAACGTATCCTCACGCCTGCTCTTCTCTAGCCTGCCCATCCCGACCAACAGTCTCCTCGAAATTTCCCAGTGACGCTCCCAGATTTCCACGCCTTCGGCGTTGGCCCTCTCGGCAAGTTTTGCCACCTCCTCTGCACTTGACTTACTGCAGCACTCGTAGAACGCGACGGGTAAGATAGAATAGAGGTCGTCGGTCGTGGACTCGGACGCAAGTTGGAGGACGGCGTAATCTTGTCCATCACTCCAGGCTATCGGACGATTGTCGTCGTCAGGGTCGGGGCTACGCATCCACTTTTCGAACGTTTCCGGGTAACATATGCGAAGTCTTGTCACGGCGTCCTCTCGTAAGCGTTGTATGTCGTACTTGGTGCCCATTCGGTAGAGCGCGCGAACAAGGGCGAACGGAAGCTGCTTGACATCCGAGTAACTCCTATGGATGGGCCAACGAAAGTCAGCAGAGAAATCCCGAATGCGCAAGTAGCACATACAAGTTGAAGCCATAGAAGCATTCCAGCATTTGAGCCACCTGATCCGAATCGTCCAAGAGCACATAGACGGGGCAGCCTTCCTCCAGCCGCTCACTACCTGCTGCGAGTATATCATCCAGGACTGTGGATTCTCTTGACAGGACACTCCGATGAACTTTGAAGGCGACACTGCCGCATGAAAGGACTACGTTCCCGTCATCGTACCAGAGGCGAGGGTGATGCCGCAAGGGCTGGACGTCCTGGGCTGGCTCCTCCTTTATCTTGTTTGCTTCGGACGCCCTCGTACGTTTCCTCGACGCCGTGCCCATGGAAGGGATACCGGTTGGAGATTGTGACACGTTTGGACTCCGAGTGGGCCTGTGTGCGGATGAATTAGCAATTGAGAAACAGTAGTAACACGTCCAAGAAAAACAAAGTACACACCAAAACAAGACGCTTTGAAACCCTGGATGGACAACAAAGCGACAGTCGAGCAGCGACACAGACGACGCGTCCGAGTCGCGGTCACGGTTGCGGTGAAGACGTGAGCTCAAGCGCTCAACGTCGGCAACTGCCGATCGCGATAGTCTGTGACGGTCCTGGCGCAAGTCTGTTGAGTAAGTACAGTACTCGTCCGGAACCTCGTCGTTCTCCTTACTGAACATACGCTCACTAACCATTGATCTCCCACTATATCCGTATGGTAAACTACGTGATAATCTCGCACGACAGGACTCTGCACTTGTGGCAACTCGTGGTGAGCAGTTCTCCCATGGATCCACCATGAATATCTTACCAGTGCCGTCGATCTGGAATTCTCCTTTTGCACCGGAATTACGACCCGACTACAACCAGCTCATTGCAATTCACTTGTAGGTCCGATCTGCCGAACTCGCGATGTGTCCTTCGGACAGTTGCACAGCCGCTTCCGCACCTACTAAATCCAGTAAGGTAGGCGACTCTCAAAAACGACCACTTGTGACGCGCGTGTGACGATCTATGACAAAACAGTGACGCGTGATGGATAACCCTTTTTCGGAACATCAGAATAAAGAAACAATATATTATTGCACTGCCAGTGCTTGTGCGATGGCCGGGTGATCATAAATAAACCTCCAGCCTACTCTTCTGTTATCCCCTTTGCCTCCAGTTCATCCATGATAGTATCGGGCAGTACACGGT
>MU277193.1:718702-805876 GCA_022160305.1 Artomyces pyxidatus
GCTCATTGCAATTCACTTGTAGGTCCGATCTGCCGAACTCGCGATGTGTCCTTCGGACAGTTGCACAGCCGCTTCCGCACCTACTAAATCCAGTAGCCTCTCTGGGTTAACAAGCATCGTCTCTCATCGTCTGCGCCGGGAGTTTTCCCCGAATCCGTCTGAGAGATGAGATCCATTGAACCAACGTCTCCGAGATCTCCTGCTGCCCTGCGCGTACCTTCATTCGGACCGGAGTTCTACGCCGAACGTGGAAGGCGCAGCCTAGGCTGGCATGGTGTTCCGCCCACGATCCGTCAGATCTTGAGATCGAGCGTGGTCCGGTGCACCGTCACGGCATGCTTCGCAGGAGTGTCCCACCCATCTGCCAATGACCGGTAAGCCACTGGTGACGATGATATTCCTGAGATACCCCTCACGCGACAGACGAAAAGGCATCCTCAATGTGACATCGATGAGCTGACTCCATCGAGTGCGATGCTGTTGGCTGGTTTGGGCTATGAACCACGGAGGCGCCAGTCAAACATCTTTGTTCCTAGTAGCGGGGCGCGAGGAGCGATGGTGTAGTATGTCGCCTCACTTACTTTACTTCAATGAAACCCTGACACTTCTCAACGCAGCGACAGTGGAGCGGACAGTCTGTCCATATGGACATTTTCTTCGCAGGATCCCCAGCTACGCAAGCGCCTTCTTTGGCGGCAAATAGGTCGGTAGTGGGCCTTATTTTAGCGTGCCTTTCGTTCTCGTACCGAGGCTTCCCACGAACAACAGGTGCGCTTTGTGGACTCGGACTCCCATTTCTCGTGTGAGTACTTAATGATATCGCGCAGTTACTCTGTTGATTCAATTGATCATTTCTAGGCCCAAGATTCAACGAGGTTTGGGATCCTTCCAGGATCCTTCGAGGCCTACCCCGCCACACGTCGAGATAGTCAACGCACAGCGTTCTCGTCATCTGTCGCGAGGCGGACCGAATCCAGCGTTGGATCCGGTCATCGGGATCGCGGGCCAGCACAAAGCATACTCAGACTCCAAACTCGGTCCGAGCATGCGATCGCCGATAAGTAGACGACCGGCGTTCAATCGGAATCGGTCCGACCCCCACTCTGTCCTCAACGCCACGCGCTCAATCGCATACGCCAATCTTATGCCTGTCCAGCATTCTTTCGCATGAGGGGCCGGCAAACAGTGTTGCGGTAGCTGACGCTGCACCTAGCGCTGCTACAAGTATAAGAGGGCGAGACCGCGCAGCATGCCGCATTGCCCTTCGCTGCTTATTACCGCCAATCACGAACGACGCCAATAGCAACTAGACTTGCGCTCTGGCTACCTACCTTCCTCGCCCATCCACACCTCAAAATGCCCTCTGCCAAGACACTCATATGGCGCGACGTCTTGCGCTACCCCCAAGCCGAAGTCACTGGCTTCGAGACACAACGTTCCGGCTCAAACTCGACGCACGGTCCTTTGGATGACCAAAGCCGTAGCTGGTCGGTTGCAGCCCACGGCGTTGTCCACAATCCCCTTCATGGCGTGGCCAAACTTGAAGGTCGCTTTAATGTATTGCCAGACCACAAGCCCTCGGATCCCAGCGTACTTGAGCTCGAAAAACCCCGCGCAGCCACTCCGCTATACTTCTGCCGCCCCGACGGGACGCCCGGGCTACCGCTCCACGCGGCGCTGTCCGCCGACGCGCACTTGCTCCTCCATTCAGAGCGGCGTGTGGCAGAACACAGCACTTCAATAGAACTCAAAATCGGGGTTCGTGCTCTTCGTTCTTACTTCATTCAACAGACGAGGCTCACGCTTCGCGACAGTGGAGAGGATATGCACCATGGGCGGACCGTGTCCATCTCAGGACGCGCAGTTCGGAGCCCGTCACGCTCGCTATGCTGGTGCGACGCGTTGCCGAAAAGGTGGAGCTATTCATGAAGGTGCGTGATGTGTAATATGTGTTTCGGATGTCAGACTGACTCGGGCTACCAGTCTAGTAAAGTGTCAGTCACTAAGGCGTATCCAGAGTGGAACATTGGTTCTGGACCATGCAAAGTTGCACCAGCTGATGTTATCGTCATTGGGGTGGTTACCGTTTCTGAAGGTTCCATCGAGCCTATCCTGCAGCTCCGTTGAATTATATTGTTATGGGGGCGAAAGTTCGTTTAGAAAACGATTTCAGTCATTTAGTACTGCTCAAGCATCCCATCACTGTATGTACCTATTACCGTCTAAATTGATCCGCTGTTCCAGCGGAGTAAACGATTGACTGCCTACTCTCTGAGTCTCTCGCTCCATCGCGCCGGGAACTAACGACGAAACCGCGAGTCACGGTCACGTGCTCGTGACGCAACGTGTACGTGACGCAGCAACTTCGACAGCTGTAACACGCCCCCATCCCCAGTAAGTTACTAATCGTCAACGTTCAATGTTCAACGTCCAGATATTCTTGCTGTACATCTGCTGCTTCGCCATGTCTGTGTCCGGTCCACGGGTTGCCTGGCTTCCCGGCCGGTTGCCATCAGAGCGAGTACAGACAACCAAGGAGCTCGACGAGGCCGTACTATGGAACAGACTTAGAATAAATCGGGCTAGTAAGTGAATATGATGTATTTGGATCTATAAATGAGGCACATATGAATTGCTTCTAGCTCGTTGACCAAGAAGGTATTGGTCAGGCCTCTGGCACATCTGAGACGACGACAGGGAGATCGAATATGCCCACGAGCTTATCCCAAGCCTTCTGCCGACCTTCGCGATGACGCTCCTTCGCAAGCGATATGCACGGCCTGCACACCTTCTTGTGCATCGTCTCGTCGATGAGCTTCTCCACGTGCTCCAACGACAAGGAATTTCCTTGAAACGTGTCCGGTGATTTTCGAACCGCATAGGCTGCATCCATTAAATGAGTCTTGCAACGGCTTGGGGTTGTGCATGTGGGCTGGGCGGTGCATCAAGGAAACAGAAAGTGTCCTCGAACCTACTTCGTTCTAGCTCGTACGTGCCGACCAAGAATCTCTTCCAGATCGCCCAGCGGTGCTTCGATGATTCTCCGTCTTTGGCGTCGTCCGCTTCGATATCTTTGACAAGATCCCGGGGATACAATCCACAGGAATCGTATAGTGCGATAGGGACAACAGAGTGGAGCGCGCCAGTTTTCGACGCTAATGCAAGTTTCAGCACAGCGTAGCCCTCTCCATGAGTCCAGGCGATTGGACGGTGAACGGAATTGTGGCTTGGACGATCATCGTAGCCTTGCAGAGTGTCGGGGTAGCATATGCGAAGCCTGTCCACGGCGTCCTCTCGCAAGCGTTGGATCTCGTACTTGTCGCCCATCCGGAAGTGCGCGCGGACGACGGAGAACGGAAGCTGCTTGAACTCAGAGTAACTCCTTCGAGGACAGGAGAATGTTAGCAACATACTAAAATCCATTCGATCAGCCCATACCGATTGAAACCGTACAGATACTCAAGCATCTGCGCCACGTCCTCCGGGTCGTCCGAGAGCACGTAAATTGGACAACCTTCCTCCAGCCTCTGGCTCCCTGCAGAGAGGATGTTCTCCAGAGCCACTGATTCCCTCGAGAGAACACTCCGATGGACTTTGAATGCAACATCTCCGCGGGCCACGAGATTGACGTTCCCGTCGTCGTACCAAAGGCGAGGGTGGTGTTGGAAAAGTTGAACGTTTTGAGGCTCGTCCTCTGGTTCTACCTTTGCGTCAGATGTCCTGGTACGTTTCCTCGGCGCTGTGCTCATGTCGGAGAGGTATTCGAGATTGTAGGGCGTTCAGACTCCGGGACAGCCTGCGTCACGCGTGGCAACTGCTAAGTTAGTGGGGTTTGCCACATTGTGAGATGTGGTTTCGAGTTGTCCCCACTGGAGCAACCACATACCGGAGACGAGACGGTTTGAGGTGTTCGATAGCAGAGGGGAAGAGACGATCGTGAAAGGCAGCAAATCGGACCCTAGGAGCACTGGTGGTCGCCCCTCCGGCGACTCCCGGCCGGGCTACGCGACGCGGTCGCGGCATCATTGTGGCACACGATGAGATGCGGTTTTGATTCTGTGCGACTTGTACTGGGAGTAAACTGACCTTCATAAATGTAGCGTCTGATAGTAGTCACTCTGAGATCCTCGGAAAGAAGGTCTAATTTAGTCATAATACAATTCACCGAGCTGGTCGGACATCTACCACTTGAGACACTGGTCTCCCTGCTCGAACTTCTCGAGGATCGTGTCTCTCTTCTCTTCCAACACTCTCAGCAACTCCTTTGCGTGCACAATCCGCAAGTATACAAGGAATGACAAGTAGTTCCACATATCGAGTGGGATACGGATGTCATACGAGCGACAGCCACGCTCCACGATATGCACAGGCTGCAATTCTTCCTAGGAACGAAGTCATTGGGCGCGTACTCCTACGGTTTAAGTGCACTCACGTTTTCGTGCTTTCGCGACGACATCCACGCGTACATGACCACTCCCTCAGCCCCTTTGGTCAGGAGACCGAAGACAGGGAAATCAAAGATCCCGAGCGCAGCTAGGAACTTGACGGAAGCGACGAGGGTCACCTGCAATTTGTTCGTGCCGGTCCGATCGTGCAACACCTCGCAATCTTGATAAACCGAAACCAAAAGTGGGAGAAGTAGAGAGCGAGAGACGGCTTCGCCACATGGTCGAGGCCAAACGGGGGAGACCAATGCAAGGTTCGCCGCAGACGTCCTCTTGAATATGTCGTCCGGAAAGAACCTAGAAAACTCGACAACGCTCAGAGAGTCGCACTCTCCCAGCACAGGACTCTCCTCCAAGCGACGTTTCGCGGAGCCAACGCTCTGCGCCCAGAAGTACAGAGCCTCTCTGTGCCAGACATTGACGCGCTATTTGAGGACCTCGACGCGCCCGAGCCCGAGGCGGCATTCCAGGACCTCGCACCCGCACTCGACATAGCGGCCCTCCGCCGCGAGGCGGACGAGCGCAATGCACGCGCCGCACGCGCCGAATTTGGGGGGCAGATCAAGGTCACCCAACCCGCCTCGTGGCCGAATTTTCGCGTAATCTGTCGGGATACATGGCATTCTCGCTCACAGAACCAAACAGCTGCGCGTTGGCCTGTAACTGTATGAGGTGAGGGTCACGCGGCACTCGATACCACAGAGCGGACTCCAAGACCTCGGTATTCCAACGCAGCTTCCCTTTAGAACCGTGATAATCTGGCCCCGTCGCGCGTAGCTTGTCCAAAAGGTCACTTCTGGGCAATATTATTGATTGCTTGAGGCTAGGGATATCAGTATAGAGAGTATGAGTGTAGGAGGCCTAGGCACGTACAGAGGAACGACTTTCGCACTATCCTGCATTGCAGCATGGTATAAGAACTGACTGTGGAGGGTGTCAAATAAGGACCGCGCCTCCGACGTGGGGAGTGCATATGGGTATGCGTTCGTGTACCGGATACGTGCCATTGCGATGAACTCCACAGCCTCAGGGAAGCGCTCCTGAAGCGAAGGTAGTACGACATCCGCCACATCTTGATCTTCGAGGAACGCACTGTGGTCGTGGCGCTGGAGGACCTCTTCCAGCAGAGCTTCGCTGTGTTCTTGATATTGATGATCTCTAACCTGAGGCAGAGCATCCTAGGAAAGTTATATGTTTCGTTGATAAAACAGTTCATTAAGGGCAGCCGACCTTGTATGTCCAGTCTTGCGGCCATCGTAACCCCGTAGCGTCGTCGTAGCACTTGTAGAAGGGGAGGAATTCCAGGTATCTAGGGATAGCAGACTGGGGGATATCAGTTCGTGGGATGAATTCGTCATATCGCCCGCGAAAGAAAATCGGCTGCATCTGCGCGTCGAGCTTACACGCTCTATCGAACAGCCACAATGTTGCGCCATCTTTGGCACCTGATTCGCCTTTCTTCTCTTTTCGACCCGCAAATCTAGACGAGATTAACTCGACGATAGAAGATGAGCGGAAACTGAACACTCACCTCGAGAAGAACAAACCAGTGTTACGTGTATCCATTGACTCTAATGTCGCCCTGTGCCACGGTGTGAGTTTGGTTTGAGAAAAATGTGGTTGCGCAGAGATATGGGGTGTATTCGAGTCATAACCCATGCCAACAATGGGCCTATCAGTACGGACAATCGTGAGGCCAAGCTGGAAGAAGATATTTTGTTGCGCACCTCGAATGTAAACTTGACTTGATGTCGTCATCAGACTGACCGGAAATTTCTCTTTCCACTCTGCTGCGCCAAGCTTCCACTGCACAATTCAGTGTATCAATTGAGAGCGATTCCTCAGCGACGATCTCAACCTGGTCAGCTCTCCAGCGCACATGGGAAGGGTGTTCCTCTTCCTTGGCGATACGTTTGTGAGCCTCCTCTGCCGACGAGGGTACGGAATTGATGTGATCCTTAATAGAGACGATGAAATGCGCCAACTTCAACGCAGAAGACATATCAGTTAGGTCGAAGACGCCCTGCAACAGGTGGTCTGTGATGTCAAAGCTTGCATGTAGAACATGCACCAGCGGCTGTGTCGGAAAGAAGAACATCAGCCGACGTCATGCATCGAAGAGCAAAAGCAGATATGTTACCAAATTGCAGGCACCCGATGCCTCGAGCCATCCTATGATGACATACAACAAGTGGCCCCCTTGCTCAAAAGTCAGGCCGACAATCGGCTCCGTCACACCCAGGACGTGCCGGTGGTAGAGAGCACTAGACATGATGTCGTAGATGGTTCCTCGTTCCGCCATCAGCAAGACGGCGCAGAAGAGTTGCGACCCTTCGTATCCAAGGGAAGGGAGCTCTCGGCTATGCTCAGGAGCTATGGCCCCCCGTGCAGCAATATCAGAGATGGTGTCCTCGCGCATCTCGCGTTCTGCGAGAGCCCTCTCGACATCTTCTGGGTATGGACCGTTGGGGAATTCGGAGATGGGGAATGGATTCCAAGCGCTTACAGAGCTTTCTGTGCAGCCTACATTGGCCACTCGCGTTGACAGGTCTGCAGCGCCTTCCTTGCTCGTGTTGATGTTGAGACTGTCATGACCACCAGCTGCCGCGCCTTTGTCGAAAGAACAGAAGGCCTGCAGCGTTCCCCTCGTACACCGAGGTAAAAACTTTTCCTGCGGGTCGCCAACAGCTTGTGGATGCATCGGCAGAGCGTAGTTAAGGCCTTCACTGAAGACGTGTGAATATGTGCGTCGAACGGAGATGTAATCGAAGCAAACCAAATGATGATCCCGGGAATAGACGCCATTAGGCATTTCTGCACAAAGAAAGAGAGAAAGGTCGCTTTAGGTCCAAGCGACGCGTTTGCGCGTGCTTCTTCATCCACTCTGTCCTTCAGGTGCTGTACAGTCGAGCATAGCGAAACGTAGATATCCGAAATATTGCTGTATGAGGGATTGCTCGCAATAGAGCCAGCGAGATATGATTCAAGAAGGCAACGGAGAAGCTCAACAGCAGGTTCGGGCGCAGCAGCACTTCCGCATTGGAACACGTGGTAGACCACGTGAGGATGAGGGTCCGCATCGACAGGCATAAAAGTTGGATAACGACGGGTTGTGTGATTTGTGCGGCCACGGAGCTGAGTTGCAAGGGAGTATGCAGTGGAGGTGCTAACGAGGGCTGAAGAAGCGGAAGAAAGTGTCTCTGCTTTCAACCTGCGAGTCGTGTGGCGTGCATGTCGCGAATACCGCTTAAGTTAGCGCAGTAGTACTCATGTTGCTTGACATAACGAGCCATGCGATTCTCTACGTGTTCTGATTCATTCACGTCCGGGAATCGATCGATTCTTACAACAATTATACAATACAACACAGAAAGTTAAACGTCGCTTTCGAAAAAGACTCCAAAGCCACGTGAACTCTCCTCGGCGCCGTAGTTGCCTGAGTAGCTCCTCGTGGTCCCGCTATGCGGTCGTATAGGCCATATGGTTGTATAGAAGCGGAGGGTAAGGCCACTTAACCTTTCCTTCGGTTCCGTATACACTCGCTCATGTCATCTTTACCGTAGAAATCGAGTCCATGGCCGGGTTAGCACGGTTGCCTTGCGAGCGCATGAGAATGTGCATGGATGTGATTTGCTATGCTACGAGAACCACGGCTATACAAGAGCGTATCCAAGACCACCTGAGGATACCAACTGACGACGGAAGCCCCGAGTATCGAACCGGGGATGCGAAGAGAGCATGCCTCCGTGGGGCGGCGCGGGCGGCCAGGCCCGGCGCCCAACACGAAGACGGAAAGCGATGCGCGACGACGGGGGAAAGCGATGAGCGGATAAGGATACAGGCGGGGATGAAGATGAATCTAGAAGTCCAACCAGATTGCGAGTCGATGCGATTTGATGCGAGATGAGATGTGCGAGACGAGAAGAGACGATCAACCAACCCAAATGAGCATGCAGGAGCGGAAAGCGGGAGAAGTAGAGACGCTGCGACGCTGGCACATTAAGTCCGGGCGCCCGCGGCGAAGGCAGAGCGACTCACAGGCAGGTCATGAATGTTCAGCGGGCACGGAGCTGACGAAGAGTTTGCTCCGCGTCGGCACGCTGGAAGTAGCATGGCGGTCGCGGTTCTTCGGCTTCTCAGACGTGCGGTCGCCGTGGCGCAGTATCAGCGTTGCGACGAGCTGAGACATCGTATACACCCGCGAGTCCGGCAGCGCGGGCGGAGTGGGGGGCGCCGAGGGCACGGCGACCCGGGATGGCGGCGGCCTGATGGCGAGAATCGGCCCATTCAAGGAAGGCGCTAGACTGGGTGGAGGGGGCGGCAGCGAGGTGGGAACTGGAGGGAGACGGTGGACATGCTTCGCTAGAATTGTCTGCGTTGGAAGAGGAGGAGAGGAATCGATGGGTTCTAGAACGGAAATGTCGACGTCCATGACAATGTCGGCTTCCGGGCAGAGCTCGAACTCGGTCAAGGGCGACACGATAGCAGAACCCATACCCGCGCAGCCATCGAGGCGCGCAGGGGCATGTCCTGCATCGAGCAGGTGCTTCATGAGCCGCCCGGCCAGCCTCCTGTCCTGATCCCTCAGTGCTTCAGCCCTGTCCCTCTCATCTGCAATCTCCATTGCGACGTCCTCCTCTGCAGTGATCATGCGCGTGCTCTGCTTCAGGTGGGATGTTATGCTTCGGTGAACAGTCTCTGTAAACTGCAAATCGGCTATAGCTCGCTTGCTCCTCTTCGGCCGCTTGGCGCTAGGTGTGCCGACCGTGAGAGCGATCAGGCTGCGGACTCGGGCGGAAGAAGGGTTGGTGGTCCGACGACGAGGGGCTATGAAGAGAGGTAAATCATCCAAGCAACCGAGCTACAGACTGCACAATGCTTACCAGCGCCATGCGATGAAGGCGAGAGCGGAGTTTGACATCGCCGCCGCTTCGTCTCGACAGGCAGAGGGCGCTTGAGCTGATTCTCAACGAGGCAGGAGGAAGTGGGAAGAGGTTCGATGGGTAGGGTATCGTCCTCGTCGCAAAGAGGAAGTATCGGTTCATCTTCGACAGAAGAAGGAAAAGGAATGTGGTTGCGAACGTGCGCGTCAGATGGGGAGAGGTCGGATATATGAGGTAAATGCGGCGAAGTACGCGATGCGATTGCATTGGTCAAGGCCACGGTTGGAGACGATTTGCTCAACCCGCCCAAGACAATGCGGGGAGCATGGCTTGCCTTTCCCTTCGTAGAAGAAGTAGAAGCCACCGACGCGTCCTGGGGAAGCGGCGCGTTTGTCTTGTCGCTAAGCCCAAGAGGCGGAGACGCGTGAGAACCACGAACGTCCTTGCGACGAAAAAGTGATTGGATGCCAGACGGCGCAGATTTGCGTCTGAAAAACGAGCCTGAAAGATCGTTGTCAATCCAGGCTTCAACTGCAGCAAGGCTCATCGTGTCGGAGGAATGGGTGCCGCTAGGGGAGTGTCGTAACGAACGACGACCGGCGTTGCTCGAATGGTCTTGGGCGTCGTGGGGCGAGATCGTTGCGGTCGTCGACAAGGAGAGCGCTATATGGCGCAAGGAGGGCGGAAAGGGACTGGACGCCTCGCCTCAACGGCTTTATACCATGCCCTGCAGGGCGTGGTCAACAAGGACAAACATCGCGTCCGCGTGCTGGCCTCCGTAAGCGCTCAACCAGTCGCCTCGTTACCTCTACGTTACCTTGTCATTTGCGGCTTCTGTATGATCAGATAGTGGGCTAGGATACGCAAGGAGATGTGCGGTCATGGTGTAAGTAGTCTGTCAAATCCTGCAGCAACCAGTCGCTAGCAGTTCTGCCATTCTTGTGACAGCACGAAATTCGAATCAAATCCTCAAACACGTCGCGCTGCGTCACGTGGTCGAATCTCCGGATATATCGCGCGCTTGCCGGCCCGGTAGCCGGCGCCGTGGCAAGCGGCAAAGCGCATCGCGAGCGTCCGAGTCGGCTGAGTCGTTGGTCCGCCCACTGGCACGGGTTAGTGCGTCTGACATCCTCATTCACCCTTTTGACTTGCACTCTGCATAATGTGCTTCCCTTTCAGGTAATGTACTAACATCGCATAGACGTGTCAGAAGATCAATTTGTCTACGAAATATGAGGAATACGAATCGTCCATTGGGCTGTCTCGTATACTCCGGCCGGAAGCGTTCTAAGGCTGGTGACGCACAGCACCAGAAGTGCTACCCGTGCTGTGATGTAAAGTGGACCGGATAGTACGAACGCCAACGACGTGACGAAGTTACCCACCTTCTCAAGCGAGGTTTTGGCCACACACATTACGAACAACGCCACCATGACCAAGGATCCTGGAACCGCTATGATAGCGGTCGAGGATATGTGCCAGAGAATAGCCTCGGCCCTTGAAGGGAACACATAGTGCCAGGCGATGAGGTGGACGCCCCCAAACACGACCGCGGAAGCAAGAGCGATGATATCGCTGGGGAACGCGTTCCGTGCGGCACGAGGCTCTTGTCCACCGGAATAAAACGTCGGCACGCGGGCCTGCTGGCGCAGATCCAGATTCCAGTCCTGCGTCCCAAGGACGATTTCAGAGACCTTCGTCCGCTCTTTCTTGTTCACCGTCTCTGGCTGCTCCGGCAACCCCTTGCCAACGATGCGGATAGGGCCCCCGATGTTGAGCGGCTTGTACCACCAGAATGCGTACATCGTCACCGTGATGGTGGCGTACGCAAGCGTCATGACTTCGATCTGGCTGATGGGGAGGCCCTGCGCTCGCCGCGTGATGAACTGAATGATGAACCACAGGGTTTGAAGAACGGCAATGCTTTTTGACAGCACATCGCCCCGGCTCAGCAATTCGATCTCGTCCTCGGTGGGTAGTACGAGGTCTCCGGTCTTCACGAGCTCGATGACGTCTCTGGATGACAGCGGATGCCGTGGCACGCCTTCCTCGTAGAGATGGAAGCCACCCATGATAACGAAGAACCCGTGCCGGATTGTCCATTCTACACGACACATCCGTGATCAGCCCGCCGTCTCAAGGTTATTGATACTCACTGCTGCCCAGACGACCAGCACCGTCTTCGATCGCTAATAGAACTGTCCCAATAGTTAGACGAAGAGGCCATAGTTGAGAGAAGTCCAGCTTACAGCCTTGCGCCAGGCGTTCGTCCGAGTCCTCCACCGAGGCGGGACGAGCGTCCGTCAACGGGATACCGCCAGCGTCTTCAAATTCGTCCAGCTGGCCGTCCACATCCTCGGGCTTGGGCTGCGCGCCACCGCTCGTCCTCCAGCGCCCCTTCTCTTCCCACGACCTCTCCGCCTCTGCGCGCCCCTCCTCCAGCTCGCGCGCGACCGCGCGCGCGTTCAGGCACTGGCGCACCGCCCACGCAAGCACCCACTCGGGCACGAGCAGCGTCACCACCACGACCTTCGCCATCTCCAGCATGCGCGGCGCGCGCCGCTGGGACGGCCCTGGGATGTTTCGGTGGACCGCAGCCCACACGCACGCGAGGATCGTGGCGAGGGAGCTCCACACAATGTCGTACAGCGATCGGCAGTTCGCGCTGTCGGGACACGAAGTTGCCGCGGAGTCGAGGAGGTCGATAGCGGTCGCGTTAGTGCGCATCGAAAGAGATGGCACGGGCGCCGTCGGCAGGCCGTCACTGCTTTGTGCGTTGAGGCATGCGTATGCGAGGAAGACGAGGACGAGCATCGCCGCTGTCGGGTCGACAGAAGCTGCTCGGCGCTGTTTATATCGTTCGACTCGAGAAGGCAAGGTACGTCGTGCCGTGATATGCGGCATAGCTATAGCACAGCTATCTGTCTTCGTTCCTGAGCTGTCCGCCCTTATTTGACGTCGGCAAAGGTAGGTTGAGCATTGTCTGCGGGTATGCCTGGCTAGGCCCTACATATGGCGCAATCACGCACAGCATTCCATCGGCTCTGTTCATTGCCATGCACAGAATATGCAACTCCGCTCGGATATGAGTTCCCTGCCTGTCTGGCCAGTTTTAGCCCTTAAGTGGGGGCATTGTAAGCCTGAAGCTGACCTTCTTCGGTTCACTGCTTTCTTGTGTTCACGCCGACGGTCAGCGGCACCAAGGTGAGATTGGTATATGTCGGTCTTTGCATCCCAGGATTCTGCCGACTTACCATTACTTACAATTCGTCATGATGTTGCCAGCTAAAGGCACGCGGTGTGGAAGCTTGCAACTACAACTCATAGACGAAGTGAAGAATACAAGAGAACATGTTACGTAGCTTTTTGTCGTTTGCGAGGATGACCGTCGCCTGAATCCTCCGAGTCTGCCCCATCGGCTTCTCCCGGCATCTTCTTCAACCCTTTCATCTTCCGCGTCTGCAGCTTCCCCAGGTCCTGCTTCGCCACATGTACCCGCCCGCGCAAGTCGCCCATCTCGTCCACTTCCATATTCTTCCGCTTCTTCCCAAGCCCCTTCTCCACGTCTTGCTTCTTCAACTTCGGCCGACGCATCGCGAGTTTCCACACCTCGGGATCGGCAGCTTGGTGGCGTCGCAGAACGAGATCGAGCGAGGGACCCATGGGCACGAGCTCGACTCGTGGTGTGCGCACGCCGGAGGCAAGTAATTTGAGGGTGTAACCACGGATGTGCACTTTTGGTAGGCTTTTGGTGTCGTCTTCGGCGAAAGCTGCGGTGGAGTTGAGAGATTCGGGTGTGGGCGCGAGGGTGACGCTGATGACATGCTCGAGACCGGTGAGGTGGATCTGGTCGATGACCTCGCCGTTGAAGAGATCCATCAAAAGCGATTTGAGCTGGATGAGCCGGGGGTGAGTGTCGAAAAGCTCGGAAGCGAAGTGCATCATTGGTTTGTGCCCCGGCGCAGCTTTCGGGGTCTGCCAGAACACATAAGTCGTACGTTTCGTCAAACCAAGAACGACGCACTTTGAAATCGTTCATGCTGATAAAGTTATCTACACCAACCTCGCACATGTCCAGCACCTTGCCATCGAACATGCGCACCAGGGTAAGACCGTTCGGCCGCTTTTTCGTACTCTGTCCGACCACGAACATCGAGGCATCGTTCTTGTTTGCCCAGAACTCGAGCGACGATGCGTCTTCGAAGGGCCGGATCGTGTTTTTCTTCGAGAAGGAGATGGCGTGTGGTCGCTTCAGGGCCATCTGCCATAGAAGTCAAGATGAGTTAGCTGTCTTCACAGGAGACTGCGCACCAACTCCTTCATCGCTCCGTTCAGAACTTCGCCAGTGTGTGTCCCTCGAACAAAAACCGTCGTCCGTGCGTCCTCGATCTCCTTGGGCTCACGGGCCTCGAGGGCACGTTTTGAGCGTGCATTTTTAGCCTTTCTGTGGTCGCAATGTCAATGAAAGATACGCTCAAACGCTCCTAGACCTACACTGCACGCAGCATGTTTGCTGGACGGCGACCTGGAGGGGAAGAGAAACGTGAAACTGACGGCAACGGCCGGCCCGTGTTTTTGCAGAGCCTGACTCGGTTACGTAAGCGCCAGCGGTTTGATGAAGTTCTCGTTCGCACAATTTCTCTTCTGCAGGCTGCTCTCATCCTCGCCCACCCTGGAGACAACAAAGGAGGCAACTTCAGACGAACGAAGGCTCATGAACATTCGCTGTACTGCTTGATCTACTTTTTTCACCCCCTTCGCCCAAATATAGCCCTCGCGGCTACCCCACACTCATTACTTCTCACAGTGTCCTTTACTGATCGCAGTCATGTCCGTTATACGGCCTCCCAGTGAGTCTCTATACTGTTGATTCTGCGCGATCTGACCAGACGCTTAGTCTCAATTTTACCGGATCCGACGAGTTCGTGAGTAAAGTTTCGGCGAACCGACCCGGTGAACTTTGCTGACTTGATATCCAGCTCGTCCTTGTCCAGTAGTTCTAGCTCGAGCTCTTCATCGTCGAGCTCTTCTACGACATCGACTTCCTCATCTACTACTTCAGCCTCGACCACGTCCTCCAGTAGCTCTTCGTCTTCCAGCTCGTCTTCGTCCAGTTCATCCAGTTCGAGTAGCTCAAGCTCAAGCTCATCCTCTTCATCCTCATCCTCGTCCCTTTCCTCTTCCTCTAGCACCACTAGCTCAAGCTCGACCACTCAATTTCAGCTTACGACATCTGGTGGTGTAGTCTTCACCCAAACTTCAGTCGTTACCATCGGGGATCCCACTGCGACAAGCGCTGCCTCGAATAGATCCTCTACAGGGTGCGTAACTATATACCACATCTCCTGAATCTCTATCCACACTTTCCCGCCAGCTTCTTCCACAATAAAGGCGCAGTAGCAGGTGTCTTCACCGTTGTTGGCATCATCGCCCTTGTGCTCATCGTCATCCTCTCGACCAATGCTGTGCGTCGCCGCCGAGCCCGAAAATTCGACAAGGAGATCGACGAGGCAGCCGCTGCCGCAGCAGCAGCCGGCTCCCGCCCACAAGACTTCGATGATTTCGATTACCATTCCGGCGGCACTGGTGGTGCCGCATATGGCCAATACTCGGACGGCAGCCACGGCACCTTCGCTCAGCCCCCCATGGCACACAGCGCGGACCCCTACCACCTACAGGACATGCCCGCATACGACCCTTACAGCGCGGCGGGTGTCGCCGCGCCAGGCCCCGGTGCAGCAGGCATTGGCGCTGGCGCAGCCGCCGTGCAGCGCGCGCGCAGCCGGCGCGACCCGCAGGACCCGTACAACGCGTTCGCTGAGCCCGAGCAATACGAAATGCACGACCAGAACAACCTGCGCTACCGCCGAACCACGGGTGCAGGCGTCGGCGCGAACCCATCGTACGACCTGCTCGAGGCGGCGGGGCTCGCCGGCGCGAGCGGCGACCCGTACGCCCTCACGCGGGGGCCGTCGCAGCGTGGCGCCCCCGGCCTGGCGCGCAATGTGAGCCAGACGGGCCCGCCGCCGCCGCCGCCGAGCTCGGAGGGCCACTATTCTACACCCGGTGGGCAGCCGGCGGGCTCGTATCCCCCCTGGAACACGTCGCCACCGCCGATGCCTCAGGCGCAACACTATGCCGCGCCAGTCCCTGAGGAGGATGACGCTTATGGGGGCTATCTGGACGCGCCGTCGTCCCCGGACCAGTCCCCCGCTCTCGCGAACCCGTACTCTCCGGGGCTCGAGCACCACGCGCATACCCCGTCTGTGGAGGACGAGGAAGTGCATCCGCCGTACCTGGCGGGTAACAACGACAGTCAGGCCAGTTTGAGAGATGATGAGGATTATGGGTATGGCGGAGAACGGCGAGTTCTGCGAGTACGTTGTTATCTCTCTTGTTCTACTTTTGGGCACGTCTAAATGTTAGTTGCAGGTCGCCAACGAGTAGAATGCTCATACCCTAGTGAGCCACCCCCGGAGCACATACCCCTACCATCGTCTGCGTCGTCGCTAGTCGCGGCGCTGTGGTTATATCACGCCCGCCCTGTTTCGTAGAGCCCACTGCGACTCCCATCCCCCCTCCTCGCCCGAACTTCCCTATCTAGTACTTGTGGACTGTTGAACCCCCGATCCCGACGCTCGTTCTGTTTATCTTATTTTATTCTAGTTCATATTTCCCCGCTGCTCATGGCTTCGTTACTAGAAGCCTGGATTCACACCGTCTTGTCCTATGCGTCTCTTACGGTCCGCGCGTGCTTCGGCGGCGTCTTCCTGTGCATAGCCCCGATTATGCACATCTCATGTGTGCGTGTATTGTATGGCTCGTTGTACATTGTACAAGTAGGCACTCGTGCGCATGCAAGACTTCCATCGAGTGGCAACAAGACCTGATCAAGTCGCGTGGCAAGAGCCCTCGCCACGGTGAACTTAGTACTTACTCAGCACTGATCGGCCATTGTCCACTTCACAGCCTCGTCACCTCTCTCCAGTTTCTCAAGGAAAGCTTCCTTAACCGCTTCCACCCTTCGCACCAGTTCCTTGGCATGGACGAAGCGGAGGTAGCCGAGGAACGTCAAGAAGTTGAACGCCCCAAGGGGTGTTGCAATGTCGTAAGAGCGTCCATTCCGCTCGAGGATGTGCACCGGTTCCACATGCTCCTGCGAGATTCAGTTAACTTAGTGTCAAGCAGAATAGTTTCCTGTGACATCATGTGCCTTACCTGGGGTGGTAACTCATCGACTGTCCAAGCGCAGACAACAGCAGCTTCTGTACCCGTTGCAAGCACACCGAATACAGGGAAACGGACGACACCCAGTGCCGCGAGGAATTTGACAGTCGCGGTCATGTGCATGCGTAGCTTTTTGACGGCGTTGGGATCATCTGCGGACTTGTCCTTCCGGTACTGTGCCACGAAGAGGGGCAGTAGAAGTGAGTGTGCGACGGCCTTGTGCTCTGAAGGGCTGGAGCCTAGGAAAGGTATAAGGCTGAACGCAGCCGCTTGGGTCAAAAGACGCAGTGGAAAGAAGGACGGAATCTCGACCAGACTGATGGCGTCGCACAGCCCGGTGGCGGGTCCTTCTTGCGCGCGATTCTCGACTTGGTCGCCGCATTGTATCCAAACTCCTGTGTGTTTGTAGAACACGTTGAACTCTGAAAATTCGCGAGCTTGAGCAGGGGTCTCTTCGATTCGAGGGTCCGGAGAAGCGAGGAGTGCGACGTTTCCGCAGAGAATGCTACCGTGTGGATGTATAAACCTTTTCATATCCTTTTGCACGACGTCGGTAGCGAGGTATGGAGTGCCGTCAATCCATACTGGTGGCCCACGCATTTTTTTAGCTATGGTACTCCGAGGCATTCTCAACACCTGATTGAAGCTGCAACTGTGATGAGGACGATCAGCTATATCTACGACTGGAAAACGCTCACAGATTGATCACAGATTTATCATCTGCGTTTTCCTGAGTGAAGATTGTTTCGTACGACACATCAAACGTCGAGCGAGACTGTGCACCGGGTATGGCATGTGCTGCATTATTCTCCTTCGCACATTGGGACTGCCAAACCGTGTGTAAAAGGTAGCCCAGCAGGTCGCTTGAAACAGGTCGCATCACGTCGAGGAAATCTTCAAACTGGAATTCCTCGCGCTCGGTATACACTCCGTGCTCGTTAATGGCTGCTCGCAACAGATCATCACGGAGACAAGAAAGAGTGTCATGAACGGGAGGAATGAGGCTCTGAGGATCGAGTTAGATACGAAAAGTGTTGAAGATCATAAAGATAATGACATACGGTTGTTGAAGGTCCCCAAGGCCAGTAGAATCTGGTAGCCTCATTATACCACTTGAAGTAGGGTAAGAGTCGTCTGAATCCTGAAATCTGCCCCTCGCTCAATGAGCCGTGAAGAACGACCTCATCAGAGCGGCCCTGAAGGACTGGCGGCAAGGCGGAGTGTACGCGACCGCCCCTGTCTAGCAGCCAAAGTGTGGCAGGGTCTCCACTCAAAGCTCTCGCACCCGGAAGCTGCACGAATCTGCATGTCAGTGAATATTGATTGACCAATGTCATTTAAATTGGTATGGACCAACCTCGACATCGAAATCTCTTCTACATTGACATCTCCGTCAGGGGTTGCTAACTGAAGTGTTGAATTATGACTGCCGCCAACAGACGTCTCCTCATCCAAGTTTGGCTTTGATGGCACAGTACTAACGCTGCGGAGCCAAGCCTCGATGGAAGACTTGTGCTGAGAAGAACTAGGAAGATCTGGCGAGGCCATTGTCTGATCAGCCCGCCAGGAGGTAGTGCACGAGCCCTCATGATCTTGATCGTCCGCGCAATCCTCAAGCGTCTGGGATGTATAATTCAGGGGTTCGTAATGACCGACTGCCGATACAATGAATCTAGCCAACGCCTGAGCGGAGGGCAAGTCGCAGAGATCGAATATGCCCGTCGACTCAGTATTCGCATCGAAGTTAGCATGCATGACGTGTAATTCAAGCTGCGACATGTCAGGCATTTCCACGGCAACTTGGATTAGAGGTAAAATCAACGTACTGATTGATCACTTTGTGACCGTTCCATCCATCCAATGACGACCTGTAGCGAATACGCGTCTTGTGCGAACGTCAAGCCGATAATGGGGTCTAGTATCCCCATGCAGTGCCTGGAAAGCAGAGCGCTGGTCATTGCATGGTAGATGCGATCGTGATCGGCCATGACAAATATACAGACAACTTCGGTGCCATTCATCTGCTCGCGAAAGACGTTCCGATTATAGACAGAGTTGATCGAGATGTTGTCGGACGGAGAATCGGTGCTCGAGGGATAATCTGAAACCACGTCCTGGTCATCGCCACGCATACCACCGGCCCATTCTTGCATCTTCAAGGGTTCCGGAGACCAGTTTCTACGTGATCCCGATTCCGTGGCCGATGCCGAAGAGGAGCTGGGAGTACTGCCATTACTGTAGTTTATGGACGAAGTTTCAGCATCATAACCTGTATCGTCGCCGGTGGCAGGGTTTCCGAGGCGATGGAGTGGAGAAAAGGCCATCATGGTTGCCTGGGCGTAGTCAGCTAGAGAGCGCGGAGGGATGTAGGTGGGGGAATGCAGAGGCCGGGGCAAAGCGAAATCAACACATTCGCTACCAGTCGAGTTAGTACTCAGATACGAGCGGGAAGAAATTTGATCGAAACTAACCGAAACGAGATCTCCCTCGAGCAAGCGAGGAGACATGCCTGGGTGAAGCTGCACAGAAAAGAAGGTTGCGTATCAGAGAATATCGTCCCCCTTGCCGTCCGATGTTTGATTAGTTCAACACGATTGAAGACTGCGTCTGAGAGAGGTTTTGAGAGGTCGGAGGGAGGATACTGGAAATTGACAGGTCGTTCCATCTGTGCAGGAGAATTGACTGTTCCAGCCTTTGTGTGTGGTCTTCCGTGGATCATCGCATCCGAATCCGAGGCAGGGTGGGGCGCAATGAGGCGGCGAACAAGTTGCACGACTGGTTCGGGAAGGGCGTTTCTGGATCCCCGGATATCGTAGTGGGGTTCAGGCCAAGCGTGGCGAGTCAGGATGGGATGAGCGAGGGCCATCGCTGAGCACAGTCAGACGGGTGAAAAGCGAGTGTTCAAGCTGAACAAAACGCGTTTATATCAAGTATATATATACCTGGACTGCAGTGGGCACGATTGTGGCGGCGTAGCACGTTGCCGGCCTGCCGTGGGAAACTACATACCATAACGTCACGGCGTACACGGCGTTGTACACGGTGTTGTACACAGTACAGTCTGTATAGCACAGCCCTCCGGGCGACCTGTTTCCCAGGGCTGTGCTAGCAAGAATATTGCGAATTTACAGATAGTGCACAGCGATGGGTAACTGGCCGCCCGGAGGGCTGTGAGAAAGCGCGCAAGAGTGAATGAGAAATGAGATGTTCTAAGTAGACAAGTTCGTTTATTGCGAGGTCTACGTTATTAAAATAACGCTATGACTGAAGGTGGATTAAGTGGTTGATCGGCATGAGTAGGGATTGTAGAAGGTAGGGTGACGGGACTGGGCGAAACTGAAATGTATGAAAATTAATGCGAGAATGAGATAGAATGCTGGTAGTCGCTCGATGATCCAAGTTCGTGGTGGTGTGAAAGACTGGAAGGTAGGGGTTTCATAGACAGGCGAAGTGAGGAAGCAAGTCGTTCTACCGGAAAGTACTCGATGTCAAACCTGGTACGAGGAGAGGCGTATGGGAGAAGATGTGAGGGGTTGTGTATTACGGGAACGAGATGGCAGTGAGGTGAAGAGGGCCGTAATTTATTCACGGTACATAACGGTCAGCAGGGACAGGTCTTGATGGATGTGAATTTGACAAGAAGCTCGAAATTAAGGGAGTAGGACGGATGTGTGGAAGATGATCGTTCGGAAGAGTTAGTGGAATTAAATGAAGGCGTGCGGAAGCGAGATAAACGTCGAAGTGGTGGCAGAAAGACGTGGCGCGGATAGAGAGTGCCATGATTTGAGAAGAGACCGATTGGTTGGGACAGGTGGGGAAGGAGGTCGGTGAGGAGGGTGTGCGGGATGTGTATGCGAAAAGCAGGAGTTATCAGTCAGCGGACGACCGAGTAATAAGCACCATCGGGGGATCCTGCGTGGAGAAAGGTAGGAACTGAAGGGTTACGGACAGAGAAAGGGAACGGGATGGGAATGTAAACGAGTTGCATGAAGGTAGTTGAGGGCAAAAGGAGGCGAAATTGACATGTTGGGCGGGAATAAACAGGTGAGTGAGTGAGTTGAGATGCGGCAACGGATAGGTGTACCGGGATGAGTGAAAGGTAGGAGTTAAGCAGGAGCGGGAATGGATGGTGAGATGGTCCATTTGAAGAGAGACGGTAGGGTTCCAAGAATGATTCTTGAAAGGACATAGGGTGATACTAGGTGGGTGGAAAGCTGGTCTGTTCGTCGACGCCTTGAGGTGCGATGGGGAGAGTTGTCAGTCGTCACGTACGGTTCATACGACAACCTTACCGTCCGCGCAGGATTCTTTGGGACGTTACGATTCTCGTGTTGATAAGCATTGAAGGTGATGGGAGGAAAGACGAACTATGTCGCCTGTCCGGGAGTTTGTGGTTGCGGATGATCTCCCGTGTGTCGAAGACCCTGTCCACTTGCTTGTTAAGTTGGAATTGCGAAGGTGAGTAAGGACGAATGGAGCGATGACGAGAAGTAGTTGAACTGGTAGAAGCTGTTTCGATGCCGTGGGGAAAGAAGTAGGGGAGGGAGGGGGGAAACGGTGTTCGTACCGTACGGAGGTGTTGCGTGTGGCTGAGTGGCTCGGTGGCAGTGGGAGGGAGAAAGCTGCCTGATCAAGCGTGCGACTGTAAACACGCGGGCCGAATCGACCGAGTGGATACTCTGGACGTGGTAGAGGAAAGCGTTCATGGAGATTCTCTCTTGACCTTCTTTCATCTTGGCGTTCATGGCTTTCGCGACGAAGTTCCGAGAGGAGGTCGGGAGGTTTGTGGCAGACTCGTGGGTAAAAGGAGAGGAGGATATGTTGACCAGTGAGTTGTTTGAATCATCGTCTCGATTCAGAGAGAGAGGAGGGTGTTATGAGCTGGTGCTGTTTCCGAAAAAGTTGGAGAGCACTGTGGGCCGGGTAGATGGATGCAATGGCAACAAAGTGGACTGACTTTTGGTAGTTCTGGTTGAGTCTAGACGCTCTCACTAATCGTCACATTGAGAACTGGTAGCTTTCACCGCGGCAAGATAGAGGTTCGAGACATCGAGGGGTCGGCCTTGTAGGTGTACGAAGGCGGTAACGGAATGTGCTGAAATGACCGATGGAGGAGGTTTACACACATTGAGATGAAGGTGAGTTCAGCGGGCGATTCGAACGCAAGTCCACCACGACTGATAAAGTGGAACATGTATACTTTCCGTTGTTCGGGGAATTGCTCAACACGTTCATTCAAGGTATGATTATTGTTGATAACGGTCTAACAAAGCGTTTGTTAACTGGGTGGTGGTCTGATCTCGCGTGTTAGAAGTCGCTGGTGGAGTGGAATGCGCGTGTCACGTGACGCTTGTCGAACAAAAGCATGTATGGAGTCCTGTTCACGCTGGGTGAGTTGAAAACTAACCGTGAGTTTCTTCGTAGTGAGAGGGTTTGCTTTGGGATGCTTACTGTATGTGACACATCGAAGCCATCGCGGGTTAGACGCCTATCGGCCGATTGGAAGCTCTGGGTGAGATTATCGTGAGTGTGTTTGTGCATGGTGTTGATGGAGACTACTCATACCGACTGTTAGCTAGGGTGGCTAGAGCCAGTGAGTATGTTAAGCTGGTCAACCACTTCCAGATCGACAGGTCATCCAAGCAATTATGCTTGCCGCCTATGCCGCCGCCGCCAAAGGGAAGGAAACGACGGCGGGATGAACTGGGAGCGGTTTGGCAGGTGTGGTATGAGTGTATTGTTCCAGGACGTTTCTCCTTCACAAGCTGTCCTGTAGGGTGGGGGGAGACCTGCTTCCGTTCTTTTCATTGTGAGTAAATTGACCGTGGAGATGTATAGGGCCACTTGTGAGGAAGCGGGGTTCGGTCGCGGACGTTTGAGAAGAGTCGTAAATCTCAGAACCGAGATGTGCTGTGCGGTCTTCAGGCTGGCATGCGTGAACGGATATGTGGACAGGAGAGGGACGAGTATGTGAACGGGGCAGACTGATGGAAACGTTTTCAGATGGGTCGTGGAAGCTTGCGTGACTCGATTTTCCTGACCAGACCCGGCCGAGGGGGGAATATGTTGTCGTGGCCATCTTGGGTGTGCGAATATAGCAAGTGGTATGTGCGGTACAAAGGTTGGTGACAGGTTAATCCAAGTATCGAAGGCGGTGTTGTGTCGTTGATGTTCTGAGGCGAAGAGAGATGCGGAACCGTGCGGTGGCGAGGTACGTCTATCCAATTCATCAATGGGGCAATACTCATTCGCTGCTGCAGTCGTTACGATATATTCGCCGTCTGGCGCCACGTGTTGCGGCGACAGTTTCGTCTACATATCCCAATAAAGTGTCACAGCTTCTTTATCATTGACTCTCATCAACTGGGCTTCGTGATATGGTCCGTCCTCCTGTGTCTCTAGAGTCACATCTATTTATCGAGTCTACGTTCTCTCGAGAGTTTCGGTCTCGTCCCGGTTCTCCCGTCATTCTTGACACTGCAAGTGACACCTCATCGTTGGATACCGAAGCAGCTTCCGCGAGTTCTTCTCTTTTACAGGAGAAGCTTGGTGGTTGCTCGCAAGAATTCTCAGAATGGATTGCCGACATACGTTTGGTGGAGGAAATGCAAAGCGCGGAGTCGTTGAGCTCGGGGAACGGGCAGAGATTGGAGGGGATTAGAAGACGAGAGAGCGGGACAGAGTCAAGATGTGAGACCGGATCGACGTGGAGAGGTATGGACATGATAAAGGTCTGTCCGTCGTCAAAACTGCATTGGTTATTTGTTCAATTCGAGTAGGAAATCGAAGAGGTCGTGTTGGAATTTTCTGCCGACGATGTAGATGGGAGAAATCTTCGTGACAGAGGTGCACTATTGCGTGGTCGTTCGCTGGATCATTCGGTCACGGGCTATCGTGGTGGTGAGTACGCTTCTGGCCGAGTTGTTCATCTGGGATTCATATCATAGGACTATGTCGAAGATTTTACCCGCGATGGGAAGCTCTACATCAATCCTAAGGAGGTGGCGCAGGGTCTTTTCCAGAATGACGTTCGTACTGGGGAACAAAGCGGGCAGCCAATTTCGTGGCCAGGTTCGACGTTGAAATGCACCTCCGTGCTCGCGCAAGAAAGTGGCAGAATATTGGGCAAATGCGATGGTACGACATCGGTAAACTTTTCAACGTCGAGGACCTTCATGCAGGTATGTTGCAGTCTTCGGAAGGGGCGCTAATAATAACGAATCTCTGCATAGATGCAAGCTGATGGGTCGTTACCGCCTCTTGAAAGCAACTCTCCGGTCGAGACAATGTCAGAATCGACGATGTCCGGGTTATTTCCTGGGAGGACAAGTTTCGCGTTCGGCTCATTCCAGGTAACCGCCAGCGGAGATGGGAGGAAAGCTAGAGTGTCCTCTGACAGAGCCCTTTCTGTGTCACTCAATGATACAGTTGGACCGTCTAGCGTGGTGGAAGGCAAGCGTAAAACGGCGTTGGTTGCATGCGATGGTTGCAATGCTCGGAAGATCAAGTGCGTGCCGGCGCCTCAGCCGCTCACCGGTATTTGCCGGAAATGCTTGGCTCGGGGAACGAAGTGCACTTACCCAGCCGAATCGTTCCGGGGGAAGATGAATTCCAAGCGCAATGAACTAGTGGCGAAAAGATATAGGGACAGGGTGGAATCGAGGTCGGTGTATAAACGGCAGGTTGTGGCTGGAGACCCGGTCAAGGCCGAGGCGAGAATGACGGCGAAAAGAGCTAGGAAAGCGTACATACCTGTTGGTGCAGGTGAGTTTACGCTCCAAGAATACGTAGGAGAGATAGGAGATTGGCGTGTGAATTGAAGTTGAGGTGAAGATTAGACGATGGCAGTTGGCTTTCCCGAGATTAAGTGACGAAATGGGTGAATCAAGCTTTCAAGATTGGTGAGCATGAATGGAACACGTATCGTAGTGAAAGGTTCGACGACGTTGCGAAACTACAGTATATTTAAGCTTGCGAAGAGGCGTCACTCAATGTTTGCATGTACAAAGGAGCAGCCCTAGATAAATCTACATGTTCAGTAACTCTCCCTGATGTGTCGTACTTCGAAGAAGATATCAGGCTATAAAGCGGCGCAGTGGTTGAACCCTCCGCGATTGCCGAGGAGATTGCTTTCTTCTCAGATGCAATAGGTTCTCGCATTGACATATAGAGAGGATCCTTTCCTTTCTTGCTCCCAGGCTTGCTTCGGCTGCGTAGTGCACACTGTGATCGAATACATGAGCGCAGTTTAAGGGAAGGAGGTGTTTTCACGGACAGATATAGAAAGAGTGAAGTGTGTCCCACGAAGATGGTCACTGAGAACTAGAACGTCGTATCGATATTTACCGTCGGTGAAGGTGTCCGCTGTGTCCGGTTCAACCGGTTCAATTCTCCGTGTAGTACGATGGACAAGATCATCGACTCACCGACTTGTCGAAGAGTAGTCTTCATTCAAGTAAGAGATCTGAGCAGGCGCTGCAGACGAGGGAACAACGAGGGAAAGGTGTGACTTAAATACTTCGGTGATCGGACGTAGCGAACGAGTTAGGAAGGTAATGGTAGGGCGACCGATGACTTGGAAACATAATCCGGGAGTGCAGTGTAAATGGAGAAAGCGGCTAGGTGTAGATATGCCGAGACGGAAAAGAAGGACATGCGAAATGGAAGAGAAATGGAAGTAAGGATGTGTACAAAAGGGGATCAACTTTGGCTTTGAGCCATAAGTTGGACGCGGACCTATTGTGTCGGGAATCAGGGTTTAGCGGCATAGAAGAAGGCCGAGCAAGACATACGTTTTCTAGACAATTCGGCCAACGAGATATACAGAGCGTTGCAGCTTCGTAACGTTGCAACCAGGCCCGCAAAGAGGTCCTCCGAATGTCCACATGGGATCTAGTATGGGAAACAACGCATCTGGAGCACTCTCGCCGACGTCATCGAACTTAATTCGAAGGCAACTGCTGTCCTCGAAGGTTCGATAGGTGTGGGGGCAATTGATGGGTGTCGGGTTGAATATCGTGTGGAGGGTGGCGCCGGGACCCATCCCGAAGTCTACAAGTGTAAACCCTCGGTCCGAGTATTTCTCTATGCAGAGGATGACGCGGAACGTGGGTTTACGGATCGGATTTATCAGGCCGATACCTTTAAGAGTAAGACGAGGATAGGTGATGCAAATGTCGTCGGCGGAGATGTAGTTGGTGACAAGAGTGGCCCAAAAATACGTTATTGGTAGGAGAGGGGAATTGCGAGTGGAGGTGATGACGTCGATCTTGAGCCCAGCAGGTGTAATGAGGGATGCTACGGCGTTGACAGCGCCGTTGTCATATTCGTGGAGAATTTCTTCGGTCCGATCACGGCTATACCTCTCCTGCACGAGCGTGCAGGTTTCCTCCTTGATGAGATACTGTACGACGGACCAGCCGGTGGTAAGAGGACAGTATATGTCCAGGTCGACGGGTTCCCATTGTGTCGGAGTGTCGGCCCCGCGGAGGATGAAGTGGAGGACAGTAGATCCCGATATAACGGCTCTGTGGCAGGTAGGAACGTTAGTGCTTGGGGTTAGCTTAGGAAACAACAAGCGCGTACCTAGTGTCTCGAAGAAGCGAACGGAACGCCTGAGCGTTCTTGATGTAGCGCTTCAGTGCCGAGTTCCACGACATGCGGAGGTGATCGTCGACAACGTTACGTAGTTTTTTACTGCTGAGTCGAAGGAGGCATAGATCCTCCAAGGTACAGAGTTCACAGACGTAGAGAACAACGTCGTCCGGTACGGAATACGAGGGCATGTTGATAGGTATGAGGCGGAGTGCTGGAGACGACGAAGGTGAAGATTGTCCTTTGGAATATCGTCGCTTTTAAAGATTGGAGGAGTCGACGGTAGATGGTATCCTCGTGGGTAGTCGGTTCGGTAATCGGCACGGTGGATGTATCCTCGAATGGGGAAGTGAAGGTTGCCTGTTCAGAAAGGTCTACTTATTGAGTTGCTCGGAGATCGGGTTATATGTAAACTTCTAATACGTATATTCTGCCAAACGGTAAGTAAGCCCCGTGGAAAGAAGTACGTTTCAAGAAATGGAAGGAACGTCTAGACGACAATTGATGCAAAATGGATTGGTTGTTCTCCCCGATGGAACGGCAAGTGAGGATGGAGATAGGTGTGGAAGGAAATCGGGGATTTAAGCTTGCCTGCTCGTTAGCCCTCGACAGGTTCGTCATCGCCACTACTCTCGCTGTCGGTGGTGCTGTCATCATCCTTCATGCTGCTCAGCAATGTGATGCTACCTAGGTCGAAAGAGACGCGGGTGACATCCTTCAACTCTGGCTGTTCTCTGAAATTGCTGGACGTTTGATACTGGCCGACGGTCACTTCTTGGATGACGGTATCCCCGACGTGGAGGAATTCGGGACCGATGGTTGGCATATCGGTGCGATTGAAGGAGAATTTCTCTCGACCGTCAAAGACATTGGGGTAGACGACGCCCTACGGTATTATCAGTAACTAGCCGAGAAGGATAAGAAAACATAACATCGCACGAAAGTTTCTTTAGTACCCCTCTTACGAATACTGCTGAACGCTGCCGCATGGATCTCTTGTAACACGTAGTTCTCGGCGTCTGAAACCGGTGTTAGTGTGCTGCCAGCGGTCGTTCAATGAACAAGGTACGAACAAGTCGGAGGCACAGTGAACTTTCGCAAGATGGCGGTCATGGACTCGATTGCCTCGTCCTGCAAGGGAATTACGCGGATTGTGACTCTTTTCTGGGCTGTACCCTTTCCATCGAAGAACCACAGCGTCCGAATGGTCCCGACAACCCATATCTTCATTGGGAGCTTCGACCGTGCAACGGAAAGGTGTCTGTCACGCCAGACAAGTTTCTTCGGCACTTGAGTAGGCACGTATACGTGATTGGCGGTGTCGGAATGCGTAAGTATTTTCGGTAAAATCCTTATTAAAATATCGTGAGTGAAAATATGGAGTATTGCGGGATAACTTACTCTGTCAAATCCTTCGAGTAATTCAAGAGAGCAGACTTCTGGCGAACGACAGCGTCGATTTCTTCCGGAGAGGGCGATGTGACAACCTGAGCGGGCGAAGTAGAGTTGGACGTATCAGCAGGAGTCTCGCCAGCAGGAGCGGGAGTCAAATTGGGTTGCGAAGGAGGTTGCCCGGTGGGAGTCGTGCCGGTCAAATCTTCGGAGGAAGATTGGTCGGAGGAACTGGTAGTGGGATGAGAAACAGTCGTGCTTTCGTCAGGCTCGACTCCAGACGTCGCGTCAGAAGTTGTGCCAGGTTGAGCGTCGGAGTGAGCAGCATGTAAGTGATCGTCCGAGTTGGTAATAGCGACATGGGACTGTAAGGTCGTGGTTGAGTGGTCGGCGGGAGTTGCGTCGGCATCTATTTCACGTGAGTGAGGAGCACCATTATCGCCTCTGTAATGATAGAATTAGGCACTAATCAAATTATAGTGCTATCTCGACATACTCGATCGAGACCATATTGGTGGCAGGAACATGGATTTCGACGGTTTGATCGACTGGAGTAGTGGTCGTCTCAGCGGAAACACTTAATAAAGTACAAATGTCAATAGAATTCGATTCACTATAGCGATTTCACTTACGAGAGCGAAGCGCCGCGGTGGTTATTGTCCAAGTTCTGTTTCAAGCCGTCGACGCCGTCGTCTGACGAGTTGGGTCGCTTCGAGAGGACGGCGTTCGGTGCTGGCTGTTCTAATAGAGTTGTAGTAATCGGTGAGATTGCAGTATGGGCAATTCTACGAAGTACGGAAAATCAGGACGCGGAGCGGGTGAAGGTGTGTAGTAGGCATACTGAGTGCCGTTTTGAGAAAAGACGACACCGATGTCTGCCAGTGATTTCCTCGGGGTGTCTCTGTGACCAAGTGAGAAGAGGAATAGACAGTGTGACGATTACTGACCTGGGTTTCAGCTTTTCCACGGAGGTGTCGGCGACGGAGGATCTAAAAGAATGTCACTTGAGGTTCGGCAAACATGATTAATGTAACAAGTACCTGGTACGCTTCGGTTCCGGGGCGATTTTATTGGAATCAGAGGCAGTTCGTTTTGAGGGAGCCATGATAGGGAAGTGACGCTGTACTCGAAGTGGGATGAGTGAGGAATCGATGAGGTCGCTTGGTCTTTATATGAGTCGTGTCCCCTGGCAGCCGTCAGTTTTCCTAGCCCTGAAGAGTGTTAACGGAGATCGTCTCATCAAATAACCGCAAAGGAGGTGAGTACCACTGCGTGATTTCATTTGAAAGATGACCGAAATGACAGGATTTGGAACGAGATTGCTCGACAGTGGCTAGGAAGGAAATAGTGAGTTCTACATGCTTGTTCGGCATGTTGTTACTCGTCGAAGGTGGGAAGAAAGACCGAAGAGAATGTGCTGGTGATGAATTGCCAGCGCATATAATTCCGGTATGACGGATGATTTGTGACGAGATATCTTTGCTGTACGCATTTCATTGGATAGGGGTACATGGCCGTCCGAAAGTGAAGACTGAGGAGAGCGGCAATATGACGGTAGCGCAGGAGTTGTCGAGCAATGGTCGGAGACTCGGAGTCGGGCGATCGCCTACGTGGGTTCAACGACCACGGGACTACTCGCGGCCCGGCCTGGCGCCTGCTTCCGCTGTATGCGCCTGCACGTGTTTTTACTGGATCTTCTTGTACTGTGTGCGACACTGCTCGCATTAATAGTAAATGGTGTTTGTTTACTTCTGGTGGATATTGTATAGGCTTGAGACCAATGAAGGAAGGAAAGAGTGTTTGTTCGGATCGTGCGCTCAGCTGTAGTGAGTCGCTGTATGTCGCTTCGAGAACAGGGAGGGAGGCGGGCGCTAGATAAACGTGCCCGCGTCGTGTGAACCGTTGTTTCAGCATTGCAAGGTCTGAGTTTCGGCGGGAAGAAGGTATCATGATCCCGAGTCACGAATGCGCACTTCGTAGACTATGATATCTCGTTGTAGGTAGTGGGTTTTGACTCGTCCGTACATTACAGGATTGCAGGACGGACATTTTACAGAAGCCAAAAAGTAGCCGGAAAGTATTTGTTGTGAGAGAAAAGACATGACGGTAAAAAAGATGAGAAAATGGACCCTCGGAGATATCTTCAGACGTCTACATTGCTCGTTCTCTCAGCGATGATCCTAAGGGCGAAATGGGTGAATCCATGCGCGGGAAAAGCCACGACATCGCCGTACCTTTTGACAACGAGCCAGATTGCTTCCTGATCCTTTGCACGGACATTGGTCAATCTCCTTCCGCGTGCAGCACGTCGAAATATTAGAAATTCGCCATGCCAGATGACTCCCGGCATCTCTCTAAGAACCGACAGGGATGCGTGATAATGGAGAGGGTCCGAGTTGAAGTAGACCAAGAACTTCAAATTACGACCGTCTTCGTACTTCACGTTTCGGCGAGCAGTGTATGCCTTGACATCTTTATCGAACCAAAGTTCGATCCGGGGAAAGCTCATGCCGTCGTCGACGTCGACATGCGTGGTGGGGATGAAGAAACATCGGGATAGTCCGCTTTGACGAATGCCGTAGGCACGAATGCTGCAATCCTGATTTGCATGTTTTCATTGGTAGCAAGTCGCGGAAGGTGAGAGCGCACCTTTGAGGACACCATTGTCGACGGTGATGATGAATGGACTGGGATAAGGATGTCCTCCGTATTTCGGATAAGGTAGAGGGGTGGACGAGAGTACGACGTGGCCTCCGAGGGTGATCGAAACGAGTAAGAAGTTCACGGAAAGACTTTTGGGTCTATTATCGCGAACAAACTGGAACGGCGATATCAGGGACGTGATGGACCAGCGGCAGCGGCCGGGAGGCGCCACAAGATCGGTGGATGAGCGACAGGCAACGTACGCATGGAAAATGGAATATATTCTGTAATTGGCGGATCAGACAGTGTTGCCGAAAGGGTGTAGAAAGTGTCCGTACCTGCCGGCGAAGTTGGTACAAGATGGGGACATGAAAGGTACCTGTCCATCGGTTCAAAGACAGTCACGGAGGATGGGCGGAACGGTGTGGGTCTAACGCCGGTAGTCGAGAGCCTATCGCCATGGGGTGCTAAGTGTATGTTGGAAATGGCTGTTATACTTCGAAGTCAAGGGCGAGGCGTACACCGGTCCTAAAGGTAGTCAGCCGAACTGTACTGTATTTGAGAGTCATGCGGACCTCCGCGAGTCATTTCCAGATGTTTCCATTCTCCATTAAGTAGAGGTAGCGGCGACGGTGGTCGCGCATCAGGAACGGGAAGAGAGGACATTTGACTTTCCAAGTGGCGATAGATGTAGATTGACGTGAGTAAGGATTATCGACCGTGATTCCGCGGAGTTGATGATGAGGTGTAAGCTTCTGTGCGGAAGAGTAGCCGTAGGAGTCGTCCAGACGAGGGCGGAATTGGTTGAGGTGCGAGAGGTAGAAGAGGAACACGACGAAGGGAAACGGCGGTTCTCTGATTGAGCGTCGCAGGCGAGCTCAACAGCCACGAAAAGTCACTTGACTGTAGAGGAAATAGAAGAAAATGTTTACGGCTTCAGTCGTGGTTACGTCGATAGAGTCCCAGATGTGAGGAAAGACGAGGTTTATGCGGTTTGGCATCGATGATGGGAAAGGACACCGATGGGTTAGGAGTGTAAGCGCCTGAATGACGATATGTGATGCCTTATTCGGTCGCGCCGATTATTCCGACCTCCGTTAGTTGAAATGCTATGGCTAACTAAGATATATTGTCTGATCGTGCGCTCCGGAAGTCAAATGGAACTGTGACAGCGGAGGGATGACGCTTGAGAAGGCGTTTGTTCTTTTCCGGAGAGGAGATATCGTGAGAAAGGTATCCGGATTTGGATTGGCGATATTTGTCATGCGCCTCGCTTGATACGAGGGCGGAATCGATGCACCGAGTGTGCTAAGTAGCCACAGTGGGACGTGGCGCAGACACTGTTTACTGGTAAGTATAAGTATTCACAGATGATGGCGAAAGAATGCGCAACCCGGGAGATATGTCATACATAACATGTGCGTTTTTCAGAATCTTTCCGCTCGCGCCGCGTCTATTGACTTCTCTGGTTACAGTGGGGAGCGAGACAGATCCACTAGTTCGCAACATTTGGCCAGGAAATGTCGGTTCGAAAGACGATTTACCGCCGGAGTTCACCTTCGACTTGCCTTGGCAGCGATGCCCGACTACGGTAGAACAACTGCGAAACTGGGGTGTCTTCACCCACAACCCGGATGAAGACGATGCTCTCGGAAGTCCGTTCGTATTCACTTATAAGCCAGGCTTTACAGACATTTTCCCCGGACGCTTCGTTGTAGAAGAGGTGCAGATCCGCTTTCAAGGATTCGTGCAGAGCTCCTTTTTGAGTCCGATAGGGAGTTGGAATGGGTAAGAACGCGAGTAAGTCTTCCGCGGTTCTTGGCATTGACTTTTGCAATCCAGTCACAGTGACGACGCGTCTTCAGCGGAAAAGATCGTTGTATTAGATGGTGGACGTTTCTCAGAGATATTCAACCACCAAGTCCGCGCGGTCATAGCCATAGGGAAGTTAGGGATAATGTCGTTGTCTCCACGAGAGAAGGAGTCATGCTACGCGACCATGACTGAACGTGGTCTAATCAAGTTCCGTCGACCGGCATCGGCCAAGGTGAGAGTATGCCACCGTCGGTTCAGTATTGTCCGTTTGACATCTGCGGTTATTTAGAAGATAAAGTCAGTTTTAGACGGTATGGCGGAGATCGGCGAAACCGAAGATGACGAGGAAGACGAGGATGATGAAGAATGCGTAGAAGAGCTGAGGTTTCAAGTCCGAAAAGTCGACGGATCGAAGGTGTTTGCAACTTGGCACGTTATTCGCCTCAATGACTTCGTGGAGGTGGAAGCTTCCGTTAAAGTACATCTGGCGGATCGAAGGCATGGGTTGCCTCGCATTCGCTTTCACCTTCATCCGCATTCCATCACAAGGTTGTGCAGAGCGAAGGATGTGATTGCAGTGCGTGGTTCCATCGATTCCATTTCTAATCTGACTAGCTTTCCAGAGAATGTCATCTTAGAATGCCGACGGAGAGATGGAACGTCGTTTACAAGGATGTCACCATTGTACGACGATCTGAATCGGAAAATGTTTGATGACGTCGACTATGCTGTCTAACTTACCTTCGTCATTCACGCGAAGTGGACGTGTTGCAGAGAGCATCGGGCCCGTGCTTTCAGACAGGAACGGAGGGGTAGGGTCCATCTACCGCTAAATATTGGGACGGGCCTTGTGCGAGTTGAAGATGACATATGCCACGATGATGACGTTGTTGTATTGAAGAGGAACTTATGCCGAGCAATGCGGAAGCAGCGACAAGTGCTCTGCAAGCACATTGACTAGTGTGCAAGCGATAGCGTACCTTGCCCGTAGCAGACGGTACCTAGATGAGTCAGACAATTAACAGAGTCGAAGGACCAAAGTAAGCGGAGCATCACGATGAGTAAAACCTTCCCGGTCTGGCAAGACATAGGAAGACTCGGCACGGTCTTGTAATTCCACCGAGCCTCGCGAGGCACGCCAGCTGGTGAGGAAGCAACAGAAGACGACATAAATGCGACTGATTGTTTCTATAGATCCACGAGCATGGTAGGTCTCGCGATGCTTGTGGGCCTTACTAGACCAAGGCAGGCAGGTCTCGGGAGGTCTGGGTGACCTCGCTTGCCTCTTCCCAGATTCGTCACACTTGCCTGTATTCCTTATATCGCACCAGATAGTTGACGAAATGTGTATATATGTCGATCAAGATAATGTACAGAGGACAGAGACGACAGGGGATAGCTGAAACAGATTAGTCCCGCCTGTGCATAAGTACAACTGCATGCCTGTGCTCGCCAACCTGTAACAGATCATTCAGGCAGCTTGAGTCGTCAGAAGGTGATATAGACAATGACACGAGAGGGAGAGAAACAGCCGTCGAGAAGCTGTAAGACGAAATTAGTAAAGTCATGAGGGGAAATTGATATTGTTACTTACGAGAACCAGGAGCTCGACAATGAGTACTTGAGCCATGGGTCAAGGGGACTGACGATCAAGGTGCACGTCTGGCTGCAGCATGCCGACCACTCGGGTGGCGCTCGGACGACGAGTAGGGGGAAGTTGCAATTGCGAGTAGCATGTAAAGGACACGCGTCCTGCAAAAAGTACGATGAGCGTGAAGATTGACAAAGATGGCAATTTGAACGTTCACATCGAAATGGAGACGCGAGATGGTAAATTAGGGTCTACGGCACACAAGACGCTCCCATACTGATCCGCAACCGCGTGGGGCGGCAGAAGGGACATGCCTTTGTGGATGTGCGATTGTGGAGGTCGGCTAATTCTGGCTTTCCTTTCGGCGGAAGGAGCGTGAAACAGCGGCGGATGTTTGAGGAGAGGATTCCGTTGTCTATGCAGCCTCCGTTGGTCAACGCCGCCTCGACCGGGCCTATGTCAACTGCAATGGACATATAACGCAAGAAGTAATGCCAATAGCGACCACAGGACTCACGTCCACAGGGCGATTGGCGCAGGTTCGCACGCGCGACCAGAGGACGTAGAGTAGATCGATGGAGATGTACACGTCAAGGCCAACGGTCATCGCAGCGAGCTTACCAACTATATACTACGGGAAAGGTCCCATGCCTGCGGTGAAGATAGTGCCGATTGGAACACAATGGAGTGTCGGGGAACAGTGCTGTAGTAAGTAATGTCGTGTCATTGTGAACAGGATAAGCCTGCATTGGGAGACAAAGAATGGTGTATTCCCAGGAGAAGGTTGAGCGTCGACGTTTCCACGAGGAGCGCGTCAGAGGGGAGAATTGTCGCGAACTGTTGGCAAAGTCTAGCGAGCGGGAATTGTGCTGCAAGATAACCCGCCTAGTTGTTCGATGACAATGACACGCAAGAACGGATCGCGGAGGAAAGGCCATTGGTTGCCTTTTCACATTGGTGATAACGCAATCGGGAGAGGTCGTCAGAGAAGGTAGCGGGAGCTTGAAAGGAAATGGAGATGAGTGACACGCTCACTGGGTCGCTCGATACATTACAGTCTTCCATTTGAAGCTTTTCCTTCTGTACCATCCCACGCTCTGTTAATAACTGGACGAGCATGCGTGACGACCGTGGAGCTAGGGGTTCTTGTTGACTGCGAATCTGGAAGGGCGCGACTGGTAGGCGGGATGAATGTAGAGGTTGGCCAATGATGACTCGGCGAATGTTATTGACGGAAGAAGCGGCAGCTACCGTCAATGCAAGTACCAGCGCGGCGTGTGCTCCAGGCTAGCAGTGGCCTGTCCTTGCGCGGATGCATCTATAGCACGGCTTGCCAGACATCGCGACAGCTGGCAAGCCAATCGCAGCTTAGTCAGCCTATACCAACCAATAGGAGCTTTATGTCCATTTGCCGATGACCGGTACTTACTTGACGGTATGTCTACGAGTATCAAGTACGTTGAGAAGAGACTCCCGCCATTGATTGCGTCTATTTCAACACTGCAGCACTTCGATGTCGGTCTCTGTATACTGTGCTAAGGTTTCGGCCCCTTTTTTTGCGCAGTGGATGCTGCTTGCCTCGATAAAATCCGTAAGATGTGCCTAGAAGGTGGTCTGATGAACACGTCGGAAATCTTCTGGTTAGAAAGATTTGTGCGAGGAAGACGCAATAGAAATTCTCTATGTACACCTACCAAGGTACCTAACACTAGACAATCGGAGTGGGAGGTTATGAATGCAATCGAGGAAACAGACCGCGCACAGGGTATCGAAATGATACCTGATGGGTCATAAATAGTACAAAGGCCACGTTAATTCGTTACAGACTGGTCAAGCAAAAGGGTGATGGAATCTAACCGTAATCCTGCACACCACCGCGTCTCTCCAATTTCTGCATCAATCCAGTACCTTTGTATCGTCAACGCACAAACCACAATGTCGTGTGGTATGATCTCCTCTACCGAAAGGTGCCGCATTCCGTGGGCAGACCGAGGTACCCGGTATTGTTCTCGACCATCGAAGAATGAATCGAAAGGGCTGAACTAGGTTTCTTAAGATAGAATTGTGGGATAGATGTTAAAGCGGAAATTACCGAATTTTTCCCTCCAGGAGAATCGTCAGGTAAATGACGGTCGGCGCGAAGTGTTTGTTGTCTGAGAGGATACTGAGACATTCCTGGACGAGGACAGGTAAGTGACGAGCCATAAATGAGGGACTAATTTGTCACCATCGGGTAGATTCGAGACGGCATTGAGTAAACGAGCGATGCCAACTGAGTCAGAGGAGTGTAGAGGATCGAATGTCAAGAAGACATGTGGCATTGGCCGGCCGACCTGGTCTGTGAATGACATGGAAACCACACGAGCGACAACGATCAAAGACACCATTTGCTCATAAGGAGAGAATGTCAAGAAGTCAGTCGCTTCTGTTTGTGTAGGTGAACCTAGGACCCTTCCACTAGGCCAGCGGACAGGCGGTAGCTGTGAAAGTCCAAAGAAACCGTTGTAAAAATCTGCTACATTATTCGCGTGGCGAACATCACTGTCCATGAGACGTAGTTAATCTAACAGGTTAAGCTGAAATTTGTCATTACACATACCTTGGCAATGAGTCGACCTCATTTGAATACGAAGAGCGCGAGGTACGAACAACACCTGCAGAGCGCGAGGTATGACCGACCACGTTGTCTTCACTGAGATGGCGATAAGAAAGGATACATCAAATGGACGTCCATAACTAAACAGCACTCACGGAATGCTTGCCGAATCTGCCGATTCACTACCTGATTCCTCGACGTCGTACATACGCTCATCTGTGTCTATGTCCATCTTGGTCGACGCGGGAGAAGTCGGCATAGGAGGAGGAGATGTGCACGAAGTGATTGATCGAGTTCCTTGTTGTCGAAGGAAGAGAGCAAAAACGGCAAGATGGAATTCATCGGAGTAACCACATATAAAGGACACTTCAAAAGGAAGCGGTAAAATTATGTGTCCATCGGTCAAGCGCCGACGGAGTTCCAGAAATGTCCCAGTACACCCGTGTACGACGTCGCTAATCCGATGTATCATATGATGAGGAACCTTTTGGGGAAAGGAGCTTCGCGAGCTTAAATTCGGGAACCATTGGGGAAATCTGAAACAGGTCTACTGGCACTTCTAGAGCGCGCCAATTCACCTACATCCCGAATGGAGGATGTGGACGATCGTAGTTAACCTTGATCTTCACCAATTATTGAGTGACTGTTGAGGACGGATATGTCGAAAAAGAGTGCATACCCGTTGAATCCAGTTGGATATTACGGTTCATGCGCAAGATCGGTATGCGCCCTGAACAAACAAATGGGTAAATCGAAGACGGTGTCGCGTCAATCACCTGGGGAATATCCTGGAGTAGTTCGTACACCTACTCGGAACGGGGTATGAGCTGGGAAGACAACTTGTACACGTAGCGCAGTTCGAAGCAAACGGTTGCATCGCGGGCATTTGCAGACCGGCGAACTCGCTTCAATATACACTCCTGCAAAACCAAATCTCCATTCTGAATATCGCCATCGCGAATGTCTTCTTGCGAGAGTAACGGGTGATGCACAAATTGGCCATTGAACAGGCGGCAAGTCTGCCGCTGGTTGAGTCGAACTTCGAGTACCTCGATGTGATGGACTTACCGGAAACTTATGCCAACGTTGTAGAGACAATTCATCGTCCGCGTATGGTTGCGAATTTGCTAACAAATGTAAGTAACAGCGATATTTCTTAGAGGACGATAATACTCACAAGGTTCACTGCATACCGTAGATGCATTCACCAAATCTGTCTGTCTGTACAACTTGAAAAAGGCGACTGGAGATGTACGTGAAGTGGTCTCGAAGACGAAAAAGGAAACATCATACGCTCTTCCTTTGTTGTCCAATGCGCCAGCAGGGCATTCGCTGCCTTCAAGCTGTCTCCGTACAGCGGTCTCATGGAAGTAAAGGCATATCCATTGGAACGACCCAAGTATCTCAAGTCGTGGTCTTCAAGAGCTCCGGTCATCCAGATCCGCAATGGCTGGTTTCGGCCTTTTCTATATAAAAACTCGACAAGGTTCCCGTCAGAGGAAAACCTTGCGTCTCTCCATTCCAAGGATGGAGTAATTTCAGGTGGAACGGGAAGAAATTTCCCCATAGACCTTTCATGTGTAAGCGTCGTGTATCATCTAGTGAAGGGATACACACCTCGCAAGTCTAGCGACGGAGATTATATCTCTTCTCGTGTCTTCATGAGAAGAGAGACAATGGACCTTTCTGTGATACAATATTGCTTAGGATTAGGCGAATATAACTTGAGTTGAGCAAGGAGCGAACTGACGTGTAGAGCCCCAATCGCAAGAGCGCGCCTTCCATATGTTTGTAGGACTCGTGGCGACTTGTGATGTCCATATTGACGACACGAGGCGATAGTGAAAAGTACCTTGGCGGGAAAACGATCAACAGGAAAACATGCCGTATAAATACCGCACGGACATTGGAAAACTGTGTTGAAGGTCAATTGCAGTCAGTTCGGTGAGCGTCGGATATTTGGAGCGAGATAACTACGAGTGCGAGATGGGTGAGTAGAGACCCGCCGTACGCCTATACCGACCTTCGTGCAAGACAAGTTGCCTCAAATGCGGCTATGAGGACGGCGTGTTTACGACATTAATGTCTTGACGAATAGACCCAGTTTGACAACCGAGAATCACAAGTCGTGTGCGGGTGATTGTCGTGCGCAGGCGATGCCCTGTAATTCTAGGACGTAGTTCAGTGAGGGAAATGCGCCGAAATCTGAAGAAAATACTAACGGAAAGAGGCTATGGTCTTCCCGCCGAAAACCGCATGTGTGATTGCCGAATCGTAATCCGGAGGTGCGCGAATTAATTGCAGGTACAAAAGGGGGCGGAAATCGGGCGATTTCGATATGCCTTGCGTGACGAAAAGATAAAGAGTAACGTTGGAGAGTGACCCACACGTGGGACTGCTAAGCAGGAGGGAACTAAGACGATGTCGCCGAAAAAGACAGTAAGCATCGTCAGGTTATTTTCCCAATGGAGTTTCTTACGATAAGTCGGCTACCACGCGTACTGCCCGTAAGAATGAACAAGGACGGGAGAGATGTTGCAAATGATGAGGGCGGGATGGTGGTTTCGTTTCGTCAGGCCACTAGTTGATGGGACGTCGTAACAGTTCTCGCTGCTGTTTTAGAAACGTGGATCATACATCGTACCGATGACAGGTTACACTGACCAGCGAATTTGACCATATAGCCGTCGAGCCCATCGGGCTACAGTTGACCTTTTGTTTACGCGAATACCCAGGTTCCGCCGGCTGACTGATTGGGGGGCTGTTACACCGTTCGGCCCATGTTTCGGTGGTTTCAGACACGGAAACAAGTCACCGAAGTATCTCGGAAGAGGGAACATCCGTGAATTTCACGAGGAGCTAGACAGCAAGGGAGAGAATTGTGGACGATGAGGATAGCGTAACGTGGTGAGGCGGCGGTGACGAGGCGCGGTGTTAGCTTACACGTGATATAGCCCCGGGATCGGAACATTCGGCCCGCCGGTGGGCCGCTGGCATCAGGCGCTGTGCAGTGGCCGATGACGGTTTTAATTATCCGGTCCACGGAGGACGTGGGCTAGTGTCCAGCTCTTTCACGACGCTCTCTGAGGTACTTACTTCAGAGTGGAGACAGAGCGGTAATGCTACCAGTCGATGCTCGTCCCGCATTCGTCTCTGCATGTGCATGTCTACATTACCCGGATGGAGCGGTTGCCAATTCTGCCAATGAGGCTGAATGAGCGACCACGGTGTACCATGCTCGGCGTCCCTGCGAGCATATTGATCTTCTGCCCTTTAGTATTCGCTGTGTAATGCTAATTGGCAGACGCATTGGAATCTGAGTGGATACATAATATATTGACGCAATTAGTAAACCCACCACCTCCTCTGGAAGCGGCGCAATCGTGGGATACTGTCAAGCACTTGCGTCGCTGGCTACATTCCTTTAAAAAATGGGTTCTATGTGGGACTTTAAGTTCCTCAGCAGCCTCGTAGAACAACACGGCGTTCCAGCCTACTATCCCCTTTACTGATATCGCCCTTCTTCCATCGACGCTTCCGCTTCCATGTCCACCTGCTTCTTGACGAGGGTGGCTGTGCCGCATTTGCTGCGTCGCGTGGGACAGAGTCGAACTGGCTGTCATCTACGACTGTTACGCGGCATTGATGGACTTGCAAATAATGTGAAGGTTCGATGTTGGCCTGCGCAACGTAGCTCCAAACGACACGTCCTCGTGGCCACGATTTCGCCACGATCAACTTAATTCGAAGGTCTCTACTTTAGAGTCTACCTTATCTTCTACCCCAGGAGCAAATAGCAGCGGTACAGACGTTATACTACTGCGGAGATGTTGCACCTCGTGCGCCGGGGTTCGAGGAAGCCATTGCAAGGGTAAGAGAGAGTGAATTGTGTGTCCAGTAACGGTTCGACGAGCGATGGGTACAGGAAATAGACAACGATGTGTCATAGTGGGACATCACGAGTCTACGAAGGACTCGAAGGCGAAGCAGCACGATAGATCGGCGACGTGTCGGAAATCGAAGACTTGGCACGTACATGTCAGAGTGTCGATATCGCAAATCTTATCTTATCGCTGATCTCGGATGAGACGTCCAGGTAAGATAGCGTGATTAAATTGTCGAAATTAATACCGTCTCATAGCATCAGCGAGTCTAGTGTGGTTGGCAGACAATTTCACAACGGTATCATCGTCGTCAGACTTTTAGACAAGCTTCCTCCCTCAGACGAAGGGCCTCTATGACAGGGTTCAGATTTGCATGGACAGGCGGGATATTGGACGTGACGCATACATGTACTCTACTCACAGTCGTGCTCGAGGAGGGTTATCGACTCGAGTTTCAGTCGCGCTACCCAATTCCAATACCCGTCCGGTTGAGGAAGCCAGTATCTCTCAACAGAGGTGGCGTACACGACAAGGTCATTTACCTTGAGCATGGAAGGGTGAATTCGAGGCATCGGCTGACCAAGATGGTCAGTCAAGTAGCCTCCTCGCCCGTCGAATACCCCGTCGAACGCACGAAACTAGAAGTTTCATTTGTTAGCTGGTTCTATGAGTCTTTGGATTTGCTCACGGTTGCAGCTTGGGAAGAATCGTGTGGGAGGTATCGTTCCACACGTATATCTGCGCCGGGGGCCCTATATGGCATGCAGCCTACAACAGACCATGAGAATTTGTCCAGTGAGATGCGAACAACGCACCTTTCGGCAGATTGGAATTTTTATCTAGAATCCTGTAGAGGGAGTAGCGGTCGGCCTCGTACACCGGCGAAAAGGTTGATGAGATTTGAGGAGTAGGAAGGCCGAAGTCGTCGGTGAAGGAGGCAGTCCTCAGGTATGCGACGATGGTAAAAGTGACGGCACGGTTATACGGCGGGAACGACATGATTTCGGGCCTCCTCGCCACCATGGCATCTCGGGTGGAAAAGCTACACCACGTCGACAATGGACATTTAGTCGGACCGAATTGACCACGTTCGTAATCGCCTCCTCGACTAGCTTTCAGAATATTCCTAAACACAGAGGGGTCATTGTCAGGCCGAGTGAAATAAGGGGAAGACTTTACGATTCCAGTATGGATCCCCTCTTTGCTGGTAAGATATGGCGCACATCTTCGTAGCTGCTGCATCCGCAATGAGAAAGATTCAGAGTCAATTTCAATGAAATGATTGATGTGATCGACTTACGCCTCTTCCAGGTCGTCGATGTCTGACAAGTGGTCACCCAGCGTAAGAACGGGTATGTTCATGTCGTCTGTAAGATTAAAGCGAGAAAGTTGTGGATGGTGTAGCTTGTGGGGAAAGCGTCGTATAAGTGACAAGATTCGATACCGTTGCCTGAGTGAAAGGGGTTATAAGAGTGGAGATGGATAGCACGGATACCGAAGTGGATGAGAGACGGGTACCTAACTAGAATCGAATTGTGCCAATCGCCACCTCGCGGCCGTCGCTTCCATTCCGAAGAACTGTAGGACAAAGGCAACTTGACTTAATGGCTGGTAGCCCAATTACGGTACCACTGCCGTCGTTAACCGGAGAATGGAACATAACAGGGGTGCTCCTGGTCACCGTAGGGTATCCGAATTGATACCCAAATTGAGCAACGCACCACTGAACATCTAACCGACGGGTAGTGTTGAGGTTACACGGTCACCGATGGTTTTCCCGTCTGATTTTAGGGTACAGTGTTGATCTCGTACCTCTACATCGAAACTTGACAAGTCGCCGCTCAATATCTACGCGACGGAGCGTGTAAAGCCGAATCAAGGACCAGCGTTCTTCCATTTTTAGGGTGTCGCGTTTAACTGCAATTTTAGATCAGGATCATGGCGTTTATGGACACTATGGAGAATAAACGACCATTTTCAAACATACCGAGCCGAACATGCATCGAGTTGGAGCATGGTACCTGAAATGGCACTGATATTTTACAAGTCATCCACGGTCTTTGTTGCGAAGTGCTGGGGAGACCAATCAGCTGAGAGACCTCAAGACAGAATGAAGACTCAGAGCGACTACGTTCACCGATTTTCTTATTTGCCGATCATGACGTCCGTGTACTTACCTCCGCTTGCCGACGGCGCGTGCAAAGAGAGACCCTTGGGGAAATAGCATGGTGATTCTGTAAGGACAATGATAAGCAGTGATGACCTGCATTGGAACTTGAGCGAAGTCTAGTGTCGCCTTTCCGGAAATGAGGCAAAGGCGTGAGGACCCCTTGAGTGGAACACGCTTTTCATTACATACCTAAAACTCTATCAACAGCGCCGGGTCATGCTGGTCGGAAATGTTCGGCGGCACATGTAGATTGGTCAAGCCTTCAAGCGAAGTCACGGTAGAGATGGACGAGGTCGTGCTCACAAGCGTTGGCGCCGGTGGCGATGAGTGAACTACTCCCGATAGGGCCGAGAGAAGCTGCGATGTCAGGCGTTGCCATGTAGCTCGCTTACGATATTGATTCTTCATAAGGAGTTGTGGCTTCATTGGCGGTAGCGGCGAATATCGCAGTGTAAGGGGATATCGTGTGCCAGCACCCTCGTACAAACAGCTAGGCCAGAAAGAGAGCAATATGCTGAACGCCGCGTTTCTTACAAACTGAGAGTTCCGGCCCGGAATGTGATCGAAGATGGAAAAAGGCACACGGAGCGGCTCCGGACAATGGGGACGCCACGTCGCTCTCCTGCGACATGACTTTGAAGGTTACTCGCTATCCCGGAGCTGCACTATGGACAGATTTCTAGCCTTGCGTCAAAGGCTTATGTCTACTTGGAGCTGTGTATGCCTCCGGAAGACGCCTACCGGTATCGTCGCTGATATTGATAATTCCCAATTGCGCCGGTAAGAACTCTGTCGTTGAGAGCCGTCGTATAAGTTGGACGAGATTCCACCTGTCTTCCACAACGCAATGTCATTCATCCAAGGTACGAGTTTTTTACAGTCTGAAATTCGATTCTTACCTTCCCGGTGACCGCGTAGGTACCACTGGGAACACTCTCGTCCGAGACGGATGGCCGAACGCCGTTGCCAGGCTCTGGCAGGACGTCAAGGAATACGGCGACATGTCCTTCTACGAAAGTGTCCCATCCACTTTCGAAGACCTCTGTCGATGGGCCTATCTCTTCCTTAGGACACGTAACCACGACGTCGCGAAAGGTTTCGTTTTCCTGTACCGACCCGAAAATCCTTCGGTTCTGCCAGGAAATGGCGCGGAGGTAGTTATCAGATTTCAAGGATTTATCGGACAGTGCAACTTGAAACCTCTTGGAAATTGGAAGGGGCACGTATCATACCCTCTTCGCCATGTTATTACTGAATTTCACGTTTGTCCAATTGTTAGAACTCCTGACACAGCTCATAGGGCGGTTCATTACCTCGAATTGAAGCCCGGGCCTTTCATAACCGAGATGGAGGCGCAAGTATCCTGTGTGGAGAAGATCAGGACCTTTGTCTTCCGCGAACTCTTGAGTACGGAAGATGCTGCAGTCGCTGAACGCGGCAATGGGGAAGGCAAGACGGATCTGCTATCTTTCCAGCGAAGGGTCTTCACGAAGGTAAGGACTAATAAGACCTTGCTTCGATTAACATTGAATTACTTACGCCTACTTCAACAGGTTCAAAACGGTTCAGACACGTTGCCTTCTGTACTGGACCCCTTAGACGATCCAGACGGTGTCGTTGCGAGCATGCACAGATTCTGGCGAGTCACCGAGAAGATCGGGCTCGGAAGAAAGCTGTCCAATGGCCACGTTGAACGCTGCAGTCACCTTGTCTTCGGTTCTGGTGATTTTGTCGATGTTACTGCGCGTATCGAGATAGCAAACGTCCAGACCGAGCATGGGGTACCTACTGTGAAGGTGTTTCTCTCACCCGTCACTGTCGTGCAGCTGTGCAAAGCCAAAAATGTTCAGGAGGTTAGGGCAGCTACCCGTCTACACCAATTCTTAGCTAACAATGGTGCCCGGGGACAGATGATGGGTATTCCGTCGTTGGAATCAAGCGAAGAAACCCATCTCGGGACGGGTAATGTTATCGGTCCTGTATCTGGTATCATATTCGATTAGATATCGATACCTTTACCGAAATTTGTGAGTTATAGAGGCCGCTCATTATGCGATTTTTCGATGTCCATGTCGGTTGCAAGTTTCCAGTAAAAGATTGATACTTTTTCTAATCCCACTCGAGCCTTGTGTAATACAAAATTGTCTTCATGCTTCAACGGCAACCTTCACCTCCTCGTTGACTCCACATCGGTGTCGTGCATGAGTAGGCGATGGTAGCAGAGGCTCGTGCACCTTGCGTTTAAGGTATGTAGTCGCAATGACTTATTCCAAGGCCAGGACAATGAGCATACATTCTTTCACTTGACCGTAGTCGAATCGTGACGGGCGATAGTTCTACCCTACCGTGTCCCGTAGGCGGGAAGACCGTAGTTCGATTTCGCCGCGGCGTCGCCAGCCACCCTAGTGTAGGGTTTGACTTCGGAAATGGCACCGAGTATCTACCACTCCTAACCTTGTGTATTCCTGAAAGACGTGTGAATCGACGAAACTCAAGCCTCTCAGGGAGCTCGCTGAATATTTTTGGGAATTTATCTTGATTTTACTTCCTTCGGAACGCACAAATCCGCCGTTTATTGTGCGTGGGACTTCCCGGCGTTTCCCGTGCGTGACAGCCAGAGGCCATACATCCCCAGAAAGACAGTCGATTGCAAGGAAAATATTAAAAAACGGACATGTGGATATAAAGATGCATTATTCCTAGTTTACACACAATTAATGGCAATCAATAGACATCCAGGAAGAGCGCCATTCGAGCCACGTGACTGGAATGTATGTTTGAGGCCGAGTCAAACAACTCCAAATTACGCCCTGTTACCTCCTGATTTTTCGTCACATAAAATAGCACGACACGCAGCGTGCTTTTCCTGCTATCAGAATTCTTGAGCGAGTGGTAGGCACTTATATACCAACTATGTTGTGACAGCGGAGTCACAGTCGGAAACAGCCGGAGCAGTCCCACGCACGCGGCACAATAAACGGCGGATTTGTGCGTTCCGAAGGAAGTAAAATCAAGATAAATTCCCAAAAATATTCAGCGAGCTCCCTGAGAGGCTTGAGTTTCGTCGATTCACACGTCTTTCAGGAATACACAAGGTTAGGAGTGGTAGATACTCGGTGCCATTTCCGAAGTCAAACCCTACACTAGTGTGGCTGGCGACGCCGCGGCGAAATCGAACTTCAACTACGGTCGTCCCGCCTACCGTAGCCGTGTTCGGGGGATGGAATACAGCACTGGAAAGTTCAATAAATTTCCCTCCGCGCGCTGACGGATCGGCGCGAAACAGGCACCTGAAGCGACACAGAAACCTTGCAATAGCCTCACTTGGCCGGGAAGCACACTCAACATCAGCGAGGGCGTGTGCAGTGCAGGCTTTATTAACACCAGAATCTCGACTGGCGCACAAGCGTGCGGTCTTCCGACAACATGTCGAGGTAGTGAAGGACAGACGGGGACGGTAATATTTGCCCGGGAAGCCAGCTTTTATCCGTTGCAGCACAACTTCGACCACTCGAAAGGTTATTAGTATGGGTACGTTCTCGTAACTGTATATAATATGACTGCAAGGACCATAGTATTATGTTACATTGCGGACAGGACAAGTCTCAAGAAAGTCGATAAGAGAGGTACGAATCGCGCTTGGGTCTGTCTATTGACAGGTCACCCTTCAAATCGCATTCCATCGGCAGCAAGCCTCTTCCACCAGAATCTGTATCTGGCAATCACTGTCGAGTATTATCAGGCCCGTTGTACATCTGGAATTTCCATACCGGCGTAACCGTGACCGCTCTACTCTTTCTTCTACTACGCTCCACCATGTCAGGATAGAAACACACGCTCTTGCGGATTCGACACCTATCGCAAGGGACATTGTCTCCATTCGAATATCGAAAACACTTTGCTTTCTCCGCATGACATGGCACACATGCGACCGCGGTACTCCCGGATTGCGTCAATTTGATGGTATTCTTCGACATGATCGAGACAACGTCCTTCACAGTTGCTTGACGTGGGTGACCGCGGGCATTGGTGTGAGCCGACGCTCTCAAATTCGCTTCAGTCTCCCTGATCATACCACTCCAAGACGACCTTCTCCAAGGAAGACCAGCTTTCTTGACCCAGGAGAACTCCGCGTCGTAAGCAAACCAGAGACGCCTGTCGGGGAGTAATGGATGTGAATATTCGTCCGTACGCTCGTTGCCGAGCCATTCCACCCAGTCCCCTTCGCCTAGAGAGATTGATACCTTGCCAGGCAATGTCGACTGGATCCAGACATCACCGGGTGGCATGACAGTGCTGGCGTGGTCAAGTGGACCCCAAACCAAAGCGTTTCTGGTCGACGCGGTTACGAAGGGTTTCCCGTTCTTTGTCACCACATTAGGATGAAGCCTATAAGGGTATATCTCGACTTCTCGCCCTTCAAGCATGATGTTCAACCAACGGACGTGCATGAGATGTGATGTGGATACGACTGGTAGGCGGCGGGGGTTAGCGTATGGTGGGTCGACCTTGGGCGGGATAAAAATTGACTCGTCTCCGCTCGTGGCATTCGTAGAGCTTCCGGCAGGGCCACCAGAGCTATCGGGTGACTGGGTATCGCTGGGGCCAGAAGTAGGATATCGCAGTTCATCGACGGTCTACATAGTGACGGTGAGCATATTAACCACAACTCTACTCTTCAACACACCTTTCGGGAGCCTGCTACTCTCGCGGACTCAAATGGAACATCCGACGAAGATTGTGAAGCGATGTTGTCTGCTACGAGCTCCATGACTCTGTGACGGCCGTCATCGTCCACGGCAACCGGCGAACCGAACGCATCTCGGAGTCCGTGAAGCGAGTGTAAACTGAGTCCATCATTCTTCACCATCGCTTGGGCATCTACAAAATGGAGTCAATTGAATGTACACGAGAGGAAAACGTTTGGCGACTGACTGCGGGCTGCAACCTCCAACCTCGCCGACAACGGAGCGATCATCGTGATGTTGTCAGGAAACCAGGAGCTGAGTGACGGCAAGCTATTGACTTCGCCTGTATGGTTCGGTGGAAGTCCCTCGAGATGTGATGCACCGTAGGTATCCTTAAGAGCCATAAATTGGTAGAGACAATACTTGGAATGGAAAAGACGAACCGGACCGAGATACCCATCTAACCCTCTGCCAACGTGTCGACCCTGAAGCTGGCGACTCGTAAGAGCATCTACGCTCTCGTCCAACGGATGAAATCCTGACGTTGCACCCGACATATCGAACTGGAAACCTTGAATCACTCGATAGTCGTCTCGGCGACGGGGTTCACGGGTAACTTCGGGAGCCATACTGGAATTCACTGAAGAAGAAGGACGGCCACTGAAGAAGGACGGCGTGATGTATTGGGGGAAAGTAAGCTTGCCACAAGTTCGTCCTGACTAGGAGAGACGGTGGATGGGTCGGATCGACGAGACGAGCGAAGATAGGTAGGAGGAAAAGCATAGGAGAAGAGGGCGTCTCGTTGTGTCTCGCCAACGAAGAAGCCGCGCCGCTGAATTGGGATAACGAGAAGTAGATTGTCCTTTAAGCACGTGGCCAAATACCACGAACGTACCGTAGCATCTGGCAGAGTTCATGGGCATCACCCTATCTATGGAGAGTGACACTCTACCTTTCCATGTCCGCCACCGACCTTGGAAAACCTGTCAAATCCGTTTCTCGCGCCTGGATCAAGCCGCTCATTCAGCTTCTTTCCCACTCACCTCGTGCTCTGGTCAACCGCGACAAGGGACCTTGGACGTGGCAGGTACCACGTACGGTGCGTTCGTACGGCTCCGCCTACAGAAGGCTTCCGACCTGTAAACATCCTCTATATTACTACGACTCTCAGTTAGTCCACAACACGTCCGGCGCGCTCTTTTGGCTGGGCCACAACACCTCGAAACTCTCATAAAGACACTCATACAAAGGCGGCACTCCTGTGCGGTGGTGGTATTTTCTGACATACCCTCAGTACCAATTTCTTCCCATTTTGCCACGTTGTGTCTCGAATCGCGACCCTTCGTGTCTGGCGGCTGTGGTATAATGCTAACAACAACTAGGATGACGAATTACACATCAGAAATTATCCTGGCGGCAATCCGGAAAGCAGGGACATTACCTTTCGTTCCTCGGCAGCACCAGCAATTCGCTTGGGTCTCGCTGAATATCCGATTCCAGTAGATATATGGTATATTTTCCAGCTTGAAAAGTGAGTCTATGCTTCCATTGTCCGCCGTTTTACCAACACTGAATATTCATACGTCGTCCCTTGAAATTGAGCGGTTCCTCGGCCGTAGAAACTTGACCTCTTAACGACCATAACGCAATGTAGGGCGCCCTCCGCGGTAAATGGAAGAAACTGGGTAAGCGCGACAAAATTTGGCAAAATTTTAGTCCGTTCCAAGTACCAATTATACATATTTACGCTCGCTCACACTTACCTTGTAGCTCGAACAGAGGAAGGATGGGCCACCCTCCTCCATATCCCATCATAATCACGTGATAGACCACATCTACATCGAACCATGTATGGCGGCCGGTCGGAATGCATAAGAGTAGGTTGTGACGTGCACCGCTATCGCTTGCGAAGGTCACCCTCTTGAAGTGGAAGACTGTTCATGACAATGTTGAGGCGTTCAATAAAGCCTATCTCGCACCTGCTCAGGGTACTAACAGAAAGTGTGATATCCTCACTCACCACGATATTCCCTCGTGCTAGTCAACGTCTATCCTTTTCCTTCCAGGACCCGTGTATATGTGCCGTCTTCTCGAATGGACAGGAAATTTGGTACCCATGTTCCGAAGCAAGGTGGATCCTCCGCTATTATCCACAGCGCAAACAGCAACGGACCCTGTTCTTAGACAGCGCGTAGGTAAACGACAACGCACCTCCGTTTTCCTACTGTCTCTTTCGCAACCTGGTCCGCTCGTTCCAGAGCTAACAAGTTGTCTTTTGAAATGCGTCAGGGAAGGTTTTCTGTGGCTTCTGAAACGACTCCTGTATTTCCAAGCCGAATGTGAACCAACAACGACCGTGGCGAAGGCGCGGACTACGAACAAAATGAACCGGATGGGTGAGAGTCGAGGTTTAGGAGCGTCGTGTATCACCACGGGTCGAGAAAGTGTCACGACTTCGCGCGAAATTCTATCCGGTTGGGACGGCCCGCCTCTCACGGTCTGAGTCTCCACGAACTTGGCACACACCTCCATGCCCCACCACCGTGATGCGATAAACCCCCCCGTCTACCTTATTTTCCATGGTGCGAGAAACCACTACTGCGTACTGCAACAGGACATGATGATATTCCCCGATATTGGACCCCAATCAGTCGGCCAACCTCTGCGACACACTACCCTGACGCTTCGACCTCTGTCTACATATCCACCGACCATCGTCCATTGCCTACATTTTCTACGAAATTCAACCACTCTCCTCCTCTCGCATTATCTTTTCACATCCCGTCATGAATCAGTCCTCGTCGTATTTTGGACCAACGACTCACCGTAGACACCACCTCGCGCCGACAGAGCCTTACTACACGGACCACCTCCAACTGGAATTCGACTCCGGATATGTCGATGGTCCTCCTTTGAGGCTGAATGAGGAAGCGAGCGGAGACTTCGACGAAGTCTCCAACCTGCAGCGGTGAGTCCTGGTTTCCCCCTATCCGGGTACGGCCGTCTCGGCGTGCCATCACGAGCCGCCCTCGTTGCGCTGACCTGGACTCGATTCCCTGTTTTTTCAACTAGTCAACCGACTGCTCAAGGTCACGTCGTATTCATCCCATACCTCCTTAATATTCGCCATGCAAATACCGCCAGAAGGAGAGATCATAGTCTTCGTGGATTCCTGGCGGGTTATACCCATGTTGAGTCTGGCATACTGCACCACCAACTTCAATACTTCAACTTGTTCGTTGAAGATACCCTCAAATGGTCCCCCTGTAAGTTCCACACACCGATTCCCGTCTGAAACCGCACAATTGTCCCTCCCGCAGCGGATGTCAATTTTAACATTGTCACACAAGCAGAACAATACTCACCGACCAATTTGTTTAGCGTCGTCAGCATAATGCTGTCCAAGAAAGCCTTGCAATCTGAACACTACCTGAATCCCACGATGCGACCCGTCGTGTGTGAACATCTCCGAGTTGTGCGTTAAGAAGTACGCAACCCCGTCCATGTGAGGCTCTACGTCAACGGAACACCACTTGGCTAACTTTTCCAGTGTATTAGGACAGCACTGCCAGCCAGAGGGGAGCGTTTGGCGTATGCCTCTTTTCACCAGAACTGCCGGCCATTTGTCTCTAACCAGATGATGCCCATCGGTCCCTGAATACGAACAAAGTGGTGAGTTATCCCATCGTACTACCAACGCTGACATCTCTCACCTACAAGGAAAGCCATCTTGAATGGACATTATAAATCCGAAATGTTTTCTTTTAAACCAGGCAGTGTCGGCGGTACCGTTGTTCGCTGGCGGGCGCCACGACTCCTTACCGACGAATATCCATTGGTGAGTTACGTCACGGTACCTCCTTTCAAGGACGCTGTACGCGATGAGTATTGAGCCGTTCACATTGATTCCTAGCCAATTCATTGATCGAAGACAATACATCGATTTCGGCCTGCCTTTACATTGGACCTCAAGCAGAATACCGGGGAGATAAGTAGTAATGTGAACGTAGAAATGTCCCCGAACTAGATGATCTCCACTATTCCCGCAGCTCACGCATTCGGCCTCCCATATCCTAACTCACGTCTCACGTAAATCATCCAAACCCTTTTGCCCGAACCTGGCTAACACCCTCTCTTCCACGGTCCAAACTTTATACGTTCTGCCAAGAGCTTGATTGCCCCTCCACTGACAGTAATAGCTGTTTGTCTAGTATTAGCAAGTTGAACACGTTGAACCAAGGACGGCTCACGGCTTGTAATAGGATGGTGCCAGGCTTTCGGCAGCTTGTGCGTCTATCACAGCTTGCTCCACTGCCACCGTTCGACCTTCTTCAAGCAATACAGATGCGCGGTTTGTTAAAACCACCGACAACACCTTACGAACGGCTGCCAGTTGAGCTGTAGTGAGATCCATCTTCATTGCGCTCTTGATGTGTGCAACTGCGACCCCGTAGCCCGTTAAAGCTTGCGAAAGCTCGTTTCCCTTGTACCAGTGATTGCCTTTTGTATTCGCGTCCACTGCGAGCTCCATGTGGCATAAGAAGATTTCCGGCGTAGAGTCGACGGCGAGTAGAAGTCGACTCAAGGCAGGTGATTCCAGCATCCAGGTGAAAGGGTTTGGTATGATACTGAGAAATGGTTGCAGAGTCGCCATGTACGGCAACAACTCGCCCGATATAAGCAAGACTTCGGGTATGCTTTGTAACTCCATTATACTCAGCTGAACAAATCTGCTTTAGACAATTACCTGACTGATCAACGTCGGGAGTAAGGATAACACATGCCTTAAAACGGCTCTCTCCATCGGGGTCCCGTACGACATCGCCATCCTGGCCGGATAATGAGTGTCGCTCCCAGACCACTTCAACGTGTACGTTGGTATCTCTTCGGCGAGGTCGACATGTACGTCCGTTGAACCCTCTCGCGATGGATTGTACTCATGCGAAAATTGCAGTACCCAACACGAGCCCGTTGCAATCTTGAGCTCGCTCATCACAGAGACCTCACTGCAACTACAGGCTATGTCCCATGTAGAAAAGCTACGTCTCATATCTTCAGCCTCGTCCTGGACGCGAATGTAGAGAGCTCACGGTTCTGATTCCAGTTCCAGGAGAAATTCTCCTGTTTTGACGTCAACGAGGAGACCTTCCATTAAGCTCTGTGCGGCGACTTCAGCCCATACTGTCTACAAAATAATTATACATGAACCTACTGCGACAATTGATGGCTCGAATCCAAAGCAACTGCGAGATGAAGCACAATCTGTCTCACTCGTGTGCGACATGCCCTGAAATGAAAATCAGCCAACGTCGTACAGCATCTGCTACGATGACATGATCACGCACTTCGCAGGTGAGTAGTTCTGTCGTTGTCGTGCTGTGGAATTGGTAACCCAAGAGTCAAGTGCAAAATATGGCGTACGTAGAACACGCAGAGCGGCGAGATAGTCATACCTCAAGGCGACGTTGCACCACGTGAAGACCCCGTAATAAGCAACAGCTATGAAGCCGCGCGACCATTTAGGACGGCCATTTATGTATTTGATGATGTCCTAACCCCGTCGGTCTTAGATTCAGCCCTGTCAGCCAACATCAGTCGCGTAGCCACTCTCTGCAACTCAAACCTGCGGACCAAACGTGTACCCGAAATCCTCCCTGGCTTACGAAAATATACCTTGCGAAGGGAAAAATAATTTCCACTACATATTCGCTTCGTTCTCGCAGTCACAATACTACCGGACATCTGTCTGGTGGTCTATTATCTCGACAGCGGCACTCCCCATCCTCATTTCCGAATTGTATGCTGTCAATGTTACACCCTGTACCGATTATCTGGACAAAAATGGTATTGAGATATAAATTCAGAGCATGCGTAGCGCTATTCGCGTTCTACGACGCCGTCAACAAATAAGTTAAGATGAAAAATTAGAAACGTTTCCAGAACTGTGCGTCAATTCTTGCCACGGACCTCTCCTTCATGTAATCAAATCGGTGATAGTCACTACCCACAAAATTTCCAGTACTCCTGAAAAAAAACCCCACTTTAGTTCAGGAAAGAACCACTACATCGAGAACCCACCAATTAACTGCTGCCGCGACATAATGGACATGGTGGTCGCGCGCAGGTTATTCCCCATATCCTCTTCCCGTCGCATTAATTTCATCCGAGTCTAAGCCACGTCCGTGGAGCTTGAGTAGCGTCAGGCCCTACTTGGGAAGACCAGTAATAGCCCTGACCGCGTCTCACAATCTACGCAGTTCCACTCTGACTTCTATTTTCATCATCTGGATGGAGTCAGCATACCGGAGACATTGTCGGAGGCACCGAACTTACACCCGTGTGACATAACTGGGACAAGAGGATGTCCTCTTTATGAAAGAACTTCGCGAGCGCGGTAGCACTGCTCTTTTGCGTTATAAGTGCTGTTCAATTGGAACTGTGGCCTGCTCCTATAGAAATGTTAACGAGCACCCGACCAATCAACGTACAGAATCGCTCACCCACGTATTTCTTCCACTTCTTTTTCCGCCTCTTCTTCCATACCAACTAACCATAACTCCTCTGTGCGATACCCCGCAGGAGACGCCGTTCGATCAGGCATCGCCGGCGGTAGAGCATTTCCAGAACTAAGATATAACATCAAACGCCTTGAGTATTGGTCGACATTCCCGCACGGATATCGGAACGGCACAAGTTCCGGGGAAGGGATGATCTCCACCACCGTCCAGTACCAGACAGGTAGCGACAGCGACCACTCGGAAAACACGAAAGTTCCTGCCGAATTGTCGACGGGATGCAGCAAAGCGCAGGTTGACGTGAGTCACTATCGTGAAAGACAAGTTAGAAAACAAGAAAAACACGAGTCAGGAGAGGTAGATACCTTGGCGTAACATGCGACAACGATTTTGGTTCTTTAGTCGCCTGAACCGTAAAGTTCAGCTTCGGCTGTGATCACAAGCAATGCCACCTTTCTCCGTACCTCTTATTGACTTTCGGGAATGCCTTTATTGACGACAAGATGTCGAGATAATGGGTGCCGACGTCTCAACGAAAGGGTGGGTGTTTCTGCAGGCCTTCGCCACCTGCTCGATCACTCTTGCACTCGCTTTCCTACATGTGGCGCCGTTCAAATGTGTTCCATTGAGCTTGGCAATGCCTATATTGCGGCAACCTATAAACAAGGAATTCAGATTGGAGAAGCAATAGCTACACCACGGGGCAGCCAACGAACTTTGGCTTCAGCACCACTCCGGTGCGAAGTTCACTGCCGAATGGCTGGTGGCCATGTGAGGAAGGGGCACCAGTGGTGCTCACAAGGTGCGCGAGCATGAATTCCCAATGAAGTTATCCTCGCCATAGACTGGATGCGATGTGTGTATCCGACGACCGGAAATACGGTGCCTACCCGTCTAGCCTTCCGTCATCGGACAATCCGCGATAACAGGCATACGTGCTAAAGATGGCTCGGCCCCGCGTGGTACCATGCCTAGGAATAGATCCCTCGGACATAGTCAGTCCGACGACCTCACCGCAAACAGGTACCGCCATCCGAGAACACCTACGTTTCGATCCAACTACAAGAAAACCTCACGCGTTGTACGAATTGAAAGCCTTAGGATATGACATGGCATAACTCACGGATATTGAGATCTGCGACCTGTCTTATCCCACAGCCAACTAAGACGGACGGCGACGGAACCGCGCCGACGGTCTTAAACTCCATCTTCGAAGTGAGTCTTTGGAGTTGTTCGAATAGTCGCATGCAAGCCTAAAGAGATATTCTCCTTGAACAGATAGAAAGACATATGGATAGATAGAAAGAGAGCGAAATTTTGAGTTTTACGCTCTCGAAGAGAGGAATGCGGAAAGCGGTGACTTCCTGTCGGCATGCCACAGCGATTGAAGTTCCGCTTGCAGCCACTCCCTCAAACACGCCACAGCATATTCGAACTCCGCTCACTCTTTACACTGCACGCCTCCGACCGTGCCTCTTAATCGCTAGTGTCCATGTTCATCTCCAACAACGCACGAGATCTATTGTTGTACCACATTAAAGTGTGCGTGTCTAATTCTCTCAATCTCTTGAATTCGGCTCGGAACTCATGAGATAGCGGTTTACTGATCTGACCGGGTGGGAACCACGACAAGACTGCAAGACCATCGAGCGTTTTTACTCTTGAGAGCATCACATATGCACTCTGCAATGACCTCGACTGCGATATATCAACTATCGCACGCGGGAGAGACCTTCCTTGGCTCTTGTAGTCCGTGTAAGCATAGGCCGGGATGAATGGCACCTGTCTACGAGACAGTCTCGCATAAAGGCCGGCCCCAGTTTTGTAAGAGTACATTTTACTTATTGGATATATAGGAACAATGTCCTGTTCCAAACCCTCCAGACGCATGCCACAGCCGGGTACATGGACATATACACACCTAGCATACTCCACACCGTCTCCACTATCCTCTACATCGACGTGAGTGACTACACCTTCCGTTCCGTTGACTATGCCGTGTACCATCGACAAATTTTCTATAATCATAACCTTCATTCCTGCGAAGCAAGGTAGATTTCCTAATAAATCATTACTTACAGACGACCTCACCCGACGGAGCCTTTTCCTCAAAACAGTAGACATATTCATTGTATTCGACGTGTCTCTGGCGGCGAGAAATTTCAGAGGCAACCCCAACTCTTTCGCTTTCGTCGCAGCACATCTCATGTTCACTGCGTCCCTTGTCTGTCTATCTGCGACAATAATCGGAGCATCCTTGAACTTGGCCGCCTCATCAGGATTGTTCTTCATCAACACAGACAATAGTCGGGACGTCAAGGTATCGTAATCGGAGCGGTGATGACTCTCGGCTACTTGTGTTCCTCGGCCTTCACGTACTCGGCCAACCAGTTCTGCATAGTGAGGATCTCCGGCCTGTCTCATATTCTTCTTCAGAGCCACGACTCTGTTGACTTGTCGCCACAGCAAGGCACCGTGCAGAGCAGTCTGCTTCTTCTTATCCTGCCCTTGATTCACGTCGACGTCTGCTACAAGTTTGTGAGAGAATACCGAAGACGACCTCACCGGTTCGAGTTGTCCAAAATCTCCTGTGAATATGACATTGACACCACCGAATGGCTTATCTTCCAGACTCCGGGAACCTGTCTTCGCCTCTGCAATTCGCGACGAGACTTGACTCAAGAACTCCGCAGAAACCATAGACACTTCATCTACAATCAGGTACTCCACATTTTTCCAAAGGTCTTGCAAAGCCTCTTGTCTCACGGCCGATTTCTCGTTACGCTTAGGCAGAAAAGTAAGAGCGTGCAAAGTAAAGCCCTGAATTAGGACGGCAGCTATTCCAGTGGGCGCACTCAACAACAAGCTTTCTGATCTATCCATTCGCGCGAAGAATTCCGAAATGGCCCGGATGACGTGACTCTTTCCAGTGCCACCGACACCAGAAATGTACATTAGCAACTGCTCCGGATCTCTGTCGATGTAATGCTCCGCGACAATTCTGACAGCTCTCTCTTGCTCGTCGTTGCCGGGTATTTCGTAATCCAGAAGAAGCTCATCTAAAAGTTTGCGTGGTTCTAGCCGACGTACTCCTCCGTTACATGCGGATGAACTGGGATCGGTGGCTAGATCGTCCGACAACGACGAGATCCGAACTTCGGGACCTAGGTCTGGCCAACGTCCTCTACCAACTGGCTTTCTACCCCTCTTTGGCCGTCGATTTTGCTTGAACAAGGACATCATCTTAGAATGTGCCTTGCGTCGAGTAGCATTAGGCATAGTGAAATGTGCGACAGGTGAATTTTCCGTCACTCTCCTTGATTCATTGTCACCGTTAACACCAATAATTTCCGCATTTTCCAGGGTACGAAGAGCTGCGCGAATCCTCATTTCCAATGCGGTGAGCTCGCCATCCAGCTGAAGGTCTACCTCGTATTCTTGAAGAGATGAATCATCTACACCTTGTACATGATACATGTCAAGACTTGTGTCGAACATCAACGCCGCCTTCAACTCTTCGCTGGTCGCTTCCGCTTCCGCTCCATCTGTATCTCCGAGGAACGTGCCACGGCTCCCGTCCAATCGTCGCTCAGTATCTATTCGCTCTCTCGCGTCCCTACACTCGTGCTCCACATTAATATTACGGATAATATTCTGTACGTAATCCCCAAACGTGACTCTGTCATACGCTTGACTCCAGCTCTCCTCTTCGGCCTTCAAATCCCGGAGATTACGCCACGGCTTGAACAATATCAACATTGCTCGGCAGAATGCATTTCTCTCCTCAAGAGTACGGTCCGCACGAGGTAAAGTTGGCCCAAGCAAAACAGGAACAAAGTCGACCCTTCGAAGCCGACTGACATGTGTCTCAAACGATGGATGATCGCTGTTTAAGTACGTTACTCGAGGGGCCGCACGCGATGGTCGAGTACCTTCAAGGTTTTCCAATCTACGCTTGTCTTCCGCCTTCGTCAACTTATGTACCCGACAGCAGTGCTCCCACACGGATAACTCCTCAAAAGAAGGATCAGATCCTCTCAGACGATAATCCAAGAGCGGGCTACTGACGGACACTCCTTTCTTTCTAACGCTCAATATCACTGTAGATTCATCTCTCTGTACAGATTCCGCTCCCGTGGAGTCAACCTGAACTCCTTCCTCAACGCCCTCCGGCCAATCTGGTGTTTCCTCGTGTAATTGCAGCCCATCGGGCAAACTGTTATTGGCTACCTCATTTTCAGTATCGCCAAGCAATTCATCGTGTTCGGCATTTGCTGTCCTTTCAATGCCTCCACTTTCGCCCATCTCTTGATCTCGGATGTAACGATCGAACGATCCCCAAGGCAACGTCTTGAACGAGTGGCTCGAATAACAATCTCCACCGCCAATAATGTAGCTCATCACCTGTGCATGCGACAACTCTTGCCTCGCCATCATCGCATTTGCAACTTTAATCAACAAACTTCGACTAAACAGGCCAGCGTCCACCTCGCCGTCCCCATCGAACTTAGAACGCGTCTTTTTTATAGCCGCGCACACTGCGTCGAGGCCAGAGTACGTCTGCAGCGGAGACTTCGTAATGTAATCTGTCACGTAGTATACTAACGCTTTTGCAGCCTCGCCGGATCCAATAAATTTGATATCCATGTTGCATTTCAGCAGGAACAAGACCAGATCATTGTAATTATTTATCCACGGGTGCAATCTCCTCAACATAATTGACGATGTCTCCGAATCCAGGTCTGTGAACGACCGAACTTCCCCGCTAACCCTCATGCGACAGTGAGCATGATCCCGCGGTTCATGCGGCTTCAAATATTTCCAGCAAGTCGCCTTGTGTTCGTGCCAATTGCACGCAATGGCCAGATCTTTGACGGTGTTTTCAAAATTCATCTGAAACTGTTCTCTTTCTGAATCCGACATATCCTCAGGGAGAAAGGGCGAGTCTGCGCACCGAGGGTCAACGGTAGAAGACAGAGGAGGCTTCTGAATCTTGTCAGGTACGTCCAATAAGACTGACGTAGTATCCGGTAGCTCACAAGATATAAGACTTTCTAACCACTTGAACATAGAGTCCTTGTACTCGCAATCAGATAGCAAGCGCTCCCGTAGCGCTTGTGGAGACTTATTACCACGTAGCCAAATTAACATGTGACAGTGAAGTGTCCCTCTCCCTTGTGCTTCTACCGTTCCATAGTAAGCCTCACAAACTCCGAACAGCCCGGGACGAGAATCTCCATATCGCAAGACTAGCTTCAAAAATGCAGATATCATTGCATCAAAAAATGTCGCCGCCGCCGCCGGATTTTGTGCAACTTGCCGTGCCTTTTCAAAAGCCGACAACAAATGGAAATTGTCCGGCTCTCCTCCGCTCAGAATGTGCACCAGCTTATGATGAATGTCGGATGGGTTCAAAGTTATAAATAGTGCTGGACATCCGTGCGTTTTCAACAAGCTTCTAATTTCATTCCGCATCTTTAATTTCGATCCGTTCGATCCTCGCAGGTCTTTGCTTACGATTTTCAATTTATTAAGTAGATTAATGGCCTTCTTCTCTTTCTCGTTACTAGGCTGTGCGTCAGGGTTCTCGGTCCATCGCTTACCCATTGACGCTAGGATCTCCTCCGAGTCCATTATTTCATCGGCAAGATCTCTGTACGTATTCTCTTTCACGCTGAACTGCATAGCCTGCTGATTCTGAAGTTTTTGAATAATATTCCATCCCACATACGCGAAAGACGAGTCACGAGCGAAGGGTCCATTAAACCTTAACAGTAAGTTTCTTAGTTGTCTCTCGAACGAAATCACTTGGTTCTTTGACCGCAACGGGTTACAAAATCCCCCGATTCCCCACGGGTCTAGATGCGGGAAAAGAAAAGACAGCATTCTCGGGTCACGATCAGGGAACAGTTGAGAACCACCGCGAACGCTTATGAAAGGTTTGTGATCAAGACACCATTGCAAAGCAAGCGCTTTCGACGCAGAATTGGTTGCTGCGCTTTCGTTCGCGTTCGTGAAGCCGACCGTCTCAATCAGCAATTCTTCCGGTGGAATGTCTTCGCTCCCAAGAGAAAGATTCGCATAATCAGACGACGTCGCCGCCGTGACATCCTCCTGTTTGTCAATATAGTGAATTTCCACGTCTCTCGTGACCCCAGTATCCGACATTTCCGGGAACCGGTCAGTATCACACAAGGCGTTCATGTTCTCCCGGCTGTATCTCATCCCTGCGTCTCTATAGTGGATATTGTTCTCCGTCAAGAAATTGATCAAGACTTCGACACGAGACTTCGACACTAAAACAGGTGAGAACTCCTTCATCGTGATATCAGTCGGCTTGTGGCCTCCGATGAAGACGACACATATAGCGTATTGCATATCTGACGGGGACGGAGGCAACAAATTTGCCACATGCCCAACATTTTGAGGAATGATTGCCACATTCCCTTTGGTATATCTTTGCTGAGCACCAGGAATACCTACCCGAGCGGAATACATGTAAGAAATTTGCGTCGCTCTACAAGCAGCCACCAGCTGCATTTCATGTGGTGTCATATTGTCGAACGCATATCTCACTTCACTTGGTAAACGACAATGGGCATAGTACTGGTAATTTGCAATAGCGTCGACCGGCTGTTGACCTCGCATAAGTGCCGATCTACAGGTCGAGCATACGTCAATATCATCTCTCACATGAGTCGAATACATTCCATCTATACACAAGAAGGCTCTTTCGTACAGCTCGAAGTCATAATCGGTAGGACATAGATCATCGGGAATATCTTCATTCCGTAGCACGCCCAGATTGATCTCACCGAGGCCAACTCGCGTCAACTCCTTCCCAAATCTTTTTTGACCGCATACGGCACACGCGTGATATTTCCAATTCTCGTCCTTCATGTGTTCTTGGAACTCTCTAATTATCTCTTCCCTGAGCTCTCTGCTCGCAATAAAAGGAACTGACCCTACGCTTGACTCCGTACTATCCTCTGTCTCTTCCGCACCATGGACTTCGTCTCGCTGCAGCGGCTGACTTGAATACACTTCAGAGTTGACTCCTCCTGGCTCAGACACCATCAGACCTCGCTCATATCCTCGCCCCCTCCCACTATTGGAACGCGACCTCACCCTAAAGAGATAATGAACGTTCCTACATCGATCAGAACACACATGGCTGCGCGCTACCAAATCTCTCATCTTGGATAACGACCACCTTTTTCGTACCACAACTCCGTGCATAGCCCCGATCTGCATTAAATCTACTTTCTTCCAGTGAGAAAACGAGTCGACTAGAGAGAAGACACTCTGACACACTACATCAATGACGCCGTCACATCTGACAGGAATAGAGTCAACAGGATTGCGAACAGCACCGAAAAAATCATACCACTCATTTAATCTCCGAAAGGGAATCATAGGAAGGTAATCGTGCGCAACAGAATCGCGGGAAAGTAGCCAATGACGGTGGGCTGAAGCCAATGCAAGACATACAATAAACACGAATCAAATAATAACGAACATGTCCGCCGCTATCAGCAAACGAAGACCACGTGTGAACATAATCCACGTACCCGTGAAGGGCCCTTGCCTAGCCGATCTAGATGGAAGCGGTCCATCCATACCACCCGTGTAAAAGACGGACGGGCTCATGTCCATTCCAGCCGCGCGATCTCCCGAGTTAGACGTCCGGCTCGACCCTGGCACTTGAATTTGGGACGTGTCTTCGCCATGCATTGCCATTCGAGTCGGCACCTGTTCTACATTCGCGTTATCACCCTCACCCGAAGTGCGCACCTCAACCGGGCCTTTCCCTTTGCCTTGGGAAGACGCGGGGTGAGACAAATCCGTCTCACTCTGCCCCAAATTCGGGCAACCGCCATCACCAGACGACTGTTCTTGAAACCTCGACGACCAGGCAGCCTGTGGCATACCCAACTCACCTATTCCTTCACCACTTCTTTGTCGCACGAGATTGTTAAAAGATATTATCTCCTCCTTGTCGGTTAGCGACCTCATAACACCTGAAAATGGATACCGTAAGAATATGAGAGTAAGAACAGATAAACTCGTACCACAGACCCCGCACATCGCACGCATATCTTCGTATAGTGGTACCATAGAGGAAAATTCCGCCACCGACAAAAGCAGGATGGAGGAATCAGGTAAAATCGGCCTCAAACATTCTACAAAATTTGAGAACAACAATTCTTTAAGGACGGATGTCATACCTATTGGACAGTTGCACTGTTCTTCGGCCAACTGCACAGAGAGAGGATTGCGGCGTCTGCGAACATTCCGCCCATGAGAGAAGGACAGCCGACGCTTCAACATGTGGAAAAACGAGTACTGGTGGCAGCCCGGTGAGTAGACTATGTCCTCTAAATACTCACGGACACGCACATTCCTGCATAACTCCGACCAGCGTTTACGCCTGCAAGTCCTCGTCACTTGACACGGAGAACAACCACATACGATAGTCGGACACACCCGTTGTTATCCCTACGCCCCTTGCACTTCTTCCTCCGGGCATACTCCACTCCTCATCCCATCGCCAGCAATAATGACGAGAAAACCGCGTCTCAAGCCCATCTTCATTCGCAATATTCCAGTACTGACAACGTATTCCCCACTTGCTTTGTTCCGATCTCATCTTCTGACCAATGCTACTTGATACCGTCCGCGCGTTGGCGGTCTTCCGGAACGATCGATTTGAAGACACCACATACAACCCCCGATTCGTCTACAGTTGCAACTGATCAAGAGAGTCAGACAGCCATTGTCATGGTGAACTGTGAACATGTGAACGACAACGTACTTCGAAAACTGACCTGCCCGTTCGGTCCACTTTCATCTTCAGTCCATCCTCTATACACTTGTAGAGTGATCGTATTGGCGCAACAGAGAACGAAGGAGGTAAGACGCATCACCAAACCCCGACATGTCCTTTCCGTTATCCCTCGGGTTATGCTCGTTTCCCACATCCGTTGATCCCCCATGACGAGTCATGACGTGGCCACACAAGCCAAAATGACTTAATTAACCCTTTATTTAACCGGCTGGGAAATCTGCATCGTCATCGCCGATTTAAAGTGCCATTTCAGAGTCTATCACCGACGCAGAGCATCACTTCCCGAAATTCTGCCATCCTTTGCCTATAACCCCTTGCTGATTTCACGAATATGTCGCGCCATACACAAGCCCTCAAATCGACTACAACCAGACTACTTACCTGTGCGACAAACGCACGTCTTCATTTCTCGGGGATGTCACCACTCATTCAGGTCACGTTATCTCTGTGGCCTTGCGTACATCAGCGATACACCTTCCAAATCAAGTCACGTCATCTTCTCAGTACTACAACGCGACTTCATCTTCCTTCCACTGCATGTTCCCAGACTTGCCTCGGGTACTAGGTATCGCACTTGCTCGTGTCGTTCTGGGACTGCGATCACGAACGAGTACGACAGCAATGATCGATACAACTTGATTCGTGAGTCCCCTTGGTCCGCGACTTCTACGGGAGCAACTATCCAACGTCATTCGATAAATTCCAATACATCGGATACTCCCGCTCTCCCGCAGGCAGCGTTAAGATTCTTACCCTTACACCCAGTTCCTACCATCCCACCACCCCTCGCCCCGCACTCGACCTCAATCTTTCCCTCAACCCCAAGCGCCCTCTCCTCCTTACTTATATACGGTGAGCTCCGACCTGTCATCGTACCATATCGAACGCGGCGGCATGGACAGGGCACAACCACGGCGTCCATGTCTGCACACACTGCCTCACTTTTTGCCTGGGAAAAATGCCTCATACAGAACTCGTCCACGCTCACCCCCGCGCAACTGCGGGCTCTTTTTCAGTCAAGGCAGTGCCAAACGAAACCAACGGCAGGATGGGGAACGCTGATTCCTATGATGGAAGGAACCAGCAATCGTCATCGAGCAAAACGCTGGCAGACTCGACGCGGAAGCGCGTGCGTAGGGAAATCAGATGCCCCACCCAGAATAGTACTCCGCGTGGACATTCGTAAAGTACTTCGAGATGCGGTCTCTGCCTGCAACACCATGCTTGATATCCTCCATGCTACATTCTCTGCACAAATCGTCGCTCCAATGCATCTAGTAATATATCTGTCCCGTACCTATGGACATCGCCAATTTTCCAATGGGAGAGGGACCACTTTGCAACTCTGTACAATCTGGTGCTTGACGTTCGCCCATCAGACCACATCCCCATCTTGAGGATCTCGCAAGCCTTTCTAACAACCACCAGTCGTTCAGAAAATCGTGTTCCTCTTCAAATTATGTATTCCGGTTTAATCTTAATCCGCTCCGCCCTCATTACCCGCCCTACCCTCGCCTCGACTGCTCACCAACTACCCATTTATTTCCCTCTCATTTAGGCGACTTTTTCGCACTAGCGTAACCTTATGATAGTGTCTGTTACTCAAAGTGCTGCTGAGAGGCCCTAACGTCGTTTTCGTGTGAACAGATCGTCACAGACGTGTCCACCAGTATGTTCAAGCTCAGGGTTCGTCGACTTAGAGTCAGGGCTGCAGGCGGCCGCCTGGCGACAGGCCGGTCAATCAGGGCGAATCAATCGCAACCCCGCTCCGATGCCTAACTGAACGGTCACAATTACATTAAATAAATATCGCAGCTCAACCCGCCGTGCTCGACACAGTCGAGCCGTTCGACGCACCATCCACCCAGTCCCAAAGTGATTGCAAACGCGCACAAACGCATATCTGGCTGACCCAATCATGAACCAAGGAAACCTCACCAGCAAGATAGGCTTCAATTTCGCAGCTTCTCCATCCTCACACATTAGGTACCAAGGTCCAAGGTCCTGCCGGCATGAAAAAATCACAGAAAATTGGCTTGTCGTCACGTGCCAACGATGGCGTCAAAATGATGCGTCAAGTCTCGACAGACCTCCGAGCGATGACGTGAAAAGTGATGTGTCCAAATGCACGATATAGACCTGCTTCCTAGGGAAACAGGAACTACTGCGAGTGTACCGTGTCAGTGTACTCAGCGTGGGCGTGCAAGCTCCGATTGAGTGGTAACAAGACAGGATCAAGACGCGCGGTGCACGTGGCACCCGGGAGCCTAGTCTCCGTTGCTGACCTTTACGAGAACTTGAAGGTCTTTCTAGCAGGAGCCCTCGCCATGACGGTGATTCGGTGAACTTCAGTTACTCAACACTGATCAAGTACTGAGTACTGATCGGCCATCGTCCATTTCACAGCCTCGTCGCACCTCTCCAGTTTTCCCAGGAAATCTTCCTTCGCAGCCTCCACCGTTCGCGTCAGTTCCTTGGAAGCCGAGGTAGCTGAGGAAGGTCAGGAAGTTAGGCCGCCCAGAGGGCTACATCGTAAGAGTGGCCATCCCACTAGCGCTCAAGGATGTACACTGGTTCTATGTGGTCCTACAGGATTCTGTCAGTATCAGGCAGATTACAAGACAGACCTAGAATACACCTCGCCTAGGGTGGCAACTCATTGGCTGTCCAGATAACTTAGCAGCAGGCCGAATACAAGGAAACGGACGACACCTAGCGCCGCGATGAATTTGAAAGTCGCGGTCATGTGCACGCGTAGTTTTTTGACGGCGGTGGGACGTTTACGGACTGTCCTTTTACTGTGCCACGAAGAGGGGGAGTAGAAGTGAGTGTCTGCTCTGTCGGGCCGAAGCCGAGGAAAATGACAAGGCTGAACGCAGCCGCTCGGCCAGAAGGCGTACATAAAGGTATACTAGGCTGGCTTCACTCTAAGGCGCCTCTTGGAAATCTGTGATGGACAGTTTCCAAGCGCTCGCCTTTTCCGACCAACCCCATCATGTCGACCTCGAACAACCCTTTGAGTCGCACTCCTCCGAGTCCTCCTTCCACAACGGAGGGCATGCAGGCGATTCCCTTGAATCCTAGCACTACACCCCCCTTGACCCCCCAAGACGAATTTTTTGGTGCAGAATCCCTAGTTGTAGCACCTCCTTCGTGGGAGACGCTCTACGACGGCGATGGTACCCGGGCGACTGGCGTAAGTTATGGTCGACCCTTCTGTCTACCTATTGGCCGCTGACCGACCTGTGTATGTGCCTACTTCGGATACATTCTTGCGCATTCCGTCAGTCGTCTCAGTTGCCGACAGCGCTGGTCGGGCCATCCGGATTGCATTTGCCTTGCGCAGTGAGGCGGAGGCGAAGCGTACTAGAGCGCGAGCAGCGGAGAGATCTCTGACTCAGCAGGTCAACCTCTGGAATCGGAAGGTTGAGAGAGCAGAGGAGGCGTTCATTCGGATGTCGAATGGTGTAGACAGCTTCGAGGATCAGCTACGACAGAAAGCTCTAGGGCTCCATTTAGCTGCTTTGGAGGAGGAAGAACACGGGTCTGATGAATCCTTCTAACGGGCAAAGCAACAATTCAAACGTCGTGGAGAGTGCCTTGGACGCAGACGCCTTGGAGGGTACTTTGACAGCAGACGCCGTGGACATTACTGGCTTTAACGCAGACACCTCTTTTTGAAGTCTCTGGTACGTCTCTTATTATGTACAATTACTGCTTGGTGACCTCTCTTTCCACAGCTCCGATATCCGTCGCATTTCTCAAGACCCATCAATGCATACCCTTTAAATTTGACTTTCAGTGATTTGCGTACCAAGATGGTACATCTTCGCTGGATTTCGCTAGGCTCCTTGGAGGCTGTCAGTTTAAGATCAACTGAGACGGCAATAGAGGCACCTGCTGCCGTTAAGGGCATGCTTTCGGGAGTTCTCCGATTTGCGGACATATCAATGTGGAAGCTGACGCTTAGACAAAGGCTGCTCGCCCGCGATTGTAACGTTAACGGCATGGTGAGTAGTGCTGCCCGTGTTGTGATAAAAAGAAGTGTAAGATACATGGTTAGATACATGGTTAGTGACTAACTATGTATTTACGCAAACGAACGCGACTCCGGTGACTGAGGTGCCCGTGCTATGTATATGCTATACATATATCGCCGTCACGATACATCTGTATTGTGTTTGCATGACGGAAATCCTCGTCGTGGCAAACTTACTCAACATCATTTAACTGGTCCGCCATCGTCCACTTCATAGCCTCGTCGCCCTTCTCCAATTTTTGCAGGAAGTCCTCTTTCACAGCCTCAATTCTACGCACTAAGTCCTTCGCATGAACGAAACGAAGATAGCCCAAGAAGGCGGTGTAGTTGAACGCGCCGAGCGGGTTCGCCAGGTCATAAACTCGTCCATTTCGCTCGAGGATATGCGTCGCCTTTATATGCTCCTGATTTACTATTTCGATTAGCGACTAACAAATTATCATCAAAATGACGGGCAAGTACCTCTGGAAATATCTTCGAAGAAGTCCACGCGCACACGACAGCCGCCGTCGTTCCCGTCATGAGAACGCCAAAAACAGGGAAGTCCGCAATGCCGAGTGCGGCGAGGAACTTGACCGCAGCCGTCAAGTGCATACGCAGTTTCCTGGGTGCAGTGACATCGTCAGCCGCGTCGCTTTTCCGATATTGTGTGACAAAGAGCGGCAGGAAGAGAGACTGCCACATCCCGGCGTCTCCTGGATTTGAAGGAAGCGAGGTAAGAGAGACTAAACTGAACGTGGCCACCTTCGACGCTAAACGAAAAGAGAAGAACCCGGGGACCTTGACCAAGCTGACGGCGTCGCACAATCCAGTAGCAGGTGTCACCCTAAAGCGTGTCTTCCAAGAAAACTTCTTCTCCATCCAGAGCGCAGTGTCTCCCAAAAATCTCATCCTCTCTGTGTATTCCTGTTCTTTGAGATGTAAGGGGAGATCTGGAGAACCCGAGATAGCCGCCAAGATTCTGAAATTATGAGTGAGGATTCTGTCGTGATGGTTGTCTTGGCCAATGTATTGCATCATGGCTTCCGAAGCAGGGAGTGCAGGCCTGTTGTTGAGAGATATGGGTGGCCCGCGAATTCTATGCACTATCTCGTTGCGAGGCATCCTCAATACTTGGTTGAACCTAGGTTACTGGCGTCAAAGATCTTTCAGCTGCACACAAATGGCGTGGAACTCACGAAGTCACAACATTATTGCCATTGTCTTCACCGCCGACGCTACCGCACGACAGTAAAACGTCGTGCAATACGTCAACGAAAGAGCGGACCACAGAATCGGGCACCGCGTAGGCTGTGAGGTTGTCGCGGAGCTGAAAGTTGGAAACGAGATGCAGGATGTACTCAGAAGTTGATGTCAAAAGTGAATGCATGCCGTCTACATCCTGGTGACGATGGTGTCTGCCACTGGCAGCGTCCCCGCAGCCAGTTGAAGCGGTCATCAGATCGGCTCGAAGACCTGTTTGAAGACGACGGTCTAGTGCTAGCAAATCATCCTAGACTCCGTACTGAATTAGTACGAAGAAGTCAACGGAAAGGCGACATACGATGTCACTGAATCCGAGTCCCGACGGCCAGCATAGACATGTTGCTGCGTCGTATTGCTGGAAGATAGGCTCGAACGTGAGATAGATGGATCTATCGCGGTCGGGGATCCTACAGCTGCTAAACAGATCTTCCCTACGATCGTGAAGAATCGACGGAAGGAAGCATTCTGTAAAACAATGTCTCTCCATAAGCCAGATTGAGACGGGATCTCCGTAACCGTCCAGATACTTTGCTCCCTTCATGCGCACGAATCTGGGGGTACAGTGAGTACATATCAGAGCAAAGAAAATGTGAAGGATCCAGCCGACCAACCTGGATATAGGTATCTCGACAACATATCTAAGGTACCGGATTACGCATGAGCAATCCATACAAGAGATTCGGAAATGAAAGCTTGACTCACTCGATCTCTGGTATCGTGTCTTCGTCTTCGATTATTGGTTCCGTACAAGGCTCCACGCCTTCCAACCAAGTTTCGATGGCCAGGTCAGAGAGACCGACCTTATCCTTTACAACGGCTTGATCAGCCCTCCAAGACGTTGGGTGCGTCGATTGAGAAGAGTCACAAGCATTCGCAGAGAAGCCAAGCCCATGAGTAGAAGCAAATAGAAAAGCAGCCAACGCGGACGCGGAGGACGGATCGCTAAGGTCGAAGATGCCTGCCTGTGAATCGGAGGCCGTGTCAAAATTTGCATGCAGAACATGGATCTTAAGCTGCCACATAACGGTTATTGGCCAGGAGGATTTAAGAATGGATAGATAGCGCACCGCATCTTGGCCCAACGCCGTGTGCACTCCCCACCCCACGACAACTTGCAGCGAACTGCTATCTGGGTTAAACGTGAGAGCGATAAGGGGATCGAATATGCCTAAAATGCGTCTGTGGTGTAGCGCACTTGCCAATGCATTGTAGACGAGGTAGCGTTCCGCCATGACGAGAGTGCAAACTACATCTTCGCCTTCTGGGTGCTCTAGGAATATGTGCTGATCATAGGCAGGATGAATTGATACATCAGGCGAGCTGTCTGAGCCTTCCAGGTCCGAATCAGTTTGCGTGTTATCCACGTAACCGTAGTACTCGGCCATATCGTCTTCGTCTAAAGGGTCGTATGGCTTTAGCTCCGTTGATTCCGCCGCCGAACTTGACTGACAATCAGACTCGCTGTCCGACTCACTGTCCGAGTCATTTTGGGAAGATTCACAGTCATCGTTGACACTATGTCGGAGAGGTAGGAATGCAAGTAGCGTCGCGTGCGCCTGAGTAGACAGTGGATGATTTGCAGATTCCTGAGTAGACTTCCCGACGGACTTCATGAAAGCGAAGCGTACGTTTTCACTGGGAAAGAGGATGAATCGATGATAGCTATAGATAAAGGAAGAGACACACCGAACACAGACGTCTCTGGATGATGCGATGAGACAAGTCTGGACAAAACTGGAAAGCAGCGATGTCTTCGGACCGAGGGAGATGCCAGTGTCCGACTCCTTCTGCAGTCGATCTTTCACGACATCCACGTGCGCTAAAATGGGGCGAGTTAGGTGAACCAGGCAACTTCTTGGCTCATTGCTGTCAACCGGAGGTCCTTCCGCGCCTGAGAGCTGATTGAGAAATCGTCAGTATCTGCAGATAAATCGTGCTCAAAAGGTTACGCACAAGAAGGCTCTGCTCTGAAGAGCATTCTAAAAGATGACGAGCAAGTCGAGCAACAGATTCAGGTAATTCGGACTGCCCGGACGTCGACGCAGCCCACAGATGATGTTCCACGATTTGCGACTCTGAGAGAGGCAGCAGAGGCATGATCGTTGTTGAGAATTGTGGGTGAGCAGTAGGTTCGTAGAATGATGGAGCGAAAGGCAGGATAGTCCCGTCTTCGTATACTATAATGAACGTACAATAATGCAGAGCGTGTGCGATGGCATGACTCGTTGAACGTGTTGTACACGTCCAAATCAATAGCCGCGCTGCGAAGCTTAAGCGTTCGCGGCCCGCGGCCCGGGCCGTCTTGCGCCGAATCTTATTTTTTATCATTAAACTCTGCATTTATATACCGCAACAAGTCTACCGTAGGGTGTATAAGACGCGGTCTCGCGTGCGCGAAGAGGAGGGGGTGGGTGGGGGTAAAGTAGTGGGAGATGTGCCAGTTTAGGGGTGAGTTCTAGCGCCGAATCACTGTCAGTTCTTCGCCAAGTGATTGCGGACGCAGACTCGTCGAGGACTCATCGAGTACTCATCATTGCGGAGGATTTGCGGAGGATCACTATCAATATCAACCCCCATTAACCTCCAGCTCGATGACCAAGCAGACTCCTAATACTTATGTCGAAGGTCTTTATATTGTGGTGCATCCTGGGGTTTTGTCGCCATTTAGCTGCGCGCTCAGTGTGCTCGGGGCGGAGACGCGGCCGAGTCATTTACGGCCGAGTCTACCGCAATGTTGCCGCAATGCCAAAGCAATCACTTAAAGATGTCGGCATTTCTACCCCTTCCGTCGTGTCGGTTGTGCCGACGAAGTCTTCCGTTTCACAGGATGCTGTCAGTCGTATTCACAAGTCCCAGGGACGTGGGCAGAGCCCGCGGAAAGGCAAATCCGAATGTTATCGGCGAGACGGGGAGGTGTCCGGTACACGACCGGTATGCGCATTCTGGCCAGGTGCCGGTAATTCTGAACTTCTCAGACAGTATCATTGTTGCGCTTGACAGCGCGGGCCAGGTGTGACGGCGATGTGGTCAGCCGAGCACGCAAGTGTTGAGAAAGTTCCCTGGCCATTTGACGTATATAATGCGCCTGGGAGAGATTGTCAACTTCTCACTGATCATGTCCTTACTCAAGATCCCCGTGCTCCTCATATCCAGTGTACTGGTGTGGAAGGCATTCACCCCGCCGCGACTCCCGCCTTCTCCGCCTGCGGAGAAGGTACAAGCGCAGCCCGGCGGCATAGAGCAATTTGTGGGCTACTTTGTCCCTTATCAAGCGTATATCTACAAGGTAAGCATCCAGTCTAGTTCAAAGAGCTCAAGTTCTTACCGAACTGCCTCCTCTCTAGGTTCAGTTCTGCTTCGGAAGCTTGTGCGAGATCGCGTGGATTATCGCCTGCAACTCTTGGCAATGGGCCCACCTCCACCCCTTCTTCTCCACCCTCAAGGAGCACGGAGACCCAACCACCCCCGTCGGCATCACGCCGCAGTTCGCGATAGGAACATCACTCATCATCGCTGGCGCGGTGCTGCGCATCGTGTGTTACCGCGTGCTGGGGAAGCAGTTCACGTTTGTGCTCCAGCTGCGCGATAAGCACCAGTTGATCACGGCGGGGCCGTACGCGTACGTGCGCCACCCGAGCTACACGGGGCTCTTTTCTCTATATGCGGGGTGTGCGCTGGTGCTTTTCGGCGATGGCTCTTGGTTCCGGGAGGGAAGCTGGTTGAATTCGAGCGTCGGAGTCGCATGGGTCAGCATTTGGGTGCTCATGCGGACGGTGGAGACCATCAACATTCTTGTTAGGACCGTGTCGGAGGACAGATTCTTGAAGGATAGGTTTGGAGACCAGTGGGAGAGGTGGGCAGCAAAAACGCAGTATCGGATTGTGCCTTTCATATTTTAGCTCAACACTGAACCATCGTGATGATAAAGACGTACGCATATCCATCTTATTCTGAGTCTCGGTCTTGGACAGAGGCTGTCTATACTTGGGGGCAGTTCGCCTTTTGTGTCACGCCTTTAGCTTCAGAATGTGTTGCGGAACTTCTTCCGAGCGCTAGTCGGAAGGTCGATGAAGTGGTTGCTCACAAGAACGTCACGAACCCAGGACGATCATGTGCAGTCACTCTGCGCCTGTGAGATCGAGCACCAATCGTGGGCTTGACACAGATCGGGATGTACTCAGCAGTGACTAGCCCAGTCTAATGTGGAGAAGGTGGTCGCAGCCAGAGTTGAAGCCTGAAGCTCGAGAGAGATCTGATTCCTGGGGCGTCTGGGTACGTCGTTTAGTCAACAAGCGCATTTTCTGCGAGAATGCCCACCGAGAGAGACGTCCAAGCAAGTAGTTGTTCGAGCCTGTGCTCAGATCGTATAGTCGGTTGAGCGGCCCGAGTGGATCTTGAGTGTGGGAATCCCGGCGCGAGGTGGGCTTCGGCATATTTCGGCAAGATCGGCACGACTTTCGCGGCGTTCGCTTGACCTGACCTGACACCCCCATCTTCGAGGCTACGCTGTGTTACGGAAGTCAAGACGGAGGGGGTACCACCAGACTCAGCGCACAGGAATCTGAGACGATTTTGAGAGCCTCGCCGTAGGTCGAGGTGCATGCCCTTTCCATGTTCGTCGGCCCATAGTACGTGGAAAAAGCGCCAGAATTAGTGACATATTTGCCTGCAGGTCTGACTGTATGAGCCTCTGCGCAGCTACAACAGGCAACTCGGAGGGAAGGACGCAAGGCGGCGATGGTATCCCGCATCGTCCAATGCAACGTCGATCTGTAGCGATACACGAAGTCGACCCTACAGGCATGCAGGCGCCCGGATTTTATCTTGCAGTGACGCCGCCCTGTCATGCTATGTAATGAGGAAGCAAGGTGTGTCTTTCCGACATATGTACTACGATTTCTCTCGATATCACAGCTGATGGAATCCGAAATCATAGCACGCGAGCATCCGTGCCCCTTCCGAGAAGAGTCTATCGCAGTGATTGGCTCAGCATTCCTGCAGTGACAGTGATTACGGCACTCCGACTGCAAACGCTCACCACCATGCAAGGTATATAATGAGTAGAAGGTTGGTCTATTGATTGCGTCTCGCAGACAAGGCCCCACCGAAGCTCGAACTGAAACAGCTCCAGCGCTCTTCCGAGAAGACGAGGACGCTCACGGCCTATCGAGTTTTTTCAGCCGCCGGCTTGCTCCACAACCATGTCGTTGTCGAAGATTGGGCCCCTCCTACTCTCTGCTGTATTGGTGTGGAAGGCCTTCACTCCTCCGCCCTCCTCACAAACATCGCCTACGGAAAAGGTAGAATTGCAGCATAGTGGCATAGAGCGCGGCGTTACAAGCTCTTTTGTCCACTACCATATGCTCGTGAACAAGGTGAGCAGTCCATCTCGCTTATATCGGAGTACGTCGTCACGCGTCACAATGGCCAACTCCCGTCCCCCTAGATCCAATACTGCATCGTCTGTTTGTGCGAGGTTGTCTGGACCGTCGCCTCCAGCTTTTCGCACCATCCGGTTGTGGCGGCACTCTCCTATAACGACGACCCATCATCTGCTGTCCGCGTCACCCCTCAATTCATTGCGGGGATGGCCCTCATCGTCGGTGGCGCGCTGCTCCGTTTCGCGTGCTTCGATGTCATGGGGAAACACTTCACGTTCAAGGTCCTCCTGCGCGAGGAACATCGCCTGATCACGGCGGGGCCCTACTCCTACGTACGCCATCCGAGTTACACGGGGTTATATGCCCTGTTCGTGGGGTGTGCGCTGGTGCTATATGGGGACGGCTCGTGGTTCCGGGAGAGCGGCTGGTTGGAATCTCAGCTTGGGCGCGCGTGGGTCACCGTCTGGGTCCTCATGCGCTTGTTCGAGAGCGTCATGATTGGAGTGAGGACGGTAACGGAGGACGGTTTTCTGAGGGAGAAGTTTGGAGATGAGTGGGCGAAATGGGCGGCGAGGACGCAGTATAGATTGGTCCCTTTCATATTCTAGCACTGAAAACATCCTTTTCGCTTGTTCCTTTCAATGCAACCTGACTTGTGCTGACCTAGTGATCTGTGTTCGCCGCAGTGACCGGACAAGCACGTTCGGCAACCCCCGACCATCGTGGGAAGCTGGGATGGACAAGGTCACGTCGACGTTCTTCCATCCTCCTTCCACACAACATGCATTGACATGCATATGACAAGCGATCTATGTTGCACACTCATCCCGCCCAACCACTAGATAGCGCACGGCGTACCCGGTGACATCTGGCACCGGCATCGCTCCGACTTCCACGACCTTCTTCATGAGTGTAACGTTATCTAGAACTGACAGCGACGGTACTGCGAACAGATTGACATCCTTGTCTTCCAGTCTTCTGTGGGAGACTAGGCACGGCAGCGCAGGCGCGGGAAAAGAAGACGGGAGGCCCGCAGGTTTCCCCCCGGCACGCAGCATTGATCGCGAGTAGGCGATGAAACCAAAGACTTGAACAGGTGGGCCTGTCGGGACGATCTTGCAATGATCGCGCGCGGCGCAGCCAGCCGACCCCTCCGCGCTATCCACTTACCTTCCTTAGAAGTGCTATCGAAACAGCTTCGGCTGGAGGACGGAAAGCATATTTCGCACGGGCGCACTTACATATATACCAGACTTGCTTCGGTAGTCCCCTAGAACCATGTCTCTGTCGAAGATACCGCTCCTCCTGGTCTCTAATGTGCTGGTCTGGAAGGCCTTCACTCCTCCGCCACAGTCACATTCGCCGCCTACGGAGAAGGTCCAACTCCAGCGCGGCGGAATCGAGCAATTTGTGGGCCGCTTCACCATGTCTCATGCGTTCATCTACAAGGTCAGCTTCCAGTACTCGAGTCCAGTGGAGACTGACTTGAACTTGTGTCCCTCCAGATCCAATTCTGCGTTGGTTGCATCTGCGAGATCGTCTGGATCATTGCTTGCAACTCCTCGCACAATTCCGTCACCCGTCCCTTCCTCTCCACTTTCACCGCGCACGGGGGCGAGCCTTCTTCTCCTGTCCGCATCACGCCCCATTTCGCGATAGGCTCGGCGCTCATCGTGGCTGGCGCCGGGGTGCGCCTCATTTGCTACCGGGTGATGGGGAAGCAATTCACGTTCGACCTCCTCCTGCGTGACAAGCACCAGCTGATTACGGCGGGCCCGTACTCGTATGTGCGCCACCCGAGCTACACGGGGCTACTCTGCCTATTCGCAGGGTGTGCGCTGGTGCTGTTCGGGAATGGTTCGTGGTTCAGAGAGACCGGGTGGTTTGACGCGCCCATCGGGGTTGTTTGCTTCAGCGTTTGGGTACTGATGCGGGTGGTGGAGAGTGTTTACATATTCGTCAGGACCGTGTCAGAGGATAGGTTCTTGAAAGAGAAATTTGGAGATGAGTGGGTGACCTGGGCGGTGAAAACGCGGTACAGAATCTTCCCTTTTGTATTTTAGCTCTCGATTACTGTAGAAACTGTATCCCTGATAGTGACAGACCCTTTCCTCCTGCACAACATGTTTCGCAGATGCTCGTACCGTGAGAACCCCGACGCGAGACGGATTCGGCAATTCCCGCCCGCCGTAGGCGCCGCTCGTCCAACCGTTGGACGCCATCCACGCTGCAGGCCTCTCCATCACGCCGCCATGTCCTTCGCCCGCGCCCTCCCTCCTGCTCTCCGCGAGCTGCGCATCCTGCTCTCCCAGACCGGACCAGCGTCAGACGGCACCCGGTCAGCCTTCCCGCCACGTCTTCGCCCTCGCTCGCTCAGGCTGACGATGCCCGCAGGCAGTTCATCAAGACGACGTACCCGGTGCTGAAGCAACACAACCCCGATCTCCCCGTGCTCATCCGCGAGGCGCGGGGGACGCCTGCGCGCGCGTTCGCGCGATTCGGTGCGTAATGGTGTCGCTGGGGTCTGCATCTCGCTTGCTCATGCGATGTGTCGGGCAGAGAGAGGCGTGGAGAAGCACGTCGAGCTCGAGGGGTTGTCGTCGAAAGATGTCGAGGCGCGTATTGCGCAGATGATTAGCTGAACGCGGTGTAGTTCGGCCGTTGCTAGCTAAATTCCGACCGGAATCGCCTACCATCTTGCAGTCAGGTCGTAACTCAGTCATGTCCACCTGAGTGGCGAGCTTGAATATGATAGCCATGTTACATGGGATGTCCTATCCAATTTTAGGATTGAAGAAGATCTTTACCGGAGGGTCAGGACGTGAGTGAAGCTTTATAGCCATCTAGCGTGCTGCTTCACAAGTTCTTTAGTTAATAACGTATATCCCAACAGGTGCACTTATTCCTGGGATCATTATAAGCGCCTTCAGTTGTCGGCTGACGCGTGCTAACACTACTCCGACGGCATTTCGATCACCACACAACATCCCCGACGACCGACGGTGAGGCCGTAAGGGCCACCTGTGCATAGCATTCTGCCAGACTCGTCCCTCGCAACGTGAGCTGCGCACGGAAGGTTTCCTGATCTAACTATCTCGCATATTGGGGAAATGATGTCTCACGTAGCGCGCACAATCGAATGCAAGCATATAAGCAAAGCACTGTTGGTCTGCTTGGCGTCGTAACGCGTAAAGACTGGTGCGTGTTTCGTGATATGATGGCATGACTCATCGCACATCATTTCGCTGGCGGGAGGACGCACGAACATATGAAGTAATTGCTCGCACAGCTGCAGTCATTCGGCAGGCGGTCGAGATCGGATCCATTTATGTGAGGTGCGGACAACGCAGACCATTTCAGCGCACCTCCTCGAGGCTTCAATATCGCCAAGGAAGCGGCAGAGACACGGTCAGACAATGGAGGAGCGTGAGTACGCGACAGGAGTGCATAAGACAGATGACTGTGGATTGTACCGATGCCGAGCGGCTTCGGACTTGCGCGCTCGAGCGACAAACGGTCTGTCACAAATCGAAACCCTTGTGTTCAATATTACCTCGGCCCTCGCCCGCCCTCCCGACCGACCTGTACCGACTGCCGATGTCGGTGCTGGCCGCGGATTTCTCTGGTGTCCGATCCAGGCCGTGCCTGCAGCAGTCGGGCCGACCCCGAAGGCCGACCCTAACCCTGGAGGTGGGTTCGTCTCCTATTCGTGGCGGGCGCCCATCGAACCCCCTAGCTGGCCTTTGCTCCGGAACGGCCTCACAGGCTTAGCTGAGCTTAGCTACTCGCATATGGTTCCGAGCGATCGTACGACTCGGGACGGCAATGAGGTCAGCGTCCGGACTCCTGCCTTGTATGTACGGTAATGAGTAATGCCGCAGCAGGCGATACAAATACCATCGTCTCTCGTCCCTCTCCTGTCTTTCTGATCTTCCCATCTTCTCCATCCAAAACCACACCATCTCGACATCAGCGCTCCGCCCCCGATCCAGCCAGCGTGCGCAGGCCCCTAGGTACACCACCGCAGCAGCACCGGATTCGCCATGGTCATGAAGAGCACGTTGCGCGGCATCAAGAACGTCACCCATGGGTACTCAGACGCCGCGGCCAAGGTGCGCTCCGCGACGAGCAACGACTCGACCCCTCCCAGCGGGTTGCAGATGCACGAGATTGCGACGCTCTCGTATAACCCGTACGTCGCCCACACAGCCCTCCGAGCCGCCCCGACCCGAGCCGCAGCTAACCGCCCGCCCGCCGCAGCGTCGACCTCCCTGACATCATTGAGCAGCTCGAGAAGCGCCTGAACGACAAGGGAAAGTACTGGCGCCACGTTTACAAGGTGAGCACGCCGCCCCACGGATCTACCCGCGCCTCCTGACGCCCGCCGCAGTCGCTCTGCGTGCTCGACTATCTCCTGCACAGCGGCGCCCCGCCCGTCGCGGCATACTTCCGCCAGAATCTCTACGTCATCAAGACGCTCAACGAGTTCCAGCACATCGACGAGACGGGGCGCGACGTCGGCGGGGACGTGCGCGCCCGCGCCCGCGAGGTGACGCGGCTCCTATTGGACGACCGTAGGCTTGAAGAGGCACGCCGGCGTCGCCGGCGCATGCGCGATCGCATGCAGGGGCGCGCCGTGACGAACGACAGTGACGACGAGGAGGAGCGGCCGAAGCGCGCGGTACACAAGCCGAAGGAGAAGCGCTCGACTGCGGAGGAGCGGGACATGCAGCGCGCGCTCGAGCTCAGCGCTAAGGCGGAGGAGGACCGCAAGCGCATGCTCGCAGAGCAGGCAAAGGAAGGCGTGTTCGACGACCAGAAGAAGTGCGTCGTTATGTCGTTGATGACTGTGCTGGTCGCTGACAATGGCCTTCAGCGATCTCATCGACCTCACTAGCGCTGAGGATGCCACTCAGCCTTTGACGCTGCTGCAGCCTCAGTACACGCAGATGCCCACGCAGTACACGTCGTACTCATTGCAGCCCCAATACACACAAGCTCCCTTTCAACCCCAGTATACACAAGCCCCGCTCCAACCACAATACACCCAGATGCCTGCTCAAATCACGTCTTACGACCCTTACGCACAACAAGCTCAGTACGATGCCATGATTCAGGTGCGCATATCTTTACTGTCGCCCGACCCGGAACTGACCGCCGATTTCCAGGCCGAGTACGCCCGCCAGCAGGCAGAGGCGCAACAGCAGTACGCCCTGCAAATGCAGCGCTCCATGCCCTCTCTCCAGCCGCAACCCACCGCACACGGGTACGCCCTCCTCTCCTCCATCTTACCCCCCTGTACTTACTCTCGCCTCCACAGCTCGAACAACCCCTTCGCGCAGCCCTCGACGCCCCAGCCCTTCTCCGCGCCCTCGCCCTCGCTGTCCTACCAGTACACGGCGTCCTCGACGCCGGCCCTCACGCACCGCCCGTCGACCGCGTCCTCGATGGCGTCGTCGCTGCCGCCCGCGACGCCCGCGTCCGTCGGGCGGCGCGAGGACACCGCGCTCGCGCGCCTGTATGCGGCGCGCACGGGCGGGGACGGCGTCGACACGTTCGGCAACGCCGGCGAGCTGAGGTATGTGCTTGTTTGTGCCTCGGGGTCTGCGGGGAGCTGATTCGTGTTGGTTAAGGTATGGAAGTCGCGCCTACGGCCAGCCGAAGGGCCAGGTGACGGGCGCTGGCATGCGCGCGGGCAGCGCGCTGTCATAGACTGCTGGCGCGCTCTACCGCGTCGTACCCTCGTGTAAAATCATCCCTTCTTTTATGCTGTGTATCGCATCGCTAACTCCATCACTCTGTGTACTACTATAATCACCATCGCTTACATGTAGTTTTAAGTTACTACTCCCCAGTATTTATCGTACTAGTGTTTTTTCAAGTTTCAATGCATGCACTCCTTTGGTAGTCCCTCGCAACAAGTTACAACACGGAGCCTTCTTACTTCGCTCGAACGGGTACATATCGTGTTTATTGGTTTTTGTTACATACAGATTTGCAGAAGCTTGAAACAGTTGGACATGAAAAATGAATGTGTGCAGCGGCGAAGTCGCGTAACTGAAGTAGCAGAAAAACACCAAGAAAAACAATTAGAATAGAGCCTCCCTCGGACCATCGTCCTCCATTCTCTGTACGAAAGACGAGCTGAAGCCGATCCACCCACTCGAGCGAATCGAAGCCGGCGGCGGCTCAACACAGCTCCCCGACCCATCGCTGAACGACCCCGCGTCCGAGAACGTATCAAAGTCGCTCGGATGTACGTCCGACCCGAACACAGACGACATGCCCGAGCGCGACGGCGCGCGCGGGGGCGCATAGACAGGAGAGGACGCAGAGAAGTCGAGCGTGGGCAGCACGACGGACTGCGACGGGTCGACGCCGTCGGGCGCGTGCGGGAAGTCGCTCGCCGCGGCGCTCATGTGCTCGAGGATCGCCTCGAGGTCGCTCTCGTCGGCGTCCGACGGCGCGCGCTCCTCTTCGAGCACGCACCAGCCCGAGCCGCTCTCGCCGATCACGCCGCGCACGGCCTTCGCCTCCCAGCCCGCGAAGCGCACGCGCAGGACGCTCGCGCCGCGGCGGTCGCCGTAGACGTCGCACTGCGCGCCGCCGCCCCACACGTTCGCGCCGTCGAGGCGCGCGAACAGCTCGGAGACACGGGTGGCGTGCTGCATGTGGTCGTAGTGCAGTGCCGAAAGCTCCGAGAAGGGCAGGAGCGGGTGCCGCGTCTCGACGGGCGACGGTGCGAGGGGAAGGCGGGACGTTGGGGTCGGCGCGAGGGGGATGAGGAGCGTGGTGGTGACGGCGGGGGCAGCCGGCTCCGGGAAGTAGTGGTTCAGCTCGGCCACCGTCTCGACCTCGGGTGCCGCTGCGGGGTGGAACTCGACTTCCTGCGCGCGGACGGCACGCCTTGCCTTCGCCTTCTGCGAGCGCTTGGCCTTCCGGAGCTGCAACTTCCTCTCCTCTTTCATCTTCATCTCCCAGTCCGCTTCGACGAACGCGCGGCCCGCGATGGGCACGTTGTCCGCGAGGCTCTGGAAGATCGGCCGCCCGGTGGTGAAGTTGCGCGCGGTGCCAAGGCCGACCTGCGCGATGCTGCGGGGGACGGCGGGTGGGTGAGGCAGCTTCGGCGCACCGAATGGGCGTGCGAGCGCATGGCGCACGGGCAGCGACAACCCGCTCTGAATGGTCGGGTAGCGTGTAGCCACGGCATGCAGCGAGCGGCCAGGCTGGCGAAGTCCGGGGGTGGTAAGATGTCCTAGAAGCGCTTTGAAAAGGCCTTTGGTTTGCTGAACGAGTCGCTGAGCTGAGGAAGACGGTGGAGGGCGGGGGAAAGTGTGTAAGGCGCGAGAAGGATTTATACTTGGAGCATGGAGGACCTGGCGTCCAATGGACAGCCAGGGTCCTGACGACGCTAAAGGCATCGTGAGCCTATGTATCCGACGACGAGTAGGATGTGCTTGTCGTCGTGATGGTGGTCGAAAGCAAAGAGGAGGTTGAGGCGTGCGGAGCTTGTGAGGAGCGAATCCGTCCGCGTCAGTGCTCGGCAGCGGCGAGGCGATCCAAGGCCGCTTATGTCATGCCGCCGGCACGTCCACGGAGCGGCCAACTGGAGCAGTGACGGCGGTGCAACCAGTTGAACTTGAGAAGAATATCTCCCAGCTCAAAGTTCTGTCACCATGTCCCTCGGCAACTCTCCTCACCCTTGGCGATGTCATGGCCATCCATGCCTGATGCGCCACGCATTCGATTCTTCGAGTACTGCTGCCCTGCGCCAATCCGTCGTCGACATTGTTCATCGCCTATCTAGTCCCAGTTCCATTCCCGCTCCAAAGGTTAGTCTTGTTCATGTCACCACGACCAGTCATCCTCAAGTTGAGACGCCACGTCATGCTCGCTTGTCGATCTGCTCATGTGCCAAGACACGGTGCTCGATGAACCACACCAACCTAGTAGCTGCTTTTCGCAATTATCTCAAGACCTGCTTGGTATAGTCCAGGTCATTCAAGACCGAGTCGGCAAGGAGGCACGCGCGAACAGACCTCTCGGACCTTTAGCACCCCTCTTCTCCTGTTTTGTCCACAAGTGATTGTTTGTGTGCTCTGAACGCATCTTCGTTCGGTCTGTCACACTATATTTCTGCTGTATATATATACTGAACAGATTATTTAGGGAGCAGATCGAGTTCTCACTAGCACGGCGCACGCATGGCCTCAGCGGCGACGAGCTGCCCCGGTTCCTTCCTAGATCGGCAAAGGCTACATTACTAACATTTACATCACTGTATCAACAGGAAGAACAGATTATCGACCAGAATTTGGACGACATCGACATACAGGACCGTCATCCCACCGGCTATGCGGAGTCTTCCAGTACGAGCTCCGAAGAGTCGTCTGATGACGGGGCGCCGGTACCGGATGAAGCTCGAGAGTGGCTACGCTTTATGGAGGAACGTCGCCAACAGAAGCAAGCTCGTCGGGATTTGCTGTATGAGGACGAGACCAGTGTCGAGAACTACGTGACGGATGATACCTTCGCGCGACACCTCTTCTTGGATAAATATGAAGGCGCAGACGCGTTGTGCATCCTTGTTATGGCAGACGAAGAACATATCTACGAGGTAATTCGGAGTGCGCTTTATCACAGATTTACGGTGTTGGGAGTGCGCGAGCCGATCATAGGCCTCACATTTGGGCAGCGAGGGCATACGCTGCAGGTCGTCATTGGATGGTTGGATGACGCTGCCCCGATAGCAGCGCGAACGATGTTCTGGCTCCAATATTGAGGGACTCCTTTGGAGACGTTATGGCTATCGTCGCTCAGATGCAGACCCAAAATGTCGGTATAATGAGCCACGCCATCCCTGGAGTGGAGTGTCGTCCCATGTTCACCTATCTTCACGAGCGCATCCTGGCGGGTGAAGTCAACATTGGCAGGGAAATCGTGAATACGTGAGCGATCGTTCCTTCATACATGTTGTATATCAACAGTCAAGGCTCCTAGATGCGACGAAGTGCTTAGAATGACGGCCAATAACTTCGCCAGTAGGTTGACTACTGGGGCCGCTTCCTCTTCGGCACAGCTGCAACAATACAAGTGTTTTATCCACAAGCAGAACATCGGTGTCCAGTTGGACCGTCATAGGCGCATCCTGAGTCCGCTGAAAGTTCACCACGGCTTGACCACGATTGCACATCAGAGAAGGCAAAAAACCGCAAGTGTGTCTGGCCCTCCTGGGCGGTAAGAGTGAGTTCTGTTGAACGATAGCTACAACATCCAGTTTCTTACATTAACGTGAATGCGTGGATACACACTGCGCACGCTGTCGTTAGATGGTAGAACGGCAGGATGTTCATTATTAATAGCTAAGAGACTACTGGATACGCCGTTGTCTCTTACATGATTGTGCACGCGTTGCCCGTCATGATCTCCTTCATCTGAGCAGAGAGAGCAGAGAGCCGTCGCTGTTTTCGCATTCTTCTTGCGTTCTTCACTCTCTTGATAAATTCCCCAGCGAGAATGTCTCGCAGATAGCGGAGAAGTCTGAAATAATATACGCTATCCATGTTTTTTCGAAGCTCACAGGTGTGAATCTTGAACCCCTGTCAGACCGTCATGATCAGTCTATGCCAGAATGTGTATAAATGGAGATCTGACCTGCGTCCCCCGCCGAGAGTACGCGCAATACAAATTAAAGCAATGATTGGCCGTACAAATACCAACAATGGGGAAATCATAGATCTCCAGAGGTTCCAGGTACTCGGCGACCCAGATCAGACTAGGCAGATGAGATGGAGATTTCTGCTTGAGGTCGAAAGTGTCGATCTTGTGATCCATGACGAGGAGTGGTAGATACCAATGGCTCGAATGTAGATCCGAGGGTGTGTGTATAGCCATGTGGGATTTCGAACCATTTCTGCAGCGCGTAGTCTGCGAAGATACCAGCAGTGAATTCAAATTCAAGTCGCCATGGTCGCTGATAGGAACTATTACCTTAGTATGAAACGCGATGGCTGAGTCGCATGATCCCCACAGCTTCAAGAGCTCGCGCTCGTTTCCCTTTCCTTCACGGCTCCTAAAAACACTTGACTGAGACCAGAGATGCGGATATCGATGTATCGCTTACAGGAATTTAGCATCGACACCACTATCCGCGATTGAAGGGCTGCGTAGGAACAGATCACTGATATCTTTCCAAAAGGTGTTGTGGGAATATGCATACGATGAAGGCATCGTATTGTTGACGAGGACATGGCCGTCGAGGTAGTCGTTGGCTTTGTCAAGCAGATTTTCCAAGGAGCTGCATTGGCGGAGAGATGTATCCCATTGAGGGGTATTTGGAGATACTTCTAGTATCCTCCGACCTGTCCTAGACCTGGTATAACCTGAAAGGGCCCTGCTAAGGGTAAGCATTCGAGAAGATGGGAAGGGGACAGGAACGAAGCCCGACAAGGAGATACTCACATGAATGTACAACTGTGCGTAATCCTTCTGGCTTCGCAACAACTCCGACACGACCTGACTTTGTTGCGTCTATTGTGAACACAGTGGTGGTTTGAGCCCGTCTGGAGTCAACGACTGGCGACAACCGACTTCCTACCGAAACTGAAGCAATTGCTTATATGGGAGTTAGACAGATCACGGGTGATGAGTGTTTGTACAGCTTGAAAAGGATCGGTCTACCTTATATACTACAAACCCACGCGCCGCCACATAGGAAGGATACACTGTAACAGACACGTTTGGCGTGTTACAAAGAGTACGTCGTCGATGTCGTAGACAACCCTCGTTTGGTGTTGGGAAGCAATATATTTGGGACACGTCGAGGAGCGTAGCGGAAAACAACAATACGTACAGACCAGATATTAGACGTACTTGGCTTGGACGTAGCCAGGTCTCCGTAGCTGGATGCTGCTGGAAGATAGTTGTGCTGGATATGAGAGACGTATGCGTAACCAACGCAGACAAGAGGACATGGGGTTACAATATTCCAGACCAAAAGAGACACAGTAGCATCAGCAAAAGAGGACGACACGGCTATTCCCAGGTGGCCAATGCAAAGCGTGGCCGTGCCAGCGGCGCTTTATATGGAAATACATGACAATAACTATTTTTGAATTGCCTTGCATACGGAGGGCAGTCATGTCTCTCATTTGAAAGACTCTAAAAGACTTTTGATCCTCTACAAGCCAATACCATGCATCTACATTGCCATGGAAGGCCCGTGAGCTGCCTGGCGAACCCGGCCGAACCAGAGCGCCGGGACCGCGGACCTCTTTTAGGCAGTACCCCGAGCCGGGACCGATCGGACCGGGATAGCCGCTGGCCTCGATGCTCCTCGATGCGGGCTAGTTGACGCGGCTCTCGCAAGATTCAACACCTCCGTGTAGGTCCAGACATCCCGCGACACGACTCGTCCAGCCCGACATCGCACCCGCTTGTTCCTGTCGGTCTCGACATCTCTGGCTGTTCTCTTCGCCGTGTCCAAGTCATGGCATATAAAAGACCCAGAGTCTTCCGGGTTTCAAGTCTTCACTCGTCCTCTTCCCCTCTATCGTCTGTGCCCAAGGTAAGCAAGCTAACAAATCTGGTCCTCTATGACATCTTGTGCATGTGTAGGTGTGTGCAGACCTCGCCGTGTCCTGATGCACTCGGCCCTCGGACCCTCTTGTCAGGTAAAACTCGCGTGGTGAGTGCAGTTCTCAGTTTCTGGCTTCTTAGACCCTCGTGCAGGTGAGTTTTTGTTTTTGGCGAGCGGTCCGAGTTGTCAGCAAAGGTGAGTAGCTAGCCTCGACGTCGATGCATCTAGTCCTGTCCTCCACTTGTCTAGATACATATTCGCCACTGTACTGTATTCTGGTAGATATGAAAATATATGTGAATTATGTAATCTCACTCTTCCTGCCATAATTACCAATAAGCCGTAATAAATGAAATAAAATCGAATTTTGCTGCCGTCGATCTCGCTCATCTAGGATCTGAGTCTCGGGACCTTTATCGGGCGGTTTTGGGGTCCTACCGAGGTCTGGGTCGCGTCCGGGGCGGCTCTCGAGGAGCCGATTCACCTGGGAGGTCGCGCTTTGGAAGGCTTGGTGAGCCTTGCATACTTTCATGGGCCCAGTCCATAGCCAGGTGAGAGATTGTGACTTCTCAGGCACCAGGTGACAATTCCGTCCTATACAAGGCTATGTAATCCAATAGATACTTCGTGCTCTTTTGCTGATGAGTGACAACGGCAACGACAGCCGTTGTTGTTGTCGTACTATAGGGTCATGTGTTGTCCCGACGTGCTAGTGTCCTTCAAGTGGCCCAGTAATGATAGTGACGACTAGGACGGCATAGCCGGGGCTGCCGGGTAGTCTCCCAGAGGCAGAGTAGTTGAACGATTCAACCTTCGTACCTCAGGATCCTACTACGTCGCGCGAGCCCTGGCGTTCGGCGACGCCAAAGTAATGCACGGTGGGTCGGTGGGCGGCGTGGTGGTCACGTTGCTGCCGTGCATATAGACGACGGTCCCGCTCCCGCAAGGACCGGCAGGTAGTGTGGCGGCAGGACGCATGCTGGGGGTGTGGCTCTGCGAGAACGGTGTCCTTTGTCGAAGTGCGTGGTTCTTCTGCGGCTGTGCTGTATTTCTGGAGACGGGATTGTAGTCGCTTGGGCCAAGGACGGCCGATAAGGAACGCCTGGGCGTACAGCATCTGAATTCGAGGGATTGTATGCGATCGGGTATGTCGTTCTCCAAACCGGTTCTCATTCGTCGTGGTCGCTAATCGCGTGCAGGTTGATCTAAGAAGGACATACAGGGCGTCGTACTTGTGGTGAAGAGGGAGGGGGCTAGAGCAGGGAGAGAGCGGCTAGCAGGAAGTACTTGCAATCGCGCACATAAACCGTGACTGCGATACCTGGAGACAACCCCATAGTGCCAACTAGATACTTTCGTGCTCTTTTGCTGACACTGACACTGACAGTGAAGGCTGAGCGCTGAGCGCTGAGTGACCGTGCCACAGCGTGCCACCAATGTAACGTAACCGACCTCCATCTTCCGGGGTCCCGTCGACCCCCGAACCAGCCTTGAGCTCGCCGCAGTGGCGTCGCCGACTCGACTGGACAGTTTCTCCTCGCCCACTTCCATTACCTCCTGTCAAAGGTTGCAGCTTCGTGAGTAGTTACTTGTTGCATTTGGAGTCGAAATCTCGACCGGAAGTGGTCCATACAATGTGGGCTGTGAAACGCAGCGACAGCACTATGGCTTGCCAGTGCATACATACTCGATTTCTCAACACCGCGCTCTTGCACTCGCAATCAGAACTGCAACATTGCGGAGACATCTTAGTTCGCGCTCTCTCTCAAATGGTTGAGGATCTGTTTCATGGATCTTGAAATCAAGGTCGCTGGCTTCGACAATTGGCGGAGGCCCGCTACATCTCCCCTCACATCTCCCCTCCCATACTCGTCATGATGCGCCTCGTGCGCCAATTCCAGGTCCTGCATGGCAACATCTCCGTGCGGAATATCTTGATCCACCGTGACAGCTTCCAGCCTGTGCTGATTGACTTTGGAGGGCCTCCCTTCAGCCTGCCAACGAGACGCTCGAGCAGTGGACCGAGACTTTCACCTCGTGAACGAGGTAAACCTGGTGCGGAGGATCCTGAAGCGTTCTGGGTGGCATAATTTGTCGCCGTGGCCGAAGTTCATGGAGTGCTGCAATGGAGTGCGCAATGGGCATGGCATCGTGAACATGAGCGTTGAATCGCTGCGGCCGGACTGGAGAGACGAATATTATGAACGAATAGACAACACTCCTCCATACGAAATCAGAGTCGACTCGGAGGGCAACGAATGCCGCTGGCAGCCATTGAGGTGAAGGATCAAAAAGACGTGACGAAGATTGACACGGACTTCGAATGGCGTGGCTAGGTGAGTATCTCTACAGTCGATAATTACCCCAGACGTTCTCTAATGACGTCCCGTATGTTCTTTACAAGAAGAATATGCTAGGTGTTATGTCCCCAACCAAATGATTTTTGTTTGGTCGACACCAACCTAATGTGCTTCAGCGACTTGCTCACCAGTAGAATGCTCGAGTTCTGAGTGACGAGAATGTAGCCAAGGTGTCGCGCGCTTGGATGCTCTCAATCCAAACAATAGAGGTATATAGGGAGTGCGTAGATATATATCGCGTAAATGATAGGGTCTACTCGCCGCCCTCTCACGCACCCGG
>MU277193.1:806176-823303 GCA_022160305.1 Artomyces pyxidatus
ATGCTCTCAATCCAAACAATAGAGGTATGTAGGGAGTGCGTAGATATATATCGCGTAAATGATAGGGTCTACTCGCCGCCCTCTCACGCACCCGGAGATGTCATCTCGTTCTGATGCTCCGAAGTCCATTTCAAATTGTCGTCACCTCTCTCAAGTTTCTCGAGAAATACGCGTCTCTCATCTTCACCAAACCTCTGCACCAGTTCTTTTGCCCTTACGCAGCGAATATAGGCAAGGAACGTGGCATAGTTGAAAGCGCCGAGCGGCGTTGCGAGGTCACACTTTTGGCATCGCCACTCAAAGATATGCACCATCGGAATGTCTGCGTCCTGCGTCGTCTGTCAGTAGACCCGCACGAGAGATCCCGCAGTTACGCACCTCTGCCGGCACCGTGCTAGACTTCCACGCGCACACAATGACGCCGAGCGTGCTCCTCACATAGACTCCAAATACAGGAAAATCGAGGATGCCCAGCGCAGCGAGGAACTTGGCCGCTGCCGTCAAGTGCATTTGCAGTCTGCTGAACATCATGTTGTCGCGCGTCGCCGGGTCCCTTTGATACTGCACCACGAGCAACGGAAGGAAGAGCGACTCGGAGGAAGCCGCGCGCACAACGAGGCTGCACTCCGCCGCGCGTTGGCGCAGGTGGGCAGGGACGACGGACGGGATCACGACGCCGCTGATGCTGTGGCACGACAACTGCCGCGGGTCATCTAGAGCGCGCTGCGCGGTGTGCTCGACGGCTGACCCCCATGCCGCAAGCTGTTCGGTGTGCTTGTCGAGGTACTCTCGTTCTTCGCGCGATGCGGGCGTGGCTATCAAGCGGTTGTGCTCCTCACCGAGGAGGAAGATGGACAGCCGGAGGTGAGAAGCGTGGACGTCTTCTACGTAGCCTCCCATCAAGCCTTCTATGTGTAGCGGGACAGCGCGCTTTCCGGGCATGCTCGTGTTGAGGTATTTGTTGTGAATTACAGAGGGGCGGCGCATGAAGTCTGCGAGGTCGTTTCGTGGCATGTTCACCATCTGGTCTAGTCTGGAATGAGAGAGGTGCCGGAGGAGGTCAGCACTCTGGTAGTATACAATGGATATGAAATACTGACAGAGGGACTACAGTCGGCACTTCGTCTGACAAAAGCGTATTGAATAAGATGCGATCATTCAGAACGTCAAATTTGGAGCGCACTGCCTGTCTGGGCAGCCCAGCTGGCCTATCCGACGCGACAATTTGCGCGACGACATGCAGGATATCGGCGTGTGCATCTATTACGATGGCGAGCATGTCGTCGACAAGATCCAAAGTCGGCATCGTGTACTTCTTTCCTTGCCCTTCGAGAATGTCGGTCAGTAAATCTGCTTGGAATGGCGCAATACACTTGGAGACGGGTGGCATGTCGTCCTAGAGCACAGATCGATGAGTTGTTTAAACACAGGGAACTGCGATGTCGGAAGCGTACCACGCACGTCCATTCCCGGGGCCACCGAGGCTGTGTGGCCTCGTCATACAGGTTATAAAAGGAAAGGAATTCCCGGTACATGGAGACCACCCTGGGGTTTGTTTCATTATCCATGACAGAATCATAGCGACGTTGATATCCAAGAAGTATGGCCGAACTAGACCTACAGCCTCTGTCATAAAGCCAAATACTTGTGGAGTCACCTATATTCTCGGGGGGTATAACAGGCGGCGAGCGACGATTCCTTTGGGATATATCGTCAGTGATGTGGAATGGATCAAGTTTTGTTTCACATACCACCGGCGCAACGCAGAACTTGATGGCGCCAGCCTGTGTCGACGGGAGGTCAGAATTGCGATTCCTGATGAATACGATGATCTTGCTCACTTTTCGGGGTCCATGACTGGCTCACCACTAGGAGAGCTATATATGATGTGAACACACTTGCGATTTCTGAAAAAAATGATGATTAAGGGGAAACGCACTTCTGATACGACTGCATTTTCAGGCCACGAAGCCAAGCAGGTATCGAGTCGCCGAGAGAAAGGTCGACTTCCGGCGCATCTTGAACGAGCACTTGATCCAATCTCCAGAGAAAATCTTCCGGCACGGAATAATCGGCATAATACGCAGCGAAAAGTTCTGATGTGATTTGCTCTCCGAGTGTGAAAAGAAATAGCGCGAGCGACATAGCAGATTCGGGGTTGCTGATATCGAAGATAGACTCGTGAACAGTGGAGCTGTCGAAAGGAGCGTGTAGGACATGTACCTGCGGCTATACATTGTTCAATCAAAGGCCACATCACCAAAATCATGACCGGCGTACCAAACCCTCAACCATTACATCACCCAGCCATGCGATGATGACTTGTAAGCAGTGGCTGTCTTCTGCGAAGGTGAGACCGACCAGCGGAGCGCGCAATGCGCCTATGGCGTGTCTGTGGTAGAGCGCACTCGCCAGTGTGTCAATGATGCACTCGCGCGACGCCACGGCAAGCACACAAATGGACTCTGAGTCGATTTGATCGTCTATCGCCACGTGGAGGCTGCACACGGCACGCACCGTCTTGGATTCGATGGATACGTTCCTATCTGAGTAGGAATCATGTTCGGGCAACTGTCCAGGTTGGTCGCCGTCGCCACCTGCATGATTTTGACCCGCCTGTCCTTCTTCGTCCGAAGACCCATTCTGGGAAGAGAGATCCGAGGTATCATCTGAAGAGGATTGACTTGACGACGATGAGGTGTCTTCTTCCGCCGGTGGCTCCAAAGGACAGAATACAACCAGGGTCACTTCGATGAACTTCGGTAAAAACTTGGTCAAGGAATCGCTGGATGCAGCGGGATGCCTGGAGACCGCGCAAGCGACATATTCTCTACCGATCCAAGTAAGAGAGCGATCACTTTGGATGTATGCATTACGCACCTTGTAAATAGGGATGACGAAGCAGCACATATGCTCATCGACACGAAAGCAGAGAGGAAAGATGTTTTAGGTCCTAGCAAAACGGGCATGTGCTTCTCCTGTTGAAGTCGATGGCGTATTGCATGTACTAGGGACAAGACTTCTCGGGTCCGTTGAGAGTCGGAGAAAGGATATGATCGTGGCGCCGAGAACTCTATGGGCGCCATTGTCGGACTACAACCACGGACGTCATCAGTTGACTGTAAGCTTGCCAATGTAGACGGAGAGAGCGGGATAGCTAGACGAAGAACTAGGTCGAAGACAGACTCTGGGATCTCAGCGCCGCAAAGGGAGCCCCGACTCGGAGCGGTTGAGCTGAGTTTCACCCAGGTATGGTGAATGACGGCGGTCGGAGCGCACTGCATGAGGAACACAGTCAAGAATAGTCCGACAAGAACTGATGTCGCCCTTTATATCGAAATTGCGGGACACAGTACGGACGGTCGCGTGGTCGTAATTTGTTGTCTGTCGAGTGGTGGCGGCGCCTCCCAGACTAAGCAATGGGCTTTCGAATATCCGGAAACCCAGAACGTAGTGCGTATAGACGGTCGGACGACGATGACTGGCCGCAGACGACCCGTAACGTTGTCGAAGGTTATCGAGGCGTGTAGACGAGTCTACTAGGTGCCAGCTAGGTGCAGGTCTAGACGTAAATACTCACAGCTTAGAATATCCGAGATTATTCCGCACGGATAATTGCGGATTTCGACCGGTCAGCGCGTCCGCGTCAGCGCTCAAGCGCTCTCTGCGACGACTCAGTAAGCTAGTACTCAGGTCATGACTGTGCACCATCACCATCCATGCAATGAAACGACGATTCTCACAAGCCCGTCCCGGCCGCCCTGTTGATGTAGAAAGTCTAGTCGCATATGAAACTACTCACTATTCCCTGTGAGGTTCCATCAATCTCCACTTCTGTTAGACTGACTTCCGGCGCACCTGATAGCTTCTACGTTCATTCGATTTGTTGCCATTGTACACGTCCAAGCGGCAAGCCTCGATTAGCATGTCCTTTGTACAATGGAAATAACGTTTGCAACCGCACTCACGACGTAGAGCCAACGTGTTCGGGAACCAGTGGCACGGCTAACGCACTCAGCTCATGGAACGCATATGTCCGACCCTCGACGATTCGCTTCAAGTTTCTATACGCCAAACGCTATGCAACGCATGTTTCTGTTACGTTACATCTCTTGCAACAGACACTTACCGCCACAAGTACGTTCGTCGCCACTTTTAGGAATGCCGGTGGCCTCAACAACGAATCTACATGCCAACCCTCGTGATGATCGGTACGCCTTCCCGAGCATGCGATTATAATGAACGGACACGTCAGAGTCTGTCTACACGGGCCAAAGCTCACAACAGTGGATCTTCGATGCAATCAGAGCCTACGACTTGCTGTGCGTTTCAATCTTAGTTCCTGACATGACTCTAATCAACGTAAGCCTTCTCGGGACGACCTTCATCTCTGCCTACGTTGTCAAAACATTTCCTTCTCCGTGGCGCCTTCTCTCCGAAAACTTATAAAATGAATGCCTCTACTCTCGGTGCACTTCATCGAACGCATCTCACAACTCATCCAAGAAGAAATTATCCTCGTGACAATCATATTGAAGCAGTATGGTGTCTCAACGATGAATCCGCCATCCAAACCATCCTCTAGGTGAGTATAAGTCTTTTTGGTACATGTCGTGCCTGCTGACCACGCATGTAGACGAGAACGACGCTCTGAGGCTAAGCGAAGTTCCAAGGCGAAGCCAAGTTCCAAGGCTAAACAAAGCTCTCTGTAAGCCTAAGGTGTTTCTTACGTGTCCTCATTCTCGCTAATATTCGTTTCAGCAATGTTCCTGGACATTCTCAGCAAGACGAAGGGACTCCAGACGCCAGTTCTAGGCATACAAAGGCGAAGACTGATCAATCTGGCCTACCTATGTCTGAGTATGTTGTCATCTAGTGTTTCGTTGAGGTGATGACGCTGATGAATACTGCGATTAGATTCGCACACCACAAGGGCGGACAGACTCGGAATGGAGTTATTAGCGACGATTTTACGGATCTCTCGATCAGAAACCAAGGTTTTGTGCGATACGCATTACCCCCAGAAACATACAGTGGCAGTGGTGACTATAAGAGGCTCCATGCCTTCGAACATTTCAAGAATCTCCTGCCATATTTCGAACAATATAACGCAGCGACTGCGATTTACTTTCCAGAGCGTTGGAAGGCATGTATGCTCTCGCCCATCCAAAGAATATTTGATGAGATTTTCATTACTTTCAGGTTGACATACCTGTCGTCAACGACGATATGGAGCTGAGGACCCTACAATCGGGGTTCTACGAGAATATAGTCAAACTCCAGCCCATCCAGAAGTCGCATTTTATCACCCAGATCGAACCATCGATCAAGGCGAAAGCTCGTGATCTGTTTCGAGTCTCCGCTGACGCGCTCGAGTTGAAGGAAGAACACGCAATATTTGGACTACCGGAAATTCAAGCCCGGCAAGTGTTTGATAGGCTTCATAGCCTTTTCCTGAAGGGGCGCGATAACCCAAATCCCGTAGTCCTGTGCGTTACACCAATTCTGTCTTTCGTGGTTAAACTGATCATCGTCGAACAGTCAGGAGCGTGTGTTGCTGATGCCTCGGGATGGCCTTGCGGACCAATTGTCATTTGTCCCAACAGAGCGCGCAGATCAAATCAAGGCTATCAAGGCAGACTATGAAAGAGACACTCTCAAATTCCACCCTCACAGCTCGTATCATGCCGCCGAGATCAAACTCTGGGAGGAAGATCATCCCATTGGGCCAGGTGACGAGTCTAGATCTAAGCTTGACAATACCGGGGGAGATGACGACTCCGGATCTGAGCCTGACGATTCGGGAGGAGATGACGACTCTAGATCTGAGCTTGATGATGCCGAGGGGCCTGCTCACGACAACGAGCCTCCGAAAGGTCTGGAATCCATGGATCTACGGTTCGCCAGGGAAGCCGGATCGCGGTTTTCGTCCGGCTTGGCCAAATGGATCAAAGCCATGAACACGGTCCACGACCAGATGAACGGTGTATTACCCAGGGCCGGAACCTGTGACGCAGTGGCCGTGGTGTCGTATCACAATTTCATCTCCGAGGATCTGATTGAATATGTCGCAGGTGCGAACTGCTTAGAGCTCCCAGAAGAGATGTCTCTTCCGAAGGAGAGAAAGCACATGACCGACACGAGACAGGCCATCGGGCAGCAAATTCTCCGGTGAAACATCGACACGAGAGACAGCAGGGATAGCATAGGTAGTGGTCACCATCGATACCTGAACCGGGAGCCTACCGAGGCTCTGCATCAGGTGGGTCTGGACAGTGGATGTTGTACGTCTCACACGCCTTTTATCTTATATGAGAAATCTCACCTTGTGTATCGTATGATGCAGGCCCGACGCAGCCGGAGATGAAGATAGATGTTCGACTTTCTCTATTTCTGCCGGTGTTCCTCGCAGAATACAAGAAAGAGAAATACAAGGTGTTGCTGGACGGTATGAACCAGCTACGCAAGTATCTGAATGCTGCCGTCACGTACTTGTGCCTCCTTGGGATTACTGACTTCCCCGTATTTGGAGTATATACGGAAGGAACGGTCGCCAACGTCATGTGCGCTTGGATGAAATCCGACAAGTGGATGAAGAAGTCTGCGGGAGGGGTTCCTGTAAGTGACTCCATTGAACTTTGCGGACATACCTTGATAGACATCAATCCACTAGGATGTTCGGCGGACCATGGGCGGTATCATCGAAAGAAGTGGACAAGACTTCGATATCTCCATACCCGTCGGTGCATTCAATTATGCAACCTTTTTGTCCTACATCCGGGTCGTCCATGCCGCAAAGCTTGCTCAGTTGTTCACCAGAGAGAAACAGGAATCTCTGCGTCGCAAACTTGAAGCAGCTAAGGCCGGTGATTCTGATTGCCTCAGCTGGACGCTCGATAGCCAGCGGAAGGACTACAGGGCGTATCTCAGAAGCGTAGCGGCTGGACTGGACACAGTGAAGAAGAACGTCAAGCAGCAGGTTTCCGAGAGTGCCGGAGAGGAGCCCACCCTCACCAAGAAGGAGAAAGGGAAGGGAAAAGAGGAAAGTGGCGCATACGACTCGGAGGGTGAGGCGGAAACGACTGATGACCTGGTCGAAATCATTCACGGCATAGAACGGTTGGAGATGGGGAGTGTGAAATCAGGAGATACCGAGGATGAGGGCGGCCTTCCACAGGTAACCGAAGAAGATCTTTCGGCCAAGGAGTCGACTCCAGGAACGACACCAGATAAGAAGAACAAAGGCAGGAAGAAGGCAGAAAAGCAAGACTCCGCACGAGCGTCCGGGTCAGTCCAGGAGATCTTCAGTGGCCCGCATGGAGCGACAGCGGAACGCGCGGGTTCTGAACAGGGTAGTAAGAGGGGTGGTACCGGGAAACGTGCTAGGGGTAAGCAGCGTGCCAAGAGAGGACGAGGCGGCGGAAGTAATAAGTAGTAGTATGAAATGTAGACAGAGGACCTGAGAAATGCGTGCGATTCAGATTTTTAGCCTTGACAAATGTTTACAATCAATCAGCATGGAGGAAGAAGACATGAACCGGTCACCACTAACGGAGAGAAATGTCTGAAAGTCAGTGCGGTAACGTACGGTCAAAACTACGTGGCATCCGACAATAGTGAATCCTGGACGAGATAACGTGTGATTTCGTAAGTTACCACTAGCTCTAGAACGCACCCCGCCCTCTCGCGCTCGCTCTAGAGAAGACACTCACCTCATATCCTACGAACTCGTTCCTACTCTGTTTGCATCTCGCCCCTTCTATTACGTTTTTTTTTATCCGTATAACCCCCTTGGGTTGATCTTCAAGACCCCAGTGACTTCAATAATATTCGACGCGCCTCCGCCGATGCAGTTAAGTGATGCATTTTGATTCATGTTGCGAGTGAATACAAGAAAAAGATACAACAACCTCCCCGGTGAAAGGACTACACTTTGAGTTTATTTTTACAAACCGACAGCCGTGAGCAGCGCGGCGAAGTTGGGTGTACCAAGCCCAGTGACCTGCAGAACGGAGTCAGCCAAGCACAGCGATAAGTGAAATAGAGAACCAGACGCACGGGATCCCAGCCCTTAACCGCCGAGAAGCCATTGGTATTGCAGCCGGGGTTGTCACCAGATGTGATGTCGTTGAGGGCGCTGGCGCCCGTCGAGTACAGGAATGGATTCAGGAAGCCGAGCGGGCTCTTGCCCGCGCCGATGAGCTGGTCGTTGAGCAACGCGACGACAGACGCGAAGATCGGGCTCGCGCAGCTCGTGCCGTCGACGCTCGTCGTCTTGCCCGCGTTCACGATCTTGAGGTCCGTGCCGAGCGCGGCGACGTCGGGGAAGCCGCGGCCGGACGTGTTGAACTTGCCGCTGTTCGTCCTGCCGAGCTGGCTGATGAACGCGGCCTTGGCGGCGGTCTGGTACGACGGCGTGCCGAAGTAGTTGGAGAAGCCGCCCGAGGAGAAGGACGCGGCGACCTCGGGGTTGACGTTCTGCGTCGCGCCAACGGAAGTCATGCTGTACGAGAGGTGTCGGGTCAGTAGGAGGTGAAGGAAATGAGAGACAGTACGCACTAGGGGCAGCCGGAGGGGAAGGTGGGTACAAAGGAGGAGCAGCTCGCGCTCTGCGAGCCGGAGACACCGCCGTCACCCGAAGCGAAGAGGATGGAAGTGCCGCGGGCGCCGAGCTGGGCGTAAGCATTGCACAGGGTGCTAACAGAGCGAAATTAAGACGGTGAAGCATGCTACGCAAGCGACAAAGACGTACTTGGCCAAGGCACGGGAAATGGTGTTTTCATTCTGGCCGTAGCTGGTGGTCAGAACCTGAGGAGGGTTGTCCTCGGCGAGCAGGTAGTTGACGATGTCGAGGAAGCCTTCGAGGTCGCCGTCCTGGAACTGGTCACCTACAGAGATGAAGTAGGTGGGCACGCCCGAAGCGATGCCAATGGTGTATTGGACATCGAGATCCTAGATCGTTCGTCAGCAGACTTGCGGGAAAACAAGATAAGAATCCTACAGCCTCAACGCCGGCATTCTTGAGCGTCTGGGAGTTCGAGCCGCCGTCAAGAGTCTGGAGTATGAAGGTGTCGGTTGAGGAGAGGTCAGGGCGGTACGATTTCAGGAAGGACTGTCGCAGACACGTGAGCTTCAATAGCGAAAGGAGATTGGAGACCATCTCACCTTGAGATCGGCCGAGTTAGCGTACTGGTCGATGAATCCGGAGACAGCGAGCGTGTTAGTTGACTGGGTAGCGAGAGTGGTGGGGATCCCGTAGAGCTCCTGCACGCAAGTAGGGGTGATGGCGGTGTTGCATGACGAAGGAGCAGTGGCGTCGATGCTGTGGTTACCGTACACCCTCTTCGCGGGAGTTGTCGCCAAGGGAAGACCGCTGCGGGGGTTAGGGAATCTGTATAACCAATATGTCAGAGATCTGAAGGCTATTTTCCGCACAGAACACCTACGTGATTGTCGGGTGAACGAGCTCAAGATGACCCTGCAGCGCTGCTGGGATTGAGTATGAAAGGGTGCGGACAGTTGCCTCTCCCGTCACGTCGTGGGTGAAGGTCGAGAAATCGGCGTCGAAGAGCTCGTTGGCATGCTCCACCGTTGTCTGGAAACCGAGCCAGTCACCTGCAGGTGAGAGCGTCGTGGCGGTGAGGCCGTTCTCGGCAAGCCACGAGTTGACCGTAGCCACGGTCTCGGACTTCGCAGTAACGTATTGGAATACCTACGAGTAGAATTCATCAGCATTTGTATAGGGAGACCAACAACAAGTACACAAACCTCCTCCTTGGACAGGTGCTCGCCATAGTGGGCGCTGCTGGGCGTGCTAACGTCCATGAGCGCATCCTGAAGACCGGAGATGTCGTTCTGAACGAGCGCAAGACGCAGCCGGAGTACCGTATCAGCCTGAGCAGGGCCCCTGTTTGTGAAACCCTCCGGGTGGGTATCGCGACGCTCGTGCACGCGCAAGTCGCGAGCACCATGCGGCTTAGCGAAGACGAGAGTAAACAGGGATGCGAGGAAGACCGCTGCCTTGACCATTGTGGCTGAGAAAATGGGAGAAAGGCGGACTGCGCTTGTCTTCCCTCACACCGAGCGTCTTCCTTTTATTCCTCGCCCAGGACCTGCAGAAGGCGTTATGATCCTGTGCAATATGGAGAGATAGGTGGAAAGAAGAGCCAGACACGCAGCTCATGTGCTGATATGGCAGCCAAGAGCATCCATCGTTATCATTTCGCTGTGCTCGGAGTCACGAAGCCTTGGTACGGAGGTTCTCGCTCAGCTTTTCGAACGAGCAGAAACTGCGCAGGAACATCTCTTCTGGAAATATGAGAAATGGACGAGCATAGATGAGCATGCACCTCATGCAACTGAGCTGATTCCATACTGATCGGCTCGATCTGGGATGTATCCGGCCCAGCTGATGGGTCCGACCGCTGTTGCCGTCGGGCGTTGAAACCATGCGGGGCCAGCGTCGCAACGTGGAGGCAACGCGCAGCCGTTATCTGAAGGTAGGATTCCGCATGGACGCACCGCAGTGGCCATGTGCTTATGGTGACGAGCGGAAGACGGAATATGAAGCCCTACAATTGCCGAGGGAAATGACAAGGTCTTAAATTCTGACGATGCCAATAGCATCCCATTCGATGTATTCTTCGAAGTGAGAGCTAACGGTGCATCCGGCGAGATGAAGGACGAGATGGTTAACGTACGATATCGCACTAGTCGTCAAAGTCCACGGAGTAGAATCAGGCGAAGTCCAGTGGTCAAAAAGGGACACGAGCAAGTCGAGAGAATGGAAGTCAGAAGTGAGACGGTCTTGAAGTTGCCATGAGGACGGACTCGGCGAAAGGCTGGCTGCCGAGACATGCCGCGGCTTACAGTGCCGCGGCATACCCAGCTCTGCCGATGAGCAAGACTGGTACAAGACTGGTGGACAAGCCAAGGACGACGGCAGACAGGAAGAGACATCCAGAGGTGGGCCGTTGGCCGCAGGGTATACAGAGAATATATCTGGTGGCACTGACTCGCGTTTGCACTGGGAGTACACACCCGGCATACTGCGACAGTCAAACTGCCTCATCGACCACTTTCAGTCTTGATGAAGGCTCACGCGCAGGGCCTGGTGTCACCGGATTCAGGGTGGAAATCAGTGAATAAAGGAAAAATAGATGACTCACCTACAACCATTGTGTAAAGCTGTACGGCACCTTACGAAAGTCATGCTAGTGTGCCCCGTGTCTATCGTCCAGTCGGAAACAAGCATATTCTATGGAGAATCGCATGGGTAGAGTGCGGAAGTCGCGTGCGAGAGCCACTTGCACCGCGTCCCAGATATTCGCCGCGTCGACTCGGTAAACGGTTCGAATTTGCAAGTTCGGAAGGTGGCGAGCGATGGGTGCCATGTCGAATGCTTCTGGGAACTCGACGACCAAGTGCCGCGTGCATGCTCCGATATCGTGCCCCCCGCTGGAGACCTTCAGCGGGCTGATAGACTCGGCCGCCGTCCTCGTGCGGACGACAACTTCGACAAGGCATCGATACAGCACTGGGATGGCTATTTCGTACCAGTCCCTGCACACGAGTGCCAAAGAGAGCCGCATGGATAAGCTAGCCTGGAGCTTCTATGTCGACCACGGCTCTTCGACTGGCGACGTAGTATCGGGGTGGTCAAAGGGGTTCGGAACGTCGATGTCCGGTACGATTGTTGCTCTTTGAATACCTCGAGCCACACGTCAAATGGCAATATATGGGGCGTCTATGGGAGCCAATATGAGGAGTCGGATGTAGAGGAGAAACAAGTCGGCTCACCACCGTAGACATGGTCGCTGTCGCGTAGAGCCCCTTGCTCCTAGGAATCGCTACTTATAATTATTGTAGGATGTCGCCAAAATCACGTCTGGTCACGCTTTCCCACGCACGCGTCGCGTCGCGTCGATGTCACGGTCGACCAGCGCTTTCTCTACAATCGTCCACTACGCCGTGTTGCGCATATATCCTCCAAATCTTACACTCTGACTGATCTCATTACTCGGGTATGGCTCTATATCTTCCGCGAGACTCACGCTAACATCACTCAACGCGCGTCTTCAGGCTATCCTTCCATCAATATCGAAAGCAACCCTCTTCTATCATGAGCGCAAGCGCAGGTCAGCGGAAAAGAACACGCGCCTCTTCAAAGAAGGAGGAGGTTGAGGAAGTCGTTCCGGAGCCGGAACCGCTGAACCATGACGAGACTCTCTGGTACCCCGACGGGAACATCGTTCTGACGGCCGGCGAAACGGCATTCAAGGTCCACCGCAGCATCCTCACGAAGGAGTCAAAGGAACTCGAGGACATACTTTCTGCTGGGAGCGAGCGGCTGGAGGAGGGATGTCCGGTCTACGCCTTCGAGGATGACAGCGACAAGGACCTGGGCTATATGCTGGAGTTTTTGTACGGGTTGAACAGGTGCGCTGCCCCGAACATCTTCTTTATCAAATCGAGAGCTCAATTTGCAACAGAAACTACTCTCAGGTCAAACGGCTCCCTTTTGATATCGTCTCCGCGCTCTGCCGGCTAGGCGCCAAGTACAAGATGCAGCGCGTGCGAGATGAAGCCGTGTCTAGGCTTCGCGCGTGCTATCCCGATACGCTCGCGGGCTACAACAAGATGCCCTTCAAAGGTGAAAAAGAACGCCCCATCGAATGGACCGACGGGCAGGATTACGCCGTGGTCAAACTCGCCTTGCAAGAGGACGACGAATTGCGGAGCGTCCTCCCCCTCGCACTCTACGAATGCTGCCGCGACCCTCCCAAATTCATCGTAGAGAACATGGATGAACTTTCCGACGAACACAACGTTTGGATGGCAATCTGGCGGAGGCTGTTCATCGGCAGGGTGAAGTTGGCGGAGAGCCGAGCGGAGGATACGTTCTGCTTTATTGGCGCCGACGTCAGCGAGAAGTGCGCGACGTCGAAGAGCTGCGCGGCGGCGCTGAAGGGAATGGTGGAGTCAATCTACAAGACTCCCGGCGTCATCAACAACAACCCGAATTCGCTGGAGCTCGTGTATGACCTCATCGACGACAAGACTCGGCGGAAAGCCTGCAGGGATTGTCTGTTATTCTGGAAGGCTCTTCACCTCGATGGTCGGGCTAAGGCGTGGGGAAAGCTCGTGGATATCTTCCAACTACCCATCCCCGAAGATGAGACAGCGTCTTCAGATGACACCGAGAGTTCGGATTCAGAGGGTGGTGAGGCTCCGGAGGGCGCTGCGGCTTGACTGGTAAGACGACAGCTTCTTTCTGTCACTGCTATTCGCTTCCCAACTCACTTCTCGCTTTCGCCACTTCCATATCTCACAATTGCTTCCAGTTCTTCGATTTGTCTTGTACATATATGACTGTTTTCGCCCATCGACGGTCTCTGCACTCCACGTCGGCTAAGACCTTTTCATTCCACGGATGTTCTTATCTTTAACCACCTAGCAAGTTCTTCAAATGTCACTCCTTCCGTCGATAGTCGTCCATGTTTGACGCTGAAGGCGAAGAACATATACAATGTCGTTCCGCCGGCTACGCGTCGTCCTCAATCACCGTCTACAGAGCGGCATGAGGGGGAGATGGTTCCTTCAAACGGGATGTGACAAAAATGCCGATTCGATTCGTCGCTGAAGAATGCAGAACAGCATCCTCGACGCCAAGCTCCAGCGAAGGGGTCTATAGGATCCATTTCGTTCTCGAGATCCTCCTCGGGCTAGAACAGCACAAAAGATCGCAAGATCTGATGGTTGGCGTCAAGAATCAGCGTGACTCGGTCGTTAAAGGGAAAAAAGACGTACACTTAGTAGTCATCCCACTCAGTCCCGCCATACCAAAACCACATAGGCTGGACCGTCCCATCTATGCCCAGCTCTTGTCGCAAGCTATCAAGTATCTCCTTCTCGTCGTTGTCGTCCACACATTGTAATATATTGACGGTGTAGTTCGTGTAGAGTGTCACAACATACGTGTCGGACGGGGGAAAGGACGGAGAAAAGCCAAGATACGGTTCTCCCGTGACCTCGCGGAGTCGCTGAAGCGAGGGAAAGAGGCATAGATAAGCGGCCAAGGGCCCCAGTGAAGGATCCACTGGTTGGAGTTCGCGGGACTGCGCGTATGCGAAGATCTGTGGGCGCGTGAGCGCGAAGCCGTACATGAGGTGCGGGGGATGCTTGTTGAGTTTCGTAACTCGATGTTCACGGGGAAGACATAGGGTTGGCTTCCTGCGTATGACTATAGAATTATAGTACTGAGACAAAGGGTTTCGTGAGCTGTAGGTCACCGAAAGATAAAAGCGGGCCTACTGCTTGTTCCTTGAGTTGGTGCGGCGAAAGTGGAGTGCCACCGGAGTCGACAGTGCAAGTACTGAGTTCTAGAGGGGGGCTCTGAATCAGCGTCTTCGACACAGCAGGCGTCGCTGCAGTGGTGGGAACGTGGCTGGAGGACATGTTGGACAGGCCACCACAGCGCGCAACGTCCGCATAGCAGCGTGTCGGCGTCAAGACCTGTCAAGACGAGGAACTACGAGGAAGGGGCGTGACAACATCGTAGCGTGACGCCCAAATCACGTCCGGTCACGCTTTCGCACGCGCGCGTCGCTTCGCGCCCAAGTGCCAGTGGAGGAGCTTACCGACTCCCCACAATCACCTACTGCGCCGCGCCGCATATATCTGCCTTATTTTCCACCGTCTGGGACCTGGGTGACCTTGTAACACAGTATGGATCTATCTCTGTCCACGAGACTCCGACTAACACCCTAAAAGCTAAACCTTACTGTCCTCGATGGGTTGTCGGTGGGTCCTCTTATCACAGTCCTCTTACATCATGAGCGGAAGCGCAGGTCAGTGAAAGAGAACACGAGCCTTGGATAAACGGGCACAAGCCGAACTCAACTCAAAACCGGAGCCATTAAACCACGACGAGACTCTGTGGTATCCCGATGGCAACATCGTTCTGACGGCGGGCGAGAAGGTATTCAAAGTCCACCGCAGCATCCTAACGAAAGAGTCGAAGGCCCTAGAGGACATAATCTCTACCGGGAGTGAACGGATGGAGGAGGGCTGCCCGGTATATCCCTTTGAAGACGATGCAGAGGACATGAGCTACGTGCTGGAATATTTGCACGGTCTCGGAACAGGTGCGTTGCCCTTTAACATTTATTTCAACATGTCCATCATCGTATGGGAAGCTCACAGTCACAGTCGGAAACTACTCTGAACTCAATTGACTTCCCTTCGACGTCGTCTCCGCGCTCTGCCGTCTGGGTGCCAAGTACATGATGCAGCGTGTACGGGACTAATGCGTGCCTCGACTCCGCGCTTGCTATCCCGACACGCTTAAAGGCTACAACAAGATACTAGCTGAAGGCGCGACGGCTCAAACTCACACCACGCTCTTTACATCACGCAACTGCCTCTAATCGTCTATAGTCATCCTCTGTTGTCAGATTCGAAAGTTTAACCAGCGCTGTGTATGGTGCCTAAGCAAAACCGAGGCTATCGCGCATCGCATTCGCATGCATTTCTTGTAAGTACTATTTTGCCTTGGCTTCTCCGAGCGCTCAATACTTTGGCCTTTCCACTAAAGTCAATTCTGAAGAAGCGTAATCCTCGGTCAAATAAACTGGCGCCTTCTTGTTTGTCGTCACCCAGCCCGACTCCGTAGGGGGAGTGTTGCGTTGTCTATTATGAGTATATCGCGACGAACGCTTGATCAGAAAAGGGCTGGGTCTGAACGGATAGCATAAACTCACAGCAACTTGACATGAGACTCTCGAAGTCGCCTATTGCTCGACGATACTTCACTTCAAAGTTACGTCGACACGCGTGACATTGCCAGCGTTGTTGGAAAATGGGGAATATGAGACGTATATGTCCTTCCTCGGCCCAACTCAAATATCTTGCAATGACTTTGTTGAAGTGGGACTGGAACTCGGGGCAACAAAGCGCTTTCGAGGCTGGCTCCTCCCTAAGGCCTCGGATCAGTTCGATGAACTTCGAATTGAGTAGGCGTCGAGCATCGTAGAGCATATCTTTCGTCCATATACCAGCACGTGAATACTCAAATTCCAGCGTATTGGTGGTTGCAACCAGGCGAGAGAAAGCCACCGCGGCGACAGAACCCAGCCCGTACTCACGAGCCAGAGCAAGCGTGCGGATATGATCGCCTGGTGTGAATTGAATCAATCCGACCGTGTTAGTTGTTCGGGTGCCTGGGAACTTGGTGTTGTAGGATTTGTGCAAACGATATTTTGCGTCGTCATAGAGAGACGGAAGCTTGTTCTTGGTACCCAAGCTCAAGAGCACCGAAACGTCCTTGAGGGTGATAAGCGCGACATTGCAGTCGATACCTCTACCCCTTGAAACGCATAGTCAGCACGCAGGAGGAGGATGCTAGATGGCTGGATAGGGGACACACCAACGGGAGTCCATCATGTCAAGCAGACATTCCACTTCATCTGGAGAGCCATGGAGGCGATAGGCTCGCTGACCGTCGGGTATGAGGACCCATGCGCCGCTCTTCTTTTCGAGATCTAGATCTGGTATACGACGCTTCAATGCCGTGGCACAAAACTTACGCCTTCTGAGAGTTCCGGAGCTGTCCATGATCCTGAAGTGATCGATATCAGGCGTCCTAGAAGCCGCATAGTGCATATAATGCCTTGTCGGATTCCCCATATAGGCGGGAGAATAGCGGAATTGAGTGACGGAGGTTTGAAAGAGATTGTGGAGGGAATAAGGTCAGGAAACAGGAGGAACACAGCTTGAACTTGGGAACGAGATGATCATTTTATATCCTACAGTACCTAGCGGTGACGTAGAGCAAGCCCCGCTTTCGCAATTATTGCAAAGCACTGGACCAGCCTTCGTACACACTTTGTGACATTCCCGAAACAGATCGATGAGGTACAAACACTCTACACGGTGTGGCGACGGCGAATAAAAGTCACAAAGGATGTGTATCAGCGTATCTTGACAACCTCCAGTAAGACAGGGACTTACGAAGCCGTATCCGGAGTAAACCCAGCTTTGAACATGGCAAAAAGGGATCGGGAAACAAGGACAAGGTGGCGGCAAAAGCGGCGGCCACAGCATTGGAGATGAACAATACGACTCGTG
>MU277193.1:824648-933883 GCA_022160305.1 Artomyces pyxidatus
TGAGAAACGCGCTGCTGGAGTACGGCAGCCATCGTGGACGTGGTGGGAGTGAAGATGTACAACGGCGATTCCGGTCAACCTGCTTTGCAACAGTTTGGCGCTTGCGTGGCTTGCATTCGGCCACTTCGATCGATAGGCTGTTTCTGTCAGTACCACTCATTCATTGTCTAGCAAGTCTTTTTTTAAAAAGATGACATTGTCTCGCAGATCGATTGTGACTAGAAGGCGTCGAACAGCATGGATAACCGCCCGCGCGCATGGATCAGTGCCCTCCCTTCCCTTCCACTGTCGAAGGACTCGTCGAGTCGGTCGACATTCTACTCTTCTCTAAGAAGTCGCCTTGTGTCGCAGACACGTATATGGTGAGTTTTCAGGTAAGAACCATTTTTCTCGAATTCATCAGAATCGTGCAGGCAACATGGCCGACCCACCGAGCTTAGTCGACTTGTTCTACGATGACCTGAACGATCATTGGCGTTTCGCTGCGCATAATGCCCCCCATGAGACGGCTCTCTACCCTTTCCATGGACTCATCAACACGGAAATCAGCTCTCACATCGCCGTCACGCACCCTATCACCGGAGAGAGAATAGGCTCGTTAGGATGTCACCCACAGGCCTCATTTGTCGCCACCCCCAAGGGAGACAACGACCCGTTAGTCGGAAAGCGTCATCCCGATTTTGCCACCCTTATGACATTCCGGGATGGCCACGCACCAGAAGGTTACAACCCCAATGCTGCGTATCTGGGACACTGGCTGGAGGTCAAGCGCTTGTACGATAACAGGCTACGTCTGAGCGTAGAGGACTGGATGTCCGTCGGTGGTCTTACCCTGGCTCAAAATTCTTTCAGCAGTCATGTCCTGCAAGTCTGCGACCAAGTGCGCTACGCCATCCAGCATTTCGAGACCTGCTATCTGTTTCCCGTCTTCCTGGCGCAGGGCATGCTGTTCACTCTATTAGAGTTTTTGCGCCCAGAGCCTGGACAAGATGAAGTTTCCTCGAACTGGCGAAAGCCAAGGAAACAGCACGATCCTGCCAAGGTGGCCCAGCTCAACTTGATCACACGCCGGCCGCGACCTCACAGGGTTCTCTACTATTTGAGACCGATTCTCACCGATCCCGGAGAGGATGGCCGCAGAAGACTCAGCGAAGAATTTCTAGAGGCGATGTCATATGTCAGGTCTGCTGATCCTGCTCGTCTTACCCTTCGGCCATCCGGATCGCATTTTGCACCCCAACCTTCAGGCATCGGTCGCTCCTCAGATGAAGACGTGGTATGTTCTCTCTCTGTTTCTGCCTCTCATCTGTTCACCACGTTGTTCTAGAAAAAATGGACTGCCGCGGTCCGCGATATCATCGATTCGTTGGAGACGAACGTACGCCTGGACGCCGAGACAGCCCTCGGCCTGCACGACTCACCTAAGGCGCACGTAGAGAAAGGTCATACCAAGAGGCGCTCTCCGGGACAGTTGTCCTTCGTCGGCGCATCTTCCAAGAACCCCACCTCCCCCGCTCAGACGCGCGCGGCGACTGAGGCCCTTCGTTTCGTCAGAGAGGCCCGCGAGGCTCGTGAAGCTGCCGCCGCCGCCGCCGCTCTCGCAGACGCTGCCGTTCTCACACTGCACGCTATCGGGGGAGACGCAAGTTTCGAGGTGATCAGCGACGATGAAGAGGAGAGCAGTGCATCTGACGACAGCGACGAGGAGGGGAGCGTCGAGGACGACACAGGTTCCTCTGAAGATGGAGATGCCGAAGCGCGGGGCGTTGCGCAGGGTAGCGGTGCGGAGGAAGGGGACTGGGAGGATGAAGATGACGAAGACGGACACGGAGAGTCAAGAGGCAGTGACGAGGTCAACATGTTCGATCAGGAGGATGTGGAAGCCGTGAAAGCCGCACTGGAGAAGTTGTCCCTGTCCACGCCGACGAGGACGCAAGAAAGCGTGGCGTCGGGATCTAACATCACAAAGGCGCCGGACGTTCGAGCATCGCCGGTTTTCGTCGTACGACGCAGCGCACGCTTGCAAAAGAGGAAGAAGGTAGAGAAGGTCTCCTCGCCGTTAGCGGGGAAAGGTCAGGGAGACGACGGAAAAATGAAGGCCCTGGGGAAGCAGTGAGAAAATCGGTATCTGCTCCGAACCGTCGACCAGTAGTCTTTCATAACACATGCATGGATTGTGCAGAGTGCAGTCGTCCGGCTTCATATCAAATACTGTTTCGTGCTCTTGATGATGGCCCCGAAACGTAGGGATACTGCGACTCGACGGCCATCAAAGTCACCAACTCGGACTAATGCCTCGCCATCCCTGCGCAGAGGAAGGAGCGAAAAGTTAAGACAAGTTGCACGAGTTGCGGATGAGCCTCGTCTGCCCTTGTAAGCTTGTGGACATTGATGTAACCTCGCGACGTTGATGATGAATGAAGAGGAAGGCACAACGCGACGAAAGCAGAGATAACATATAAACAGAAAAGAGTGCAAGTAGTCTGGTCAAACACTTTGGAATCAGCATGCTCTAGAGTCAATTAAGAACAAGGAAACGAACCCTCAGTACTCCTCCCACTCGGTGCCACCGTCCCAATACCACATCGGCTGCACTTCCTCATCTATACCAAGCTCCAGCCGCAGAATACGAATAATATCCTTCTCGTCTTCTTCCTCACATTGAAGAACATCGATCGTGTAATTTGTGTAGAGGGTGACCACGAACATCTCCGGTTGTCCTGGCGGGAACGAAGGGGAAAAGCAGAGCCACGGTTCGTCTGTGAGCTCGCGCAGCCGCTTGAGTGAGGGAAAGAGACATCTCCGCGCAGTCAACGGGCCCAGCGACGGGTTCGTAGGCGGGAGTTGACAGGACTGCGCATACGCGAAGATCTGCTCACGCGAGAGCTGGAAGCCGTACATGAGCCGTGGGGGATTCTTGTTGATCTTCGTCAATTTGTGCTCAGGTGGAAGCTTCAGAGTCGGTTTCCTGCGCTGAATGATAGATCTAAAGTACTGTAATAACGCCATGAGACAATCTCCACGGATGGTTCAAACTTCCTCACCGCTTGGATCTCGAGTTGTCTGGGTGATAGCGGCATGCCGCGGGAGTCAACCTCTGGGCCATCCCGTCTCACAGAAGGATTTTGGGTCGCTGTCGCCAACATTTTGTAATGTTCAGCACGACGTCGGTGGAGGAACGGTTTCGTCGCGATGACAAACAGATCCAGAGCTATCCCGGGCCAGAGGCGACGCGACGCGTCAAAGTCACGTGTTTCATGAGCTGACGCGTTGTCGACTAACGTTGCTCTCGACCATCACGCTCACCTGGTCGCTACCTCCTCGGTCTAGTCACCCCATCTAAGCTCTTCTCGTGTTCTTCCCTGCATCTGGACATCCATCATGGTCAATGGTCAAAGCGCCTGCGGCGCTGGGCTGCCTCCATGTCGCTGGGCGCACGACGTAGACTCGTATGCCTCGACACCCCCGCCAGTCCATCACACTATTCCATCGCATTCATCTCTACCTCGGGGCTTATTTGTGCCATATATGAGATGTTCCCTTCTATGCTGGTCTGACTTGGGAGATCTCTCAGCGTATCAGACGTCGTGCATGCCAGCCGGAGCGCCTCTATCTAGCCTCCATCAACGCTCTGCTGACTCGCCCACCTCTATTGGAGACGAATCTCTCAGTCACCCTTTATCTGGTCATCTTGTGGTCCGTGTCTCCCTCATAGTCCCATTATATGGAGAGCTTTGTGTGCCGGTGCATCCGGACCCAGTCGTGCAACGCGGGGTTGCGTCAGTGGTCAGTCCAACCACGGCATGAAGACCGAGGTGCTTCTTGTAAGACTTATTCAGCTGTTATCTCTATGCCTATTGCCTGCGTGCCACTGACTGGCCATCGGGATTCTTCGTCAGAACTCGGCCTTTTTTTCTCGTCAAGCTCGTCTCATTTCGACTACGTGCCTTCCCTTATTGTCAATCAACTTCCGTGTCTGAGGATCCTGTGATCTGCTTGAGCGAAAGGGAGAAGGTCACAGGGCATATGACGATGCAAGGATGAGATTTGTAAACCTAATGGAGTGCGTTCATCGACCATCTTCGATTGTGATCCTGCTGACTGTCGTAGGTTCAAAGCTCTGGGAATCGATTCGCCCGGGCTCCACGCGAATGAGCTCCACAGAATGCAGTTCTGCTTCTGCAATGCCTCCGGATCAAAGATAGCAGCAATAACGTTGTCTCGGAAGGTTTATCCCGGCGATATCCTTAGATCTCTCAAACCTGAAGGCCACTACTTATTCGTTCAGTCATTGAAGCAGCCGCACTGTCTGCTTGCAACTGTCACGTAGCTCTCCGTAGATTGACTTGTTGTCGCTGACGACGTGCGAATGTTCACGGAGTGCCACAGACCAGCAACAGAGCAAATCGACCTAACGTTGGACGAATCTCGGAAAATCCCATTGTATCAAGAGATTCTTGTGGGTCTTGAGTCATCAGCTCCCTTCTCTGAAGACGGCCTGAGTACTTGCGATGGTATGTCTGTCCCTCCCGCCTACCCGTCCGACTACACTCAATCTGGACGTCTGTTGGGTTTCATCTAGTTCGCCAAGGTAGTCAAACGCTTCGTGCGAACGATACATTCCAGCATGCAACCCGTGTCTTCACGCCTATATAAGCAGCCATTGGGCTATATCTCCGAAGTATCCAGCGTCTTCCTTGCCCTCCTGCGCCATGTTCAAGGCTGCCCTCGTCCTCTTGTCTCTTTTTTCTGCCACGCTTTCAACCCCTCACATCGCACGCGACCTGCGTTTGCACGAGAGCCGCGACGATGTTCCGGATGGATTCACCCATAACGGGCCGGCGGCAGGAGACACACCCCTGCGGCTGCGTCTTGCGCTGAAGCAGAATGACATCGAGGGCCTGCAGGACGTGCTCATGGACGTCAGCACTCCAACGAGTGCTAACTACGGAAAGCACCTGTCCTTGGAAGAGGTGCGGCTGCGCTGTGCGTGTTCATTTTCTCGACGTATCCTGACTTCTCTTCGCAGGTGAACGAGTACGTTACGCCGAAGCCGGAGACCATTGCGGCGGTCAACGCATGGCTCTCGGAGAATGGGCTGACGGCGAAGACGCTGTCTCCTGCCGGCGACTGGCTCGGCTTCCAGACGACGGTGGCACAGGCAAACAGGCTATTCGACGCGGACTTCTCGGCGTTCACTCACGATGCGACTGGCGAGACTACCATTCGGACGCTTGCCTACTCAATCCCCGCCTCGCTTCAAGGTCACCTGGATCTCGTTCATCCCACCATCACGTACGCTTCAATCAGGACTAACTGAGTTCACAGATACTGACATAATCGTGCTATTGCTAGTTTCCCGAATCCGCTTGCATCGAAGAGGCCTGTGTCCGTCATCCCGAGGAGGTCTCGCCCACCGTCTTCAAACATCACAAGCGACGCAGCTCCGGCATCATGTAACACCGCCATAACCCCGTCCTGTGTGCAGGAGCTCTACGGCATTCCTACTACGCCTGCGACTCAGTCCTCAAATACACTCGCAGTCTCAGGGTTTATTGGCCAGTTTGCGAACGAGGCAGATTTAACGGTACGCACGCAGGCCATCCGTTCTGTCGGCATGGCAGTCGCTGAAAACAAGTCTTTCCATTTCCAGCAATTTCTAAAGATGTTCCGTCCGGATATCGACGCCTCGACCACGTTCACTCTTCAGACTCTCGATGGCGGAAGCAATCCGCAGTCACAGAGTGAAGCGGGTCTCGAAGCAGTAAGCTCGATATCCCTGCGATGAACACGGTATCGTGACACGATATGTCAGGACCTCGATACGCAATATACCATCGGTATCGCAACAGGCGTACCAACATTCTTCATCTCTGTCGGAGATAACACTCAAGATGGCGACCTAGACGGCTTCCTCGACATCATCAACTTTCTACTCGCAGAAGATACTCCTCCGCAGGTGTTGACGACAAGTTACGGCCAGAACGAGAACACAATCTCCCGCTCATTGGCAATGTGCAATTTCAAGCGGGCTCTTCCCTGCAGTTCCACTGATCAACTCGTTTCTAGTTCTTTGTGCAACGCTTATATGCAGCTTGGCGCGCGCGGCACTTCTATTCTCTTTGCGTCGGGCGATGGCGGCGTGCAAGGTTCGCAGGCGCCCACTATCTGCTTGCCGGGGCAGAACTTTGTACCAACCTTCCCGTCCGGCTGCCCCTTGTAGGCGCTCTCCACGCCTATTATCTCTTCACCGCACTGATGTCTTTCTAGTATGACGTCGGTCGGCGCAACGCAAAATGTGAACCCCGAGGTCGCCGCCAGTTTCTCCTCAGGAGGATTTTCCAACTATTTCGCCACGCCGGCTTACCAGAGCGCCGCGAAGTCCGCCTACCTCACGGGGCTCGGAAACACACACTCCGGGAAATTCAACGCCTCTGGGCGCGGGTTCCCCGACGTTGCTGCGCTCGGCGTCGACGTGCAGATCGTGAACGAAGGCGCTGTGACCAGTGTCGAGGGCACGAGCTGCGCGAGCCCGATCTTCGCAAGCGTCGTGGCGCTGTTGAATGACCAGCTGATTGCCGCGGGCAAACCGCCTCTCGGATTCTTAAACCCGTTTTTGTATTCCACGGGCGCGAGCGCGTTGAACAGCATCACATCGGGGAGCAATGAAGGATGCATTACGGAAGGGTTCCCTGCGAAGGCAGGTTGGAATCCGGCATGTTTCATTCCTTTCCGAACGCCGTCGGTAGACTGATTTCCCTGTTCGCAGGTTACGGGTCTTGGCACTCCTAACTTTGCCAAGCTGCTCGCTGCTGTTGGTCTGTGACCTGCGTGGCCTATTTTTTTCATCCCTTGGGACTCGATCTCTTGTCGCTCATCGCTCGAATTTTTCAAATTGTATTCAATGTCGGAGTGTCGACAAGTGTAAATCCGTCATTACAGGTCAGTCTATGGACCGCCGGCCATCGCATATTGGTCGTTGTACAGGTATGACTCGGCACTGGCGTCGGTCATGTCCGGGGTTGACGCTGCTCGAGTGCTCAGGTGCCGGCTTGAGGACCGTCGCATTACGTTAGACCTACAGATGTGGCGCGTATATGCGTGCTGCATTGATGGCTCGGACGAATATGCATAATGCTCTATGGTCGTCGGTGCGTCGGCGCTGACGAGCTGGATCCGGAGTCGTGGCGACGCCGTATCGCCTTCGTGATGCGCGTATAAAGGCCGATGGCTGCATTGTCCGAGTCCCGCAAGTAGGAGAACTGCTTCGGAGGTGCCTCAGATACAGAATCTCTACGTTCGCTACAGCATGTCAACGCACGTTTGAAATGTGCTGTCGCTTGCGAAGGGGTGAGTATAACCTTGAACCGGTGCGAATCCTATGCGATGCACGCGCGACCTAGAACACAGGAAATGTAACAACCGACAAAATAAATACTAGTGCGTGCTGATATTCACCTTGCCACAGATTGTCAGCCGACTTCACCCCCCCCTTAACCCGCCACTTCAGCGTCTTCTAACTGCCCGGCTCATGGCCGGAAGCACTCATTTGACCCTCTCGTAGTCCTCCTCCTCCCACTCCTACGGCAGCTCCTCTGGCGTATAATTCATCATGTCATACCCACAGTCATCCAGGCACGTCCACATCTTCGTCGGATAGCGGCGGGTTGCGCCAGGTTGCGCCACCCGTGGCAAGGGAACGCTCGAGCTCATCACCTCGAATGGACTGTGATGGAATCAAAAGAAATACAAAGAGAAAGGAAACGCTCGAATTCGGATGCTATCTTCTTGAGAGGTTCGGCCATTTGGTTTACTTAGCATTGATGCCAGTGTCACTCTACTTCAGCAGGTTGACAATGAATGTCTTCTAGTTGAGTTGAATCCATTCCTCAGCTCAACCGTGTTCGTGTGATTCAGGAAAACGCAAGGGATTCTCGGACAAGTTCTATCCATCTATCTATCAACATAAACAGGATGAAAATCGTCAGGATTATGCCAGGATATCTTGATTATTGGATCTCTGTCAGTCTATCCGCCGCCAGCTGCTTAGATAGCACCCACCTAGCCACGCCACAGATCGTCCGTGTCCATCTTGACGCCTTCTTTGACTCGCCATTTCAATGGTTTCCAACGAGGCGGCCGGCCACTTGGGAGGGTCTCAGGAGATATATCCTCAATCGGCTCGTAGTGTTCCGCTCTCCAATCAGGTCTCACTTCTTCAATAGTATGATTCACCAAACCGTAGCCATAATCCGGCAAGCAGGTCTGGAGCGCTGTCAGTGGTGGCGACGGATTGTGCCATCCAGCTCGCCACAGGATCCGCCGTGCCAGCCCCACCTCGTTGACTTCGCCGACGATCTGCGTCCACGACTCTCGCGTCTCTTCCGGTGGCTGAGTGGCCGCCGAGCCAAAATCGATCCAGACTGGAGACAGAGTGTCCCGCCGCAGGATGATGTTCCGAGCCGCGATGTCGCGGTGAAGGACCCTGAGTTGACGTATTCTGCGCAGCGCGTCGAGAATGCGGGGCGATACACGCAGAGCATCGGCCTCCGAAATCTCGACGCCAATGTGAAGTCGGTCCATGGACGTGCCGTCGATGTACTCCATGCATATCCCATTGACGCGCTCGATGAGGGACCCAGGTTGGGCGCCAGCGATGGCGAGAGTGCAGACACCGTACACCATGGGGATGTCTGCGCCTTGAAGCGGGCGTAGGACTCTGTACGTCTGAAGCTCCCGATGGAACACATCGAAGACCCCGTCCCAATGATCCATCTCTTGGATCCACCCCTCCCTCAAATCGTCATCTTCTACGAAAGGACGTTTAGTCCAAGGTTGTTGAACGCCACCCAAGCGCTTCCAGAAGTTCGGGATCGAGCCGTTCTTCACGTTCCGTAGCCCAATATCGAAGTCAGCGTCGTGAGTCGTGCTCCAAGGCGACTGATAGCCCTTTGCGTGCAGATCGGGTGCGGAGAACCTCGGGTCGGCGAATTTAATCGTGAATTGACGAGGAAGAGAGTGGTGGTGGGATTCTACGACGAGCGTTTGCGAGACAGTGTATGGTGTGAACGCTTTGATAACTCGGACTCTGAGGGGGAATGAAGCGACACTGGCTTCTGGCGTAAACTGAAGGGTCAGCTCAGACCCTACTTGATATGGGCATGCTACCAGTGACCTATCGGACATCAGAGTTGTGGTTACCGCCAGAAAGGTTGTCGCTGACCTCTGTGGATGGGGCAACACAGCTGGCGAAGCGGTCGCGATCGAACGACTATGCGGGTAGCTATGAGAAATAGAGCAAGACGCTGACCCTCTTGGATCAGAAGGCACGTCGGGGAACCTCGATGGAGTTGAAGGACGTGTCGCGTTGAATGAGATATACGATGAGGGAGCTCGAGACACGGGCACTGTATTGCGCAGTCGAGATCGCATACGGGAAGCCTAGATTTCTCTAGTATACTCAATGAAGCAGCGGATATAGTGACGCTACTTACGGTATTCTTATGTTTTCGGATAGGCGACGAGAGAACAACCTTCGAACTGACCGGTACTGTACTGAGTGACTTAAATAGACGCCTGAACATGTGGCTGAAGCCCTGGACTCGGCTACATCTCGGCTGTGCCCGAGAAGCAACTCCGCTGTCGCGTGTGGCGTGCGTTGAACGTCGACGGCTCCAGGACGGCTCCCTGAGTCACGACATCGCTCTTGGCGGGGACAAACGATCCTAGCACTTCTAACGTCCCACTCGGACCTGCAGTACTTGGATCCAGGCCAGACGGGAGCCCGGGGAAACCAACCCTGACGCCAACAAGTTTGTTGTCGTCATGATCAAGGGAGCGCCGACGAACTACAGCGGCGGGGACAGCGACAAACTCTTTGAGACCCGCCCGTTCTTCGTTGACCCGGACAGTGACAAGGAGAAGGTGGCCGAAGCCTTTTGGTCTACTGTCGTTCAGGAATGGGAGGTTCGTCGTTCTTGTTAGGTCGCTTTTACCGTCTAATGTAGTCTTCTTTACAGAAAGCCACGGGAAAGAGTGTCGAGGATTGCGCGTATTGAATGAGGGAACTGTATTACCCATCTGCTCCTGTGCTACTTGATATGTTATGCTTGTATCTTTACGCTTGAGATGGAATTTCTCGTTCAGTGAATTTTAGTCATTCTCGCAAGACGTTTGTCGCCCGTAGTCGTACCCGAGAGCATGAGAAAGTTTCAGCACAACTAATTCCACGGAATTGTCGCTAGTAAGCCTTCGTCAGGGCAGATGGATCAAGACGATGGAGGGACCCAAGTTCTCGTGCGCCGAAGTAGTGTCACTGGTCAATCTGCTGCACTCATTTACTCAAGAAGGATAAATGAAAATAGATACGTGGCTTCAACACGAATGTCGCAGGCAGACGGACGTGTGTACATCCAGGTCAGCAACAGGTCAGGAGCACGAACTGTGCGATCACTGGCGAGTCAAATTTCCGCCCACAGACTCCAAAGTGCATCCGACTACTAGCCCATCCACTGATAATCCGTGTCCAGTTTTACACCTTCCTTGACTCGCCATTTCAAAGGCTGCCAGCGATATTCCTTTCCTCCCGTTCCGAAGCTCACTACTTCTGGTTGTAGATCTTCGATCTTGTCGAAGTTCTTCGCTCTCCAATCGGGCCGTATGTTCTCTACGTACCCATTCACCATAGCATATCCTGTACTTGCGGAGTAATTCTGTAATATTGACATCGACGGGGAGGGGTTGTGCCACCCAGAGCGCGAAAGGGTCCGCCGGGCATACCCGACCTCGTTGACATCGCGCACGATGTCTGTCCACGCCTCCCACGTCATGTCGGCTGGCGGCACATCGGCAGCACCAAAGTCTATGAGGACGGGGCGCAGGCTGTCGCGGCGGAGGATGATGTTGCGATGGGCAATGTCGCCGTGTAGCACCCGCAGATCGCGCACGCGGCGAAACAGATCCAGTATACCCGGTGATATGCGCAGAGCATCCGCCTCTGAGATGTCGATGTTGAGTTTTAATCGATCCATGGAAGTGCCGTCGATATACTCCATGCAAATGCCATTTACGCGCTCAACGAGCGAGCAAGGGTAGGGGTTAGGCACAGTGAAGCTGCAAGTGCCGAATAGAAGGGGGACGTCTGTTCCTTGGAGAGGGCGTAGAACTCGGTATGCGCGAAGCTCCCGGTGGAACATGGTGAGGACAGTGTCCCAATGGTCCATCTCCATGATCCAACCCTCCCGCAAGTCGTCGTCCTCGATGAACGGACGCTTTTCGAAAGGCTTCTGAACTCCGCCGAGACGCTCCCAGAAATTCGGCCAGATTCCCCTTTGCACGTTCCGTATCCCGTCGTGGAAGGCGGAATCGTGACCCGCGCTCCAAGGTAAGCGATAGCCCTCTCCGTGCAGTTCGGCGTCGGAGAACCTCGGGTCGGCGAGCTTGATGACGATATGGCGAGGAAGAGCATGGTGACAAGGCTCCACGAGAAGCGACTGCGAGACAGTGAACGGCGTGAATGCTTTCAGGACTTCGACTTGAAGCGGGAATGAACAGTCGCTGCCTTCCGGCGTGTACAGGACAGTAAGTTCGCAGCCTGATTTATAGGGACAAGCCGCAAGAGACCTTCACGACGTCGTATGCAGTAGTGTCATATGCTGTAGAAAGGCTGAAACTCACTTTTGTGTATTCGTGATCGGAATCGCTGGCGGTGAAGACCGGTCGATATAGAGCGACCCAAAATCTGTTTGCGTGTTGTTCCTGGAGCCGCTTGGTGGCTTCAAAACACTCGTGGCCTTAGAGACGATGTATGGCCTGCCGCCACGGGGACAGAGGCGAGCTGTGCTGGCGGGCGTGACATTGGCAGAGCGTGTAGTACGGTGTCGCACTGTCAGTCGAGATCGCATCTGCAGCGTCAGTATGGCGGAGTTCAGCAAATACAGAATTAATAAAAGTCGGAGGAAAACCTACAACCACACGGGACAGCACACAGCACTAAAAGAGCACCGGTGGCCTTTAAGTTACATTCAGATGTCGAGGCTGTCGAGGTCGATGTAGCGGAGCCTTTGGCTCGGAGCGCTACTTGCCGGCGGAGCCCGAAACACAGCTCCGCCGCATGCGCTCACCGCACTTGCTCGATCCAAGGTATGCACCGTTCGCGATAGCGCCAACTCTGCTCATCACCTCCCCCTCACCACCACCAACCTCATAGTCGAATCCACCAAGCTCCCAAAACTCTATCTATGCGATACTTGGGGAGCTACTGGACGTGGTAAATGTCAGAGCGGATGCCATGCGCAAGCACTAGTCGCTTATAGCCGCTGAGGTGAAGGATCAGGGGGAGAGGGGGGAGGGTGCTGGAGCTGGACGAACCGTGGACGAACTAGCAGGGCATCTGGACGCGGGATCTTGACGCTGGGTCAGTACAGCAATGGCAGACCTGCATTGCTCTGGACAGGTGCGTCGTTGCTCGTATTTTCCGCGTCCCGCCTCCCTGACGCGCTCCACAGTCATCACGCCCACCCTGCGTATACGTAGTACAGGCAACGATATCACTTCCATCTGAATGACTTATTCACCGTACGAATCCTCTTGCACGCATGGTCCGCTCCCTGGATACCGACGACCCTCCACCCCTCGGTTTCACGTTCTACCTTAGCACGGAAGAGCGCTCTCCTATGCAAACCCACATCATGGGTCGCCGGCTGAACTGTAGATGTGCGCTCGAAAGCTGATCAGCGTGATGCTTGTGCGCGCATATTGCGAGCGTGCATTTCTACGCATACTGCCTGTATTCGACTTTGACGTTTGTCGAAGTATAAAGAGAGGTGTGCGAGCGACCTGAAAGCTTTAGCTGCGCTCACCCGTCTGTCATCCGTTCACTTTTCATTCCTTTTCTTCTTTCTTGGACTTCTACCCACTTTCATTCATCTTCGCTTCCACTTTTCAACATCCTTTTTTTCATTAAAGCGTCAGTCAACCATGCGTTTCCCGTATGCTGTTCTCCTCTCCACGGCCTGCAGCGCCGCAGCGGCGCCCATCGTCTTGGATCCCAGCACGACGCCCACCCCGCTGTGAGTCCTGCGTACGCCACTTGCACGCCGGCATATCCTGAATGCGCCACAGAACATCTGAGGACCTGCAGTCCCGAGTCGCCCATCCCGCCATCATCAAGGCTCTGCCCAAATTCTCCGACGCTGATCTACCGAAGTCAGTCGCGCGCCCCCGCTTTCTGACTCTAGGTCACGGTGCTAATCCCCCCGGCGTCGCAGGATTTTCGCCGGCTTTCAACCTCGCTACTTCGGCAAGCCGGTGGAATGGTCGTCCAGGCGAGCACACGTCGATGCGTCGGGAGCTCCACTCGGATTGCGCGCCAAGGAAAGGTGCTTGCGCTGGTCTGTGTAGACGTGGTTGCGCCGCTGACGTGTGCTCGAGACAGACGCGAAGATTTTCAGTCCGGCCGTCCGTTCATAGGTCGTGCACGTCTCGCACAGAATGGTGCAGTTAGGTAATGTCTGTCAAACCGCGCAGAGACTGTCGTGTTCACCGGCAGGACTGGTGTAGGCGCGACGATCTCGAGTCCCGATATTCGTTCGAGGGTCGTGAGTCGCCGACAAACATGGAATTCATGAGGTGAGTAAGGCTCTGTGTCACGCTCGGAAAAGCCGATTCTCACAGGACACGTGTCGCTCAGGCGCCAGGATATGTATACGCCAGTAGGGGGTATAGAGGACCCAGATATCGCCCAGAGTCAAGTGTGCGCGCTTCCCTGCGTTCTGTCTTGACGAATCCATGACGTTGATGATGTTTTCAGCGGCGAAAGCTGGAAGCGAAGCCGATGCACGACGCCAAACTCAAGTGAACATGCGTCTTCAACATTGCCTCTTCAATAATAGGTAGCGGGGTGGGGACGTGGCCGCTAATCAGTATTTCGGTCTTTCGACGCTCAATGGCTTGCGAGCTGCCTTTCATCACCATGTCTTTGTTGATCAGCAATGAAATTGCACGTTTATGCGGAGAGTTTCCTTTTGGATGAATGATCCATGCGGTGCGGGTTTTAGCACGACGATCTCGATGCATACGTTTGGACATCGGGACGTCACGACGCGACGCGACCACGGGCCAGCGCGCTAGTTACCTTCAACGTCGTCAAGCTCCGATTTCGTTGTTTCCGCTGTTCATAGGCGGAACCAACTTAGTGGAAACAACCCGTTGTGACGCGTCATGATCATCGCGTCATCCAAGAAAACATACTATTGCAGTCTATCAAGATTCAAAAAACCCTAAATTAGCCATGCCACCGGTCATCCAGGTCAAGCCTCTTCACGTCTTTCCTAATCCTCCACCTCAACGGTTGCCAGCGGTACTCGTTTCCCTCCGGGTCAACTCTTATCTCGTCCGGAGGAGCTTCAATACGCTCGTAATATTCGTCCCTCCAGTCAGGCCGCAGTGACTCAATGCTGACATTCACAAGGCCATGTCCCTTGCGCTGATCGTTGCAACAGTTCATGAAGGACGGACGTGGCGACGGATTGTGCCACCCAGACGTCTTCAAGAGCCTACGCACCAGCTCGACCTCGTTCGCTTGACGAAGCGTGTCAGTCCACTGCTCGAGCGTCTCGTTGGGAGGCTGAAGAGACGCCCCTCCGAAGTCGATGAGCACAGGCCGGAAGTTGTCGCGGCGGATCATGATATTCCGCGCGTAGATGTCGCCGTGTAGGAGCCGGAGCTGGCGAACGCGGCGCATCATGTCGATCATGTCACGAGAAACAAGCCGCGCATCCGCCTCGGAGATATCCAATTCTATCTTCATGTGATCCACTCGTGCGCCGTCGATAAATTCCATGCAGATTCCGTTGACGCGGGTAACAAGTGAGCCCGGATAGACATCGGGAGGGACAAAGCTACACAAGCCATATAGAATGGGGACATCCGTGCCTTGGAGAGGGCGCAAAGCCCTATACGCGGCGGCCTCGTTTTGTACCGTGTTCAGGATCCCGTCCCAGCAGTCCATCTCATCGGCCCACGTCTCCATCGGCTCGTCGTCCTCTTCGACATACGGCCGCTTCTCCCACGGCGTCTGGATGCCTCCTAGACGCTGCCAAAAATTCGGCCATGTTCCGCGCTTGGCGTTCTGTATCCCGGCTTCGAACATCGCGTCGTGAGCGGTGCTCCAAGGCGATCGATAACCCCGCGCGTGGAGGTCGGGATCGGAGAAACGAGGATCGGCAAGCTTTATGACGAGTTTTCGAGGGAGAGAGTGGTGGTAGGGTTCTACAAGGAGCGTTTGACAGACGGTGAATGGGGTAAATGCCTTCAGAACCTTCATTTGGACGGGGAAGGGTGTACTGCTGCCCTCTGGTGTATAATGAATGGTCAGAAAATGACCTTGTTCATAAGGGCGCAGGGCCACGGAGCTTCGCAGTGTTAGAATCTTTGATTTAGTAGATGGTTACAGCTCAGGTTCCGAACTACTCACCTTGATGCATCCAAGGGCAGCGGTGATGAAGTAGTCATCATGAGACGAGTAGGCGGCCGACTGTGAGAGTTCACAGAATTTGCTGAAGATCTTCTGCTATGCAGCAGGTTTCTAGGCGTCGAAGACAGCGCAGGAATGGCTGCAGTAACAGACGTATGCTGAGAGGACGCTCGTGACGCAGGAACCGATGTGGTTCGCAGCCGAGAACGCATGCAGGGATCCTAAGTTTTGATTAGTCGTCAGAATGATCAAACAAAAGTTTGATATAGCTCACAAGTAGGGACCTGAATTGTTGGGTGGGATGTAGCGAAAGACGAGGGCGAGTTACGCAGTCAAGTTATAAACCATTGACAGGCTTCGCGATCGGCTAAATTTCGGCAAATGCCGAAGTCCGAAGTCCTCTGCGCCGCCGCACGACTGAACGTTCTGAACATCGACGCCACACTGGCACACCGTTGCGGCGTCTCAAGACCTCAAGGCGCACCGTGACCTTGACGTAGAACAAGCCTACGGACTCTTGATCCTGGCTGCTTGTTTATTGTGTTGTCTTCGTGGTCTTGTCAGCATGGCGGTGGATGCACAATGCGGGCTGGCAGTTGCTTGATCTCCATCCTCCGTATGGCAAGCGTCGCAGTGTCGCAGCCTGTCGCGGTGTCCAGCTCAAGTCCGATCGCGGCGGTGGATCTCATCGCACAGGTCAGACCCTGTCCTCTCTCTACGTTTGTCATGCCTATTATCCTCTCATCCAGATGCGAGCCATAACATCCGTCGCATCAACGGGGCAACAGTCGATTTGGTTCCATTCTACCGCCGGGCGTTGGCGGAGGTGGATGCGTGATCAATACATTACAGATGAGTTTTTGTTCTTTTTGTGATCTATCAGTGAGAATATCTCACTGATGCGACCGAAAGCGTCTAGCTAGCCATTCTACCGAAGAGTTCGACGTGCTGCGAGGATGATAGTACTTATCCGTAGATCTCCCTGTCGAAATTTACGGTGAGGCAATCCGTTATGGTACGACATGACCGTGTCTCCAGAAGGTTCTCGTATCTCATACTTCTTGATCATTCATATTCTGCTCAGCAGATCGGACCTTCCTCCAAATCTCATACTCACAGTCCCTTATTCCTAGGAGTGGCCCGGCGATACGAATCTGATTTGCTGTGTTACGATGTGGTTCAAATTCTACCGGGGAACTGGACTTGCTTGGGTCGCTATTGTTCTAAATGACGGTTGTACAAGGGTTATAACGTAACCGTCCAGATTCAACGTGTTGCGCACCTTGGAATCCGGCGCCTCGGCTGAACAATCTCTCGAGAAGGCTGTTGTCGCCTAGGATGCTATTGTATTCTGGAAGATCATCCCGTCGATTGTCTCGGATGATGCAGTTGCAAGCCAGAGAACAAGCCTAGGGCGATCCAACGAGTATCATCGCCGTGAAGGTATTTAAGCCAGCTACTCATCCCACCTGAGCATTCATCCCCAACAACTAACATCCGTCCCCGACAACTTCAAACCATCGCACCTCAGTCTTCCAAACAACCATTTCCAGATATGAGTGCTGCTAAGGCGAGAAACAACGTCGTTCAGACAATTCTATGGCTGAATCCTGTACAGAAACTTTTCAAGGCTTCGCAGGCTTATATGAGCATCTTCAGAAACCGCAAGTTCACCTCAGTGCTCGAGGAGTTCAAGATCGCCGAGGGAAGCAGGGGTCAATACCAGCGTCTTCACGGCGACTCGAAGTCGCTGTTAAGCGCCAGTCAGGCCTGCAGTACTTGGATTCAGGCAAGGTCGGTCGAGGGTGACGCAAACAAGGTAAACTTCGTTGTTGTGTTGGTCCAAGGGATACCGAAGAGCTACTCTGGCGACGAGTCTATCAAGCTCCTCGAGATCAAGAATTTCCCTGTCTCGTCAGAGCAGCCGGATACTGTACCCCAGACGTTCTGGACCACAATCGTACAGGAATGGGAGGTTCGCACTCTGTCTGCTGATTCGCTGACGATTCTCACTCTACGTGTTTGTAGAAAGCCACGGGGAAGAGTATCGACGACTGCAAGAAGTGAGGTTCGCGGGCAGCACGAATGTATCTGTCCCTGATACGTTGTAATCCGCTTGCGATTTCCCGCTAAACCTGTTTGTACAAATACATGCGCATCTAAATTTATGACCCGTCTGTCTCTGAATCAGTCTGAATAGCTGCCCATGCTGTGTCCTTGCGAGTAGAGAAACTTCAGAGTCCGGTAGACTGACGCAAAAGATCAGCATTCCCACAAAGGTCGTTGGCATACCCGCCGAGCATGCGGGCCGCAGCTTATACGGGGCGGACGGTCTTATATATATATATACCGCTTTTGAGCTGAGACCGAAATAGAAGAGCGAAGAGTCGACTTAGAGCGACAGCGGATTGCAAGACATGCAACAAACTCGCGGCGCGACGGTGGGTGCGCCGAATTCCGGGGCCGAGCGGGGCAGAATGTACAGCCGTGCCGCTCGCACATCGATGAAGTTGTGAAAGTATGAGGGGCCCAAGAAGCTGATAATGTTTTGAGCGGCGAAGAAAGGAGAAGACGCCATCGCTCTCCGCCACAATCAAGCTAGGGGGTGGTGACATGGCCTCAGTCAGTCCTTGACGCTCGATGGCTCGCAGTTTGCCTCGCGTCGCCCTCATGAGTAGTGGTCGTAATTGTTAACTATATTTGAAGAATCTTACCTAAATTAATGTGCGTTCTGTGTGCAGTGGTTGCTCGGTACCTCAATTCCCGCGTATACGAGCGCGCCTGGCGAAATGCGCCCTGACGCGACACGACGCGACCGACGTGACGGGGTCACGTGCCGGAGAGCGCTTGCTCATAATAAGTTAGGAGTCCGGTGCCCGCCAATTCCGAGTCCAAGCTCTCTCACCGGCGACCACGTTACCTTTTGAACGTGCGCGCTGTACAAAGCGACGACAAGACGTTACTATCTGCACATACTTCAATTATGAGCCATCCACGTTTCCGGTGCCACACAGTCCGTCACGAGTCATTTGTTCATGCGACGGATAGCCAGAGGATGTTACGCAACCTGTTTTTCCTAAGGCCCCACAAATGTGCTCACCCGCGTTTTTCGACTTCCGGCCTTGCGCTGAACGTCGCTCACTCAGACGCTTTTCACGTTCCAAGGTACATAGGAACGGCTAGAAGGCTAGGCGGCGGACGTCTTTTGTCGCCACACCCGAGCTCGCCCCTGACCCGTTATTGTGTTCTCTGTCGTCAAGGCCTTCAGTCTGTAAGCTGCCTTTCTCCGTCATTGCTGATGCAGATTAATTCCTCAGCGTCGCTTGAACACGCATATAAGGCTCCTCTATTGCTCTTCTGCGCCTGAGTCTGAACCTATGGCTAACGCCACGCCACTTCGCTCAAGGTCATCTCGCCACAGACCCCTTCGCCGTAGACCTGCCGCATTGGTTCTCTCGAGGATATGTATGTCCCACGTCTTTGTTCTATCAATGCTGATCTTGAATTTCTACGGACTTGAAGCATTAGGTTTTCCTGCTGCCATCGACTTGGAAGACGTGAAACTGGTGCTGGATGCTTCTATACACATGGAGTCAGACAAGTACGTGGCATTCACCTCCGTAGACCCCGATTCCTCATAATGCTATCATAGCAACACACGAGCCTCGCTTGACGCCGATATCGCACTTTGCTGCCTGCGCACGAAGTTCCTGCACGAGACCTGGTCTACAAGCTTGCAAGTTCTCTTCCACGCAACCAGGACTCCCGAAACTGGCTGGCTGTCGCCAAATGCTCAATGGAGAAATGCCAAGTATATGGAAGACGAATCTGTCATCTTCCAGCTCTCTGTAGACAGATATCGCCTTTCCGAGACCAGCGCGTTCGCATGCTGTCTAGCATTCCGCGATAGCCTTCCCTGGGAAGGTTCTGGGGCGCAGTACGACGAGGCTAGTAAGATGCGGCGCAAGCTGTATCAACTGTACGGGGCCATGTCGGGGCACGGAACTCGGGAATCCGAACCACCACCAACCTGGAAGCTCCGCTGGCAGGCGGAGGTAGGCCGACCTCCCTCTCACCTTCGTTGGAACGTAGATATCGCGGCAGAGCAGATTCATCGCCATCGCGCTTTGGAATTGCAATCCACTCCCAGTTGTACCTCGGATAACGGCCAATGTGGTATACTCGAGGACTATGTCGATGCAATGCGTGTCCTGGAACATTTAAAACATAAGTGCGTCTAAGGCTACTCGTGCATCTAAATTTCATGTCTGACTTGCTATCCAGGCCTCGTGCAGTGATCTGGTTGAATAGAAGACCTCGATATTCGTCTGAAGAGGATGTTCTGGAGACCCAGAAACTTCCGCGACTCAGGAGGACTCGAACGATGAGAGCCCTGGCGAAGATGAGACTGACGACCGACGATCGATCTCCGATTTTCCCGGACGTAGCCTACGAAACTATCAGACCGTGGTACGTGCATTCCATCGCTACACACAAGGCATTAGAAAGTTGAGTTTCCATGACTTTGAACATCGACGACGTAAGTTCACCGAGCCCTGGCTCAATTTCTTGAGTTCCACCGAATACGGAGGTCATGACCGAGAGTGGAACCTCGTCGGGATTAATGACCGGGGAGGCTTATACGTGGCCCGGGTTGGTCTCATACTTGTAGAAACGGAAAGTCATCTAGGATGCGCCGCGCGAGATCGCTGCTGCTTGGGTACGAAATATATCAGTTGCGTCCAATCAAAATGGCGAGCCTCGTCCTCGCAAATCGCTACTCTCAGCCCGTGCCCTCTTCCCTCTCATGTCAACGGCAGAGGGTCATTAGCCCTAGATGATCCGTCGACAGGTACTTATGTGGTCCTTTGTGCGAGGCGTCGTTGGAAGTCTTCGGGAGCGATCCCGATTCCGGCCATAGTAGCGAATCGCTACGATAATCGTAAGCCTAAAAGGCTAGAAAACTGTAAATACCCTGCAGGTCAAGTGAGTGAGGTGCACCGTGCACGTACCGTACGGTCCCCAGTCATCCTCGCTCGACACAGAGCGGTCGCTGACCACCGTAGACCGCAATGAAGCCGCAGCCACGGTAGGCGGGCCACGATACGTATCGCTGGCGTGGTCTGGCCTTCGCGTATGAGATCGTGTAGGCGGGGCGAGATACTGGTTCATCGTGGTCTTGGATGAGGAGATCGTCAGGACGGATTTGGCTGAAATCCTCCCGGAGCTGATGGAGGCTGGCGTGTCGACTCTATGGGAGAGACTGAGTGACCGGTGCGGCATAACATGAACATCGTGTTAAGTTCAACAAGATACAGAGAACGTACTATTCGCCCTCGGAGTCCGATGGCGTCGTAGAATGTGAGGTGGATAAGCGGAGATCTCGTACTTCCCTCGAGTAGTGAACATTCGTGATAGTGGAATGTGTGCGGATACCTTCACGCGATTAGTATAACCCCGAGGGAAGGGTATTTGTTTGGGACACGCCTCACCTCTGTTACTCCCCGCCGAACTTGGCGCTTGAGAAGCGGATGTATAAGGTGAGGACACACGAGACGACACGCGCGAGGACATGCGCGAGGACATGGAAGACGATGACCGGATGTCTTCATACTGAGTGCCTTCACTTTCCGATCCACTGGCGCCCATGCGAGCTATACTCTTACGGTGGACAAGCGTCGTTGTCCTATCCGAGTTGTTGACTCGTAGCTGTGGACCATGAGGTAACGCCGACGACTCCTCTACTTTGACATCCTGAGGCTTCTCTCCAGAGTCGAATTGGAGCGGCATCGCCAACGTCGCGAGTATGCGCAGGGACTCATTGGCGCGCTGAAGGAAAACGCATGATAAATGAGCAATTTCAATGGCGACGATGTAGAAGAGGAAAGAACGAGATAGTCCACGACACGTTGAGGATGAAACGCGAACGAAACTCACGAGTGCAATACTGTCACGTTCTTCAGGATGCGCCGAGGAGAATTGTGCATGCTTCGGAATGACTTCGGACGTGATGATCGCGGCTTCTGCGAAATGCGTGAACGCAGCTTTCAAATAGTCGAGCGCCTTCAGATGCGCGTCGTCCGCGACCTTGAGTAAACCAGGGACGCCGGTCCTCGGATGTATATTAAGCTCGGCGCGTGCCCGAGCCACAAGCGCCTTCCATACCAATGTGCGTGGAAAGGCGGGGATCTTGGACGGCTTGAAGACACCGCTGAGAGCAGACATCGCGTCGGATTGTCGAAGGGAGGGCGAAAGAGGGCGGTAAAGTAATGAGATAAGAACGGTAATATATACGTAGAGGAATAGCATGTCGTCACTATTCCGGGCTGTGCAACACGGGACTCCGGCGTGCGCGCAGGCAGGCGCTGCGGCGGACAGCTTCCCCAACATGCAGTACAACTGTGTGCCTATGCTAAGCGTATGGTTCAAGCGTAGATAAGCTGCAAATAGACTCCTCATGTGATCGATTTTGTCCAGCTAGGTCGTGCGTGCATGAAGTCCGGCAGATTGCGTCGGAAAACTACGACCGATGTACTGATTCATGGTCGTCTTAGCTGAGGAAACGGACAGAACAGACTTCGCGTATGAAAGGTGGTCTGAGTTGATGGAAGCCGGACTCCCGATATGTGCCAGAGGGCTGACAGACACAAGACCGGGTGGTGGACTGTAAATCATAGAAACGGGACTGGGTATCATCAGCCGAGGCACCGGCTGATAACGTGAAGAAACACACCTTGACGGGTCGAAGTGATCGATGTCACCCAAGCTCGTGTCTGGATAGTGGTACTGTCCTCGCGAGAATGTTGCCCCGTTTTCCTGTTTCCACTGCTCTGCAAGCAGCGCTGCGTGTGAGGGTGCTGTGCCTTGCTGGTCCGCAAAGCGCATGGGACGAGTAGTGAGATCGCCCTCCGGCCAGTGTGGCTGGACGCGTGCCTGTGAAGCAGCGCCAGGCCATTCGCTGATCGTGTGAGGGTTCTGGCTCTCCGGTTCACGTGGACGATGTTCGGGTACCCATCGCTGAGTGAAAGCGTCGCCTTGTGGATTGTGCGGTTGTATACTGGACAAGGCTAGAGCATCTCAACACTAGTCATCTATCAAATGCAAAGCGAAACTCACTCGTGACAGCGGGAGCTAGACGGGGAGGTTGTCCCGGGGCGGTCGTCGAAGGGTTATTAGGTACGGGCGGTAAGGGTCTTATACTAACTCGAACCTCTGCGCCATCGAATGCCTCTCTTGACGAATCCTCTCCTCGCGTGGACGTCGGAATAATGGGTGAAGGTACGATATGTCCACCTCTCTCCTGGTCACGCGCCATGACGATGATTTGCTTGACTTCGGAGAGTGCATCCAGTATATCCTGTCCATGCTTCAAGAGTTCTCACATAAACCGCGATGGAAGTGACTCAACAGCTACAGCGCACTCACCAGGCCCAGATTATGGCCTTGACTGTCAGTCAGCAGTCGGCGATAGTCCTTGTGCGCAGGTATCACTTCCACCACCGCCATCGCAGACTTGGCGTACTCGATAAACGCGCGTTCATAGTGCCCATCTTCCACACAGCGACGGCCTGCCTGGCGTGCTTGATCGGCGAAGCGGAGCCAATGCTTGATCGATAGTGATGGATCCGTGGGCCCACGTTCCTTTTGCGCCTGTTCTGCGAGTTCTGCAATTGAGAGAGTGGAAAGGTTATCGTGGGAGAGATACGAAGGATGCGCAATGAGTCGAGACATGATTGCGAGCACGTCGACAGCGGGAGGTAGAATAGGTGAGGAGAACGTCGAGAGCAGTATACGATCGATGGAAGGCGGCATGGGCTATACGTTGACTAATGTGGCTGTGCCGGTACGGCACTGCCCGCAAGGTGTAGAAGGCGAGAATACGATGGTGAAGCCAAGTTGCGATGCTCCGGAAGGTGGTCGGAACAGCCGCAGCATTAGATTATAGTAGATAGAACACCGACGAGACGCGATAACATGCCGTATCCGGTGGTCCGTGTACGTCGAAAAATGGAAGTCGGGATATAGTGAGCATCGTGCGCATAGGGTATAATGGATCGAATGACAATCGCAGAGCTTACGAAAACGCAAGATTGCCCTAGACTTCGTCAGCTCGTCACATCGTTTCCGGGGTGCAGAGATACACGCACCTCGTCATGTCACAGGCGAACCAACACATTCATCCTACTCTTGTACGAAGATTGCGAAAGGACGGACTTTGCATGCGAGTAGACAGAGGTAGTGATCGAGGCGGGGCTGTCGGGCCTGCAAATGACTATGAGTGTGTACGATGGACAATCACGCAGGTAGACGCACGTAGAAGGGGACATGTCCGTAACGGCGCTCGGACCAGCGACTGGAGATCGAGGTGGCTGCGCTCCGTCAAGGCTGCGGCGGCGCGACATCGTTTGAAAGTAGACCCTCCGCCCGTCCTCGGGAGCAGGTAAGACTTCCGCTGGGTCCCTCCGATCTAGACCGTCTTCCTCGCGGATCCGCGCTTCGTAGCGCTTAACTGCGTCTGCGTTGATTTGTACACGTCGTATAGAATCTGGATCTGTTGCTGGGGGTTTTTGAGACTTCCGCTCTTCGCGCGTGCGCCGCGAGGAGTATACGAGACCACCATTACGATCGGTTTCGGGAGGTTCGACAAGGATTGAGATGTCATGGATGCTGGAACGGGAGAGAATAGACGTCTTCAGAGTGCGGAGGATATCCATGATTCTGTCTGCGTGCTGAAGGGAGGGTAATCAAACGACTGAGTAGGAAATGCGTTGGATATGGGCTCACCAAGGTGAGGTTCTCTCTCTCATTCTCCCCGAGAGCAAGCGTATAGTCTGCATAGCTCGGCAGGATCTCTAACAAGATGATTGCGGCTTTTGCGTACTCGACAAAAGCGGTGTCAAAATCGCCTTCTTGCACATATCGCTGAGATTCACGGCGCAAGGAATCGGCAAAGAGGAGCCAGAATCGGACGCCTTTTCGGGGCGAGTCTCTCACCACTGCCCGCGCACGATCCATGAGGTCGTAGAGAGACGTGATCTTACGAAGAAACTTCAGTTAGCCATACGGTGCAGGCGTTTGTACGTGGTATTGGCTCACATCAGAAGCAGCATCAAGATGCAGCAGAGTCTCGAGAACGAAGCGGGGTTGCTTTGCCGTTGTCATCGCAGGTGGATCACGATATGAGCGCTGAGCTGGGGAGTACAGGCAGTCTTATCGTCAGCACTGTATATAAGAGCCTATAGAAAGAATGCGCACCAAGACGTGTGGGGTGAAATGGCTGCCATAACACCGCCATTCGTTTTCCGCCTCGCGCCGGGAAGCGCCCTATAGCACCGCCTAGAGTCCACGATGTATTCCAATCGTCGTAGAAAAGGCATTCGGAGTGGAATGTCGACAGCGATTCAGCTGAGCGTTGGTAGATATTTGGGTCGTACTAGACTGTGGCGGTAGAGAGAGGAAAGCAGCAGACGATTTCTGACGAGACGCGTTCGACCAGAGATGACTCAGCGACCAAGTAGTGACTACCGGTCGAATACTCGTCATGACCTCCGGGTCGCGACAGAGCATACCGTCTGACTCGTCAAGACTCTCGCGACTCGTGTGCTCTGACTACCGTCGGGACCGACATACTGATACAGTATACTTGTCTTCGTACAACTTCGACAGCAGCACCGCGAATCAAGCGCTCCCTGTTTCTAGCTGAACTTTAGGATAGCACGCAAGCTCTGTGAGGTGGGCATTGTCAGATGGAGGTCCAAATCAGGTTGAGGCCTGGTAGCATGGCAGGTGTGCATTCCGGCTATCCTCCCCCATATTTCGCTGATATTTGTACTGCGGGTACCTTCCAAATGAAAACCTTCAGGGTGAGTGCACCTCTCAGCTCCATCACCAGTCGCTGATATATCTAGCTTGCTTGCATCTAGGTAAGACTGACGAACCAATTTCAATGCGATCCGTTTCGTCAATATCAAACATCGAATCTTATTTGACGCCTCCTCTTACGAAATCGGAAAGAGCGCGAGAAGCTGGCATGAACATCGAATTTCCGGCGGGCCTTCTAGAGCTCATCACTGAGCGAAGCCCGGAAACGTTGTAGACGTCTGCGATCGCCTTTGTGGCGTTCGCATATTTGAGACCATCAGAACCGCACACGTGGGATAAGTAAGTGTCCTACTGCACGAACTTTCTCGGGGACCTTTCTAACACTACGCTACCTATGTGCGTTTCTTCTCTGTCAAATCAAGGCTCCATAGTTCTCACCCACGTATATCCCCGTCTTCTATAGTGGAGCCATGTTAGCCCTCCCTATCAAGCGGGTCGGCACAACGATCAATCTCATAGGCTACCAACAAATCGAACGACGGTATGCGCTTGGCACTTGTACTCTCTATAATGTACGCTGACGCCACTATCGGTAGTAGAAGGAAGTACTTCCCAGTCATCTCCGTCTGAATATACTTCCCGCGCCGAAGACTTCGCAGCGGAGGCGTAACCGAATACCCCGATGGGCTTCTGTCCAGGTCGGAACGACTGCATGACCTCGTCGTTCCGCAGCTGTGAGCTTCTATCTCGATGGCCTGCGACCTCTCACGGGACCTTTGCTCGGTGAGTGGAACATTCCTTGGCTTGCTATACTCCATCGATGCTGATGAGATACACTATATTGGCTTGCGTCTCTTAAGCAGTACTGCCGGAGTTCCACTGAATCTTGGCGGCCTTACTCGAACAAGCTCATTCATGTCTATGGGAACACGTCCATGCGGTGTAGAGCTTCTCCATGATGGCGATGCTGCTGTAGTGTGGTCGGCGGTGGGAAGGCTGGCGAGTCCAACGAGACCGATGGTAGCCTGGGATGGCGAAGGTATATCGAATCTCTTTGAATGACGACTCTCGTTATCGACGGGGGTATCTCGCTGACCGTCCCGGGAACGGGATGGACATCACAAGGCCAGCGGATGTCCGGGTGCGGATGTCCCGACGGACACACTTGGGAGGATCATAACGTACACAGTGAGGATCACTCGCACACGGTAAGCTGTCGACTGCCTTCGTTGGTCGAGCTGATACCCATAACCGTCAAGACATTCCCTCAGATTAGTGGCCTATGTATAGGTGTGCGGCTCGGAAGTGAGCACGCGCCTCCAATACTGAATAATGTATTCTAGTATGGCGCTGAGAAATACCTCTTGTATGGACCTTCGCGTCATACCGAGCAAGGAAGCAGTGCACATGGATCGATTCGTTCCCTTCACACACTGAGGAAATGCTTCGCGACCTTCATCATCGCAGCTCTTATCGCGCGGACCACGCAGTCAGTATCCGACTCGCATCCTTTCCAGTGGTATAAAGTATAGGATTCGTCCCTCTAAATTGACCAGCGGATCCTCCACAACCTTCGGCACAATGGTCAAGGTCGCCCTCGCCCTCGCCTCCCTCTTCGCCCTCACGTTCGCCAAGCCTCATGCCAAGCGTGACCTGCGCTTGCACGAACGCCGCGACGACGTCCCCGATGGGTTCACCAACAATGGACCGGCTTCGGGAGACACGCCTCTGCGGCTGCGCATCGCGCTGAAGCAGAACAACATCGAGGGTCTGCAAGATGCGCTCATGGACGTCAGCACCCCTACCAGCGCGAACTACGGCCAGCACTTGACCTTGGAGGAGGTGCGCTTACACTGTATCCATTTTCCGGTCCCTGCGTACTGACAATTCCCGGCAGGTAAACGCGTTCGTCTCGCCGAAGCCGGAGACTGTTGCCGCGGTCGACGCGTGGCTCTCCGAGAATGGGCTGACCGCGAAGACGCTGTCGCCGTCGGGTGACTGGCTCGGGTTCCAGACGACGGTGTCGGAGGCCAACGAGCTGTTCGGCGCTGATTTCTCGACGTTCACGCACGATGAGACCGGCGAGACCGCTGTCCGAACGCTCGCTTACTCGATCCCCGCGTCACTGCAGGGCCACCTCGACCTCGTCCATCCTACGATCACGTACGAAGTATCCTGGTTGTTTTTTTGAAAGCAATTCCTGATGCTCTATTTTTAACACCAGTTTCCCGAATCCTCTGGCCTCGAAGAAGCCCGCGTCGTTCACCCCGAGGAGGTTCCGCGCGCCTTCGAACCTCTCTAGCGACGCCACAGCCCCCGCGTCATGCAACACCGCCGTCACACCGACTTGCGTACAGGATCTCTATGGCATCCCCCTTACGCCTGCGACGCAATCAACGAACCAGCTCGCAGTCTCCGGGTTCATTGATCAATTCGCCAACCAAGCTGATTTGAAGGTGAGTTTGGGGCGGCCATCGAAGCACGTGCCGCTTATCTCGATGTTGACGGTCGCTTCTTTCAGACCTTCTTGACGTCGTTCCGCAAGGATCTACCCTCGTCTACTACATTCACACTCCAGACCCTCGATGGCGGAAGCAACCCACAGTCGCAGTCTGAAGCCGGTATCGAAGCAGTAAGTCTGGAGTCCTTATCTGAGTTGATCATTGCTGATGTTGCTTGGCAGGACCTCGACACTCAATTTACCATTGGTCTCGCGACCAAGGTGCCTACGGTCTTCATCTCCGTCGGCAACAACTTCCAGGATGGTGCCCTTGAAGGTTTCCTTGACATCATCAACTTCTTGCTCGGGGAGAGCGCCCCACCTCAAGTGCTGACGACGAGCTACGGCCAGAATGAGAACACGATCTCGCGCTCTTTGGCGAAGTACGTTTTTCAATCGCGAATACGCTCGTAGCGCGTTGTATTGACCACGCGACCAGCACTCTGTGCAATGCTTATGCACAGCTCGGCGCTCGCGGAACGTCTATACTCTTCGCATCTGGTGACGGTGGGGTGTCCGGATCGCAGAGCGCGAGCTGTAGGACCTTCGTCCCCACCTTCCCCTCCGGCTGTCCCTTGTAAGAGCCCAACTCTCCTAACCTGTTGTTTCTCGTTGACTGACCTTGATACTACAGCATGACCTCCGTTGGCGCGACGCAGAACGTCAACCCCGAAGTCGCGGCCGACTTTTCCTCCGGAGGCTTCTCCAACTTCTTCGGCACCCCGTCCTACCAGACCACCGCCAAGTCCACCTTCCTCACGAAGCTCGGCAACACGAACAGCGGCAAGTTCAACACCTCCGGGCGCGGGTTCCCGGACGTCGCGGCGCTGGGCGTGGACGTGGAGATCGTGTTCCAGGGCGAGACCGGCACGGTCGACGGCACGAGCTGCGCGAGCCCGATCTTCGCAAGCGTCGTGTCGCTGCTGAACGACCAGCTGGTCGCCGCCGGGAAGCCGGTGCTCGGATTCCTGAACCCGTTCCTGTACTCCACGGGCGCGAGCGCGCTGAACGATATCACGTCGGGCAGCAACCCTGGATGCAACACCAACGGGTTCACGGCGACTGCAGGATGGGACCCGGTACGTCTCATCTTCCAATCTCGTTATCACAATGAATGCTAAGCAATTGCGCGCAGGTTACGGGTCTCGGAACTCCCAACTTCGCCAAGCTCCTGACTGCTGTCGGTCTTTGATGAGCTGCTGATGTACATGAGGTGAAAAATGCGGTCATCTTTGTGGTGTAGGATTGTTAACGTACGTAGTCGAATTCGAAAACTGAGCTGCGTCGTCACTTTAATTTTGAACATGCGCATCGCAACCGATGGACGATGAGCTCGCGGTTAGGTTGTTAGGGACCCGGCGACATATAAGGTGACTTGCTGAGTGTTCAGCATGCAGTACATTGTGATGAAGTGCAACGAACCGTGTCCAGCAGTGTCCACAGTTACATATAGACGCGGATGTCTGCGATACCTTGACGATACGGATCCGCCCCGCAAGTAGCGTGTTTCGTAGAAGTCAGCTCATGCGACAAGTTTGAGTAGCAATAAAAGCGTAACCCGGAACGGAGACAACGAATGTTGACTTCGATTGGCATAGTATCTGAGAACAACTATCTTCTGAATCCAAGGTCAAGCCATAGAGACGCCAAGCAGCGCTCCTTATTGGCTCGGCAATTTCCGGGATATGGCACTTCGACTTGAGCGCTTGAGCCTCTTGGGCTTGCCTCGAGTTTGTCTCGAGTCTCCAAGGACCAAGGACCAAGGACCACCTGGACATTTTATCGACAAAATACTACCGCTTTTCTCTGGCGTATCACATCATAGGGTGATCTGCTTGATGCTACACCCCCCGAATGATGTCATACTCGAAATCCTCGAACGACTGGAATGGAGGGACATCATCGCATGTCGACAGGTACGTGTCCGTAGTACGGTTCCAGCTCCGTCGATTGCGCTCATAGTAGTTTTCAGACATGCCATCGACTGAAGTCCATAATCGAAGCTTCAGTCCTACTGCAGTACAGGATCGAACTCGCAGCGTGTGGAATGTTAGACGGTGAACGTGGTCCACACACCCTCCCCGTTCATGAACGACTTGAGCGGCTCAAGCTGTATCAAGAGGCATGGCTCAATCTGACGTGGACCGAAAACAACGATCTCGCTCACCTCCTAGGTCGGAATTACTCCGACAATGTCACTACTGGAGTAGCTCTGGGATTTCCGTCGCGCTTAGATTCTACTCTCCTTCTACAAACGGTGCCCTCCTTTCTGCGCGGAATCGACGAGGATCACAAAATATTTGATGGGCCGACTAGGACCCTCGTGCGATTAGATCTTTCGCAAGATCTGTGGATATCAATGAATATTCCGCTACAGTCAGTTACCGTTTTTTCCTTCTTTCTTTCCCATTCAGCTCAGTAATCCATGCAGCGACCCGTTTGATGTAACCTACTATCTGAAATCAATATCAACTGGCGACGCACATCCATTGGCTCACGACGAAGGCCGTATGCGACCTTTCAGGCGAGCGGCTGCTGTCGATTATTGCGGCAATTATGTCCTACAGTCACGTCGAGCGGATTCTACATCGTCCGTTTTTGTTCACAACTGGAAGACTGGTATCGTGGAATCGGAGAAGGTTAGACCAGATTCATCCTGTCTTGCTCGATCTTCCAACTGATCATCTGCATCAGCGTGAGTACTGGAGCATTGGGACAGAAGAGTATCGGTCTAGAAATGGCTGGTTCTTAGATGAGAACTACATTCTGCTGGACATCTTTACTTCAGACGCTACAGGTCCGCGACCGTTCCAATCGAGCAGCGCCGGGTGTCTCGTCATAGTGCCGATCAGTCCCTCGGACACACGTTCCTACCGATTCTTTCTTCCCGAATTCTTCCAGGATCTGACACACTGGGCACACCGAATCATATCCCGGTGTACTGGCGGCTTGGCCCAAGGATGTTTCTATGCCGATCATGCGGACCGGCTCCTCTCGCTACGTCCCTCCTTGCGAGCATCAGGCTCATCAGACCCGCAGTTTGTCATCGACATCCCCGTGCGGACGTTCAGGGCCTATATCCAGTCACACCCAGGAGATGCAGGCGCACCAGTCATCGTTCCCTGGGAGGAATGGGGCCCGCGTGGCACTCGCATCACACTCGAGACAGCGACGGGCTCCGCGCGCGCGCCCAGGACGTCCGTCCACGGGATGCGACGGCTCAGCGTGCGAGCGGACGGGACGAGTGGCACTGTCACCGTGCTGGACTACCACCCCCGCCGTGTCGCGCGGGCCCTTGCGCGCGGTGATGCGAAAGTAGTACACGGTGGGTCGGTGGGAAATGTGGTTACGCTACTCCCGTGCATCGAGACGATGGTACCGCTCCCGGAGGGGCCGGCACGTAGTTTGGCAGCAGGACGCATGCTGGCTGTATGGCTCTGCGAGAACGGTGTCCTCTTTGTCGAGGTGCGTGGTTCTTCTGCGGCTGTGCTGAGTTTCTGCTGACGGAGTTGAAGTCACTCATGCGCAGCAGGACTGTAACAAACGCCTGGGTGTACAGCATCTGAATTAGAAGAGTCCTATACGATCGGGTATGTCGTCGGTCTCCGATACAATTCTCATTCGTCGTGGACGCTAATCGCGTCCAGGTGAAGTTCGGGTGTCTGGTTATATGGTGGACAGGCGTACAGCACGTCGTGCTTGTGGTGAAGAGATGGAAAGCTAGAGCGGAGCCACGACAGATCCAGCTCGTGCGCGCCGACGCACCGCCGACCATGGAAATTTTCCGGCGCATCGACTTCGACGAGGTGGAATTTCAGACACTCCTGTCCCGCGCAGCACCTCAGACTGTAAGTCAAATAATGTCTATGCACGCCGTAGAAGCCGGACTGGCCGCCAGTGAGGACGACGGTGACGCGATGACGTGCGGTTTAGTGAGGCCCCTACACAAGCGTTAGTACGGCTACCACGCGTATATGGAATTCATGCAGTGAGACTATCTATTTCGTGTTCAATAGGTACAACACTTTGGAGGTATATATCACACCGCCATCGTCTCAATGTCACGGTAGGAGTATCATCCGGATGCCACCAATCCGTCCATTATAATCATAGCGCCCGACGACAGAACGCCATGATACATTGATAGAGGAGCTAATGCTGTACGCTGCGACTACATACGACTCTAAGCTCCGAGTAGATCTCTGTCGAGTTGCGTCGACGAGGCATGGAGAGCCTTTAGTGAGCGCCTCCTCGGTGCTCCTCATTCGCTCGGCCATCGCCGAGATTGCCGAACATCAGCGAGGCGTGAAGTCGAGCGTCTGTAGAACTCTCTAAGAACTCTCTACAAGGTCTGACGACGGGCTCAAGACTATAACTCGCTTTTCATTTGGCCTTAATTTACAGAAGCACTTGGATACGGTCTTGACAAGCCGGTAGAACTTGTCGTTCCTTTGCCGATAATCTTGTTGGGATGGGTCTGATGACTAGCCTGCCTAATGACATCCTCCTCGAAATCCTCGAGAGTCTGGATTGGAGAGATCTCATCGCTTGTCGACGAGTACGTGTCCGTCTTGATTACTTCCTCCAAACTTTCTTCTAACCACGTGTAGACATGTCACCGTTTAGATACTCTCGCGGGGACCGCAGTGCCGCTACAATACACAATCGAACTCGCAGCATGTGGAATGCTAGATGGTGAACGCGGTCTGCACACGCTCCCTATCCGTGAACGACTCGACCGGCTCAAGCTGCATCAAGACGCATGGCTCAATCTGACGTGGACCAAAAACAACGATCTCGCCCACCTCCTGGGTCGGACTTACTCCGCCAGTGTCACTGGACTAGCTCTGGCATTTCCGTCACGCTTAGATTCTACTCTCCTTCTACAAACAGTACCATCCTTTCTGCGCGGAATTGACGAGGATCACAAAATACTCAATGGGCCGACTGGAATCCCTGTGCAATTAGACCTTTCGCAAGACCTGTGGATATCGATGGATATTCCGCCAGAGTCAGTCACCGTTCTTTATTTTCTTCCCAGTCAGCTCAGTAATTCATGCAGTGACACGTCCGATATAACCTGCTATCTGAAATCAATATCAACTGGCGACGCACATTCATCGGCTCACAATGAAGGCTGTATGCGATTTTCCAGGCGATGGGCTGGTGTCGATTGCTGCGGCAATTATATCCTACTATCACGTCATGGAGTGGATTTTACATCGACCGTTCTTGTTCACAACTGGAAGACTGGTATTGTGGAATCGGAGAAGGTCAGACCAGTCTCATCCTGTCTTGCTCGATCTTCCAACTGATCATCTCCATCAGCGTGAGTACTGGAGCATTGGGACAGAAGAGTATCTGTCTAGAAATGGCTGGTTCTTGGACGAGAGCTACATACTGCTGGATATGGATCGCTTGACCTCGGACGCCACAGGTCCGCGAACGTTCCAATCGAGCAGCGCCGGGTGTCTCGTCGTAGTGCCGATCAGTCCCTCAGACACACGTTCCTATCGATTCTTCCTTCCCGACTTCTTCCAGGATATATACTGGGCACACCGAATTATACCCCGGTGTACTGGCGGCTTCGTCCAAGGATGTTTCTATGATGATCCTGCGGACCGGCTCCTCTCACTGCGTCCCTCCTTGCGAACATCCTCATCAGGCCCACAGTTCGTCATCGACATCCCCGTGCGGACGTTCACGGCCTATATCCAGGCACACCCAGGAGATGCAGGCGCACCAGTCGTCGTTCCCTGGGAGGAATGGGGCCCGCGTGGCACTCGCATTACACTTGAGACCGCGACGGGCCCCGCGTTCTCGCCCAGGACGTCCGTCCACGGGATGCGACGGCTCAGCGTGCGAGCGGATAGTAGGTCGAGTGGCACAGTCACCGTGCTGGACTACCACCCCCGCCGCGTCGCGCGGGCCTTGGCGCGCGGCGATGCGAAAGTAACGCACGGTGGGACGGTGGGAAATGTGGTCACTCTACTCCCGTGCATCGAGACGACAGTCCCGCTCCCAGAGGGACCGGCACATAGTTTGGCGGGACACATGCTGGGCGTGTGGCTCTGCGAGAACGGGGTCCTCCTTGTCGAGGTGCGTGGTTCTTCTGCGGCTGTGTTGTATTTCTGCTGACGGGATTGTAGTCTCTCCTGCGCGACAAGACTATAACAAATGCCTGGGCGTACAGCATCTGAATTTGAAGGATTCTATACGATCGGGTATGTCGTCGGTCTCCGACCGATGTGGTTCTCATTCGTTATGGTCGCTAATCGTGTGCCGGTGAAGTTCGGATGTCCGGTCTTATGGTGGAAAGGCGTACAGCGCGTCGTGCTTGTGGTGAAGAGACGAAAAGCTAGAGCAACTAGCCGGACTGGCAATCGCGGGCACCGTGTAACGTAACCGATTTCCATCTTCCGGGGTCCCGTCGACCCCCGAACCAGCCTTGAGCTGGCCGCAGTGGCGTCGCAGATTCGACTGGACAAGTTTCTCCTCGCCCACTTCCATTATCTCTTGCTCTCCGTGCGTAGTTTATCTTTGCATTTGGAATCGACATCTCGGCCGAACGTCGTCCATGCGATGTGGGCTGCGAAGTGCAGCGACAGCAGCATGCCCTGCATACTCAATTTCTCAACAACGTGCTCTCGCACTCGCAGTCAGGACTGCAACATCACGGGGACAGCTTAGCTCACGCTTTCTCTCAACCGGTCGAGGATCTACCGCATACATCTCGAATTCAAGGTACCCGACCTCAACAACTCCAGTGTCCACCGACTTGTCGTCAAACACACAGGAGTAGGTCTTCCTTGTATCGAGACGTCACGTCAACGGCCGGCTTGACATAAAATCATCTAGCACTCCTGTTGCATGCCCGTACGAGCCAGGATCTACTTTAACCGTCCTTTTCGCGCCGGAAGGCAGTACTACCTGCTTTCCCATTGAAGTCGATATTCTCAAGGCATTCACGCCCTTTACCATCTGCGAAGCCCTTCTCGTAGCGCACAACCACCATTCTCTTCCTCGAAAATTCGTCATCAAGTTCGCTGACCCTCGTTTCTCTGATCCTGACCTCCACGCGCGGGGCTATCGATCGCCTTGGAGCGCAGCTCACGACGCGATGTTCGAAGCCGGGATTCAGAACGCCAAGCGCGGAACATGGCCGAACTTCTGGCAGCGTCTAGGAGGCACTCAGACGCCGTGGGCGAAGCGGCCGTATGTCGAAGAGGATGACGAGCCGATGGAGACGTGGGTCGAGGAGATGGACTGCTGGGACGGGATCCTGAACACGGTACAACACGAGGCTGCCGTGTATAGAGTTTTGCGCCCTCTCCAAGGCACGGACGTCCCTATTCTGTATGGCTCATGCAGCTTTGCCCCTCCTGATGTCTATCCTGGCTCGCTTGTAACCCGCGTCAACGGACTCTGCATGGAATTTATCGACGGCGCCCGCGTGGACCACATGAAGATCGACCTGGACGTCTCTGAGGCGGAGGCACGCCGCATCTCGCCTTCCGTGCTCGACATGATGCGCCGGGTCCGCCAGTTCAGAGTCCTGCACAACGACATCTACGCACGGAATATCTTGATCCATCGTGACAGCTTCCGGCCTGTGCTGATTGACTTCGGAGGGGCATCCCTTCAGCCCGCCAACGAGACGCTGGAGCAATGGACCGAGACTGTCGCCTCTGTGAACGAGGTCAACCTGGTGCGGAGGATCCTGAAGAATTCTGGGTGGCATAATCCGTCGCCATGGCCGAAGTTCATGGAGTGCCGCAATGGAATGCTCAATGGGCATGGCATGGTGAACGCGAGCATCGAAGAGCTACGGCCGGACTGGAGGGATGAATACTATGAGAGGATTGAAGACGCTCCTCCAAACGAGACGAGAGTAGACTCGGAGGGTAAGGAGTACCGCTGGCAGCCGTTGAGGTGGAGGATTAGGAAAGATGTGAAGAAGTTTGACACGGACTTCGAGTGGCGTGGCTAGGTTAGTACCTCTGCATTTGATCATACCGCAGAAATGACTGATGGCGCAGATAACTCTATTTTCCGCGTATTCGGATGTACTAGGGCCGTAGGTTCCCTATATAATGGATTTCGTAGATGATCAGGCTTGCTACAGCGACTGCCACTTGTCAAGTGACCATCCGAGGAGAGCATGACCTTCTCACATACAGCAACAATGATATGATCAAGTTGCCCGTGGAACGAACACTGGATCTGAAGCCCTTTGTCTGAGCGTATGCAGCATAGCAAAACCTTCCAGACACCGCCTCCGTGAGCGGCATGGGCTGACGGGGTCGCTGAGAGTCGCTGGGTACGTAGTTTCTTCACTCTGCAAATTGCACTGCGAGGCTCGGGCTGCCATCGCAGAGGATGTAACATGTCCAGACAGAACTACCCTGTAATCCACGTCTTCAGACAGAGCTGTATACGTTCTTTCCGCCACCAACTGGAACATTACGCCGCCTCGCCACAAGCACCCTCCGCCACAGTGGGTACACGTATAAAACCCCATCTCTCTCGTGCTGTTGTCATTCAACAGATTCTGCCCACCATGCCCGACTGGTCAATCACCACATCACCTCAAGCGTATCAATAGCTCCCAGCAATGTGACTTATATCTTCTACGAATGTGCTATTACTGCGATAAGATGACTAACTCATGTCCACCTAGGGCTCGATCTCCATATCCTGCAGGCGCATGGCGAAATTCTTTGGACACGTCAAACCTGAAAATAAAACGGGTTCATTCAGACTGTTCTGATCCGTTATGTATCAAGACAGGTTCCCGACTCTATCTGATCAAACGCGATTTCTTGCCAGAAGACATGCGTAGAAGTCTTGGGGTACACACCACCAGGTACTTCTACGGAGGGCATCCCGTGTCTGAGTTCTCGAACAAGTCCCCTTCGCCTTGGGACATTGAAGACTTGAAGCACGTGCTAGACGCCGAAGCCGTCAGACATTCGTACGTGTGCCTCTACTGCCATGCCGCCAATTCTGAACCAACCGATGCAGAAATGCACCCATAATGCTCGACGGCGTGTTCGCACTTCATCGACTGGGGAGCACTTACAAGAACGAGAACTGGCGCAATGAGGCTATTGATCGCCTGTCATCCGACTACGCGCCCGGCTGGCTCTCTTCTCCCCCTGGTTCGACTCCAGGGACAAGCATCCAATACGAAAAGTACGACGCATTCGATGTCTTTGAATTTGCGATGGAACTTGAGATGCACGAGATCGCGGCGGTCGCGTTCTGTAAGGCGTTACTGGATATCGGCACCGAGGATCGTCGGTACAGTGACCTTTATGAGATAGCTCGCAGGCTCCGCCTTGCGCTAGATGCCCAGTACTGCGCGTTAGGCGGGATTGTGAAGGCTCTTTCACTTCGAGCAGACGGCGATAGACGGGTGCCGAAGACCGACCGACAGATATGGTGGGATGGATTCCTGAAGCTGCACGCGACTCAGATGCGCACACCTATGGTGTGCTCGGGGCTTTATGATGTCAAGCATCCGTCCCCCTCCGAACTCGACATACTAGACCATTTCTTGGGCGCCATGCGCACTTCGTCCGAGTACTATCGAGATATGTGAGTGGCGCACTTACTCTGCTCTACGTGTATCAATTGACAATATTGTACGATAGGCCGAAGCTCGAGCCCCGTCGCCAGGTCCCGGACTTCTTGCGCCGATATGTCCCTCTTCTGAGAGGAAGTCGGGGGTAACGTGGCGAGGCAGTACAATAGAACGACTATCATAGCTTTCTGAGCTTGTTGATACCTACATGCGTCATCCTGATACGAATATCCAGTCATGTCTGTCTCGATGTCCATGACGGAAACAAGTAATGCTGACACGTCTCGTGGCGGCAGATTTACACAGATTAGTTTATTCTGACGGCGAGGAGTTGACAGTTCGAGCGACATGAAAGGACAACTATATGGCAAGTAAATTACAGACCGACAGCAGCGAGGAGCTTGGAAAAGTTGGGGGTGCCAAGACCCGTGACCTGTAAGCACGATGTCAGTCCACCTGCGGCGTGCCAAAATGTAAAGAGACATACCGGATTCCAGCCCGCCGTCGCAGGGAATCCGGTTCCGCCACATGCCACGTTGCTTCCGGATACGATCGCATTCAATGCCTCCGCACCCGTGGAATACAAAAACGGATTCAAGAATCCGAGGGGAGGTCTTCCAACAGCGGCCAGCCTATCGTTGAGCAGTGCTACGACGCTTGCGAAGATCGGGCTGGAGCAGCTGGTGCCGTAGACAGAGGTGACCGCACCCTGGTATACGATCTTCACGTCCGTGCCGAGCGCCGCGACATCGGGGAACCCGCGCCCAGCGGGGTTGTATCTTCCCAAGTGAGTACTCCCAAGCTTCGCAACGTACGCAGACTTGGCCACGGTCTGATAAATCGGCGTGCCAAAATAGTTGGAGAACCCCCCGGACGAGAAACTCGCCGCAATCTCGGGGTTCACGTTCTCGGTCGCGCCGACGGAGGTCAGACTAGAAAGACGTCAGTACGATGAAGAGTACTTGAGTGGAGAGCGCCTACAAGGGGCAGCCAGAAGGGAAGGTAGGTACAAAGGGCTGCCCTGGGCTACAGGATCCGGGTACCTGGAAGCCTTCCGTACCGCCATCACCAGACGCAAAGAGGATGGAGGTACCGCGGGCGCCGAGCTGCATATAAGCGTTGCACAAAGAACTAGAAACAAATTGATTAGTGAAAACTGCCGGGAAGAGTCCGCATGAAAATGCACGTTGCCAACGAGCGGGAGACTGTGTTCTCGTTCTGGCCGTAGCTTGTCGTCAGAACCTGTGGGGGAGAATTTTGTCCGAGCAGGAAGTTGACAAGGTCGAGGAAGCCACTGAGGCCATCTTGACTGCTCGGTCCAACAGACATAAAGAACGTGGATACGCCCGTTGCAATGCCGATGGTATATTGTACATCAAGGTCCTAAAAATTGTGTCAGGATGGCAGTATATCGAAGGGACGTCGAACTTACTGCTTCGAGACCGGCTTGACTCTGTGACTGTGGATTGCTTCCGCCGTCGAGGGTTTGAAGGGTGAACGTGGTGGATGGACCCACATCCGGAAGGTAAGTCGAAAGGAATTGCTGATTTACAAGAGTAAGACGTTAGCATTTGTTCCGTCAGGAGAATAATGCGTGCTTGCATACCGTCAAATCAGCCTCGTTTGCGAATTGATTGATGAACCCAGAGACCGCGAGGGTGTTGGAAGATTGAGTCGCAGGGGTCGTCGGAATGCCGTAAAGTGCCTGCACGCAAGCCGGCGTGATGGCGGTATTGCATGACGCCGGGGCTGCTGCGCCGGTGACGTTCGAAGAGGAAGCGCGCAACCTCCCTGGAGTCACCGACACAGGCTCCTTTGAAGCAAGTGGGTTCGGGAAACTACCAATAGCATACATGTATCAGCAGTCACATTGGGCCGGGGTGTAGAAAAAGCATACGTGATGGTGGGATGAACGAGGTCCAGATGGCCTTGCAGCGATGCAGGGATTGAATAAGCGAGTGTCCGAACGGTAGTCTCGCCAGTTACATCGTGCGTGAACGTCGAGAAGTCCGCGTCAAACAGCTCGTATGCCCGTGCCACCGTCGTCTGGAAGCCGAGCCAGTCGCCGGTAGGAGAGAGCGTCTTCGCCGCCAGCCCGTTCTCTGAGAGCCAGGCGTTGACCGCCGCAATGGTCTCCGGCTTCGGTGCGACGTACTCGTTGACCTACAGTCAAATGGTCAGGACGGCCCGCTGATGAAGACATACGCAGCACCGCCATACCTCTTCCAAGGACAAGTGCTGCCCGTAATTAGCACTGGTCGGGGTGCTGATGTCCATGAGCACGTCTTGAAGACCCTCGATGTTGTTCTGCTTCAGCGCAAGACGCAGCGGCAGGGGTGTATCTCCCGGCGCTGGTCCATTGCGCGTGAATCCATTCGGGACACTATCGCGGCTCTCATGCAAGCGCAGGTCGCGTGTAACATGAGGACCCGCGAGCACAAGGGAAAAGAGGGATAGGAAGACGAGAGATGCTTGCAACATCTTTCAGGAATGCTGGGGAGAGCGCACTGGACATTCAGAAGAGGGAGCTCTCTGCTTTATAGATGCGAAGATACGACCTGTATGGCAATATGCATTGTTCGCCCGAGGCGTTCGAGTCGCTTTGCAGACTAGAAGAGGCAAACCGACGTGTTGCCGGGAGGCAGTGAAAACCGTTGCCGGTATACTTGGTTTCGGAGAAGACAGCTGAAATGTCAAGACCTATAAGAAAGAAGTAGATATCCAGAACGCGAACACTTGCTAGTCTGGTGGCCCCTCGTGACCTCGATCCGACGCCATCGGGAGAACGAAGCCACTCCAGCTGTAGAAATTTGACAGTGGAAGACCAAAAATCGCAGCTTCTCGAGTATACGAGGAAATACACAAGATCTTTCAGACTTACTCGAAAGATCCACGGATGTCCCACATTACTCAAGACAGTATCATCGTTGACGTCTCTCATCCGGAGGCATCATGGAATAGCTTCTTCCGCGACAATTCTATGGAACTGCAATCATCGTCATCAATTTATAACGTTTCTTAATCCTGTTATGGTCGGCAGAATCACGATGAAGACGGCCGATGTACGCACCCAATCAGGTCAGCGGGCCTCATCACCCTTCGATCCGTCATACGCCCGTGATCTTCTCTCGACCTGAATGAAGTGGAGGGAATTTAGAGCCCCATAAACGCACTTGACGATGACGGAGACCACGCATTTGAGACAGACGTGATGATCATGGACTAAAGTCAAGTTCCAGCGTGGAATCCCAACGGAGAGCGAGATGCACGCAAACAAGGCAGAAAGACACTGACTGGACAGAACGCACTGCAGAGTCTTCTATAACGTGTTCATGTCGGATGCTGAGGCAGGGCGGCGCCGCACCGCACATGCTCCGGATGTACCGGCATAGGAGCCTCTCACCAGGGATGGAAATACTGGGAAGTAGACAAGGACCACGAGACATCTAGAGCTGAGGCCATTGACAACGGTCAGGGAAAAGCTCCGAGTATACACGCATTCCACATCCCAGAAGAGCATCGAACAAGCAATGATGAGGTGTGAATTTCCATGCAACATGACATACGTATTCGTGAGTGAAATCGACACAGGATGCATATGTGCCATATCTATGGGTCGAGCGTGATGCGACAGTCCTCAAGTCGACGCCTGAGCGGCCTGAACGTTTGAACACTAAGACAACGTCAACCCCAGATCTGGAAGAGCGCAGCCAAAACGTTCAGTAAACGAATGCAAAGACTAGAAACACACCGTATCCTTCAGTCACACGCCGACACTCCGTCGTCAATCGACATAGGCCATGCCAGCATGACAGAGGACCCATGTGGCACTCCAGAAGGAGTGCCTCCCAGGAGCTGAGGACTGGTGCATCCCAGGCGAGAATCACTGACCACGGGGTGGTAGTGCAGGAGCAGAACCACAGAAAGTAGACGAACGGTCTGAGGGATGAATCGATGAAAAGTGACTGGACGAAGGCGAAGGACGACGGCAACTTTTGCGAGGACCCCGAAAGCAGGACACCGGCGCCTGCCGGCAGCGTCGTCTCCAAAATATCGACGCAAAGAACTCGCGTAGAACTTCCAAGCCTTCTGTTCTTGTAGCCGAGTCAGAGCGAGGATGCTGAAAATCTGCACTCAGGGCTCAGAAGGCTTCTGGCGAAAATCTGTACGCGTCTTCGCCGTCAAGCGTCTACTATGTACTTACTCTGCCAGGCGCGGTCAGTCTAGACTGTCTAAAGATTGTGCTCTCGTTCAACCTTCGATCCGAATCCTGTAAGTAATATTTCCATCGATATTGTCTTATACCCCTTGGAACCAAATCAGGCTTTCCGTATGCGATCTCAACTGCGAACATATCCCGAATTCCCCCACCATACATCTCACTTATGGCGACACATCCTTCATCGTTATCGAAATTTCACAGATTTCTGTAGAAGCTCAACCACACACACTTCTATCTACAACCATCCGCATGATCACGACCACCACGCCAACAATGCGTCCCCACTCGCAGAGGTCAGTGCGAACCTTTCCAAATTCCAGCGACAAACACAACTCTTATGTCCAGTAGATCGCTAGTGGACTGTCCATATCACGCTGGATCTGAAATGACTCTTCTGTTTACGCCGGAGGCAAGTGCTGTTCCATTCCCCCTCAAAGTCCGAGTCGTCAAAGCATTCACCCCGTTCACCACCGCGCAAACACTCATCGTAGACTCCCACCACCACACCCTCCCTCGCCAATTCACAATCAAATTCGCAGACCCCAGGTTCTCCGCGCCCGATCTGCACGCAAAGGGCTATCAATCGCCTTGGAGCACAACACACGACGCCGCCTTCGCTGCTGGGCTCCGCGGCGTGAAGCACGGCGCGACGCCGAACTTCTGGAAGCGCTTGGGCGGCGTTCAGCGCCCCTGGGCTAACCGCCCTTTCGTCGAGGACGACGATCTGAGGGGAGGGAGGGATGGATCCAGGAGATGGACCACTGGGACGGGGTCTTCGACACGTTCCACCGGGAGCTTCAGGTGTACAGAGTCCTGCGCCCGCTCCAAGGCTCCGACGTCCCCGTGCTGTACGGCACCTGCACTCTCGCCATTCCCACCGCCCAACCAGGGTCCCTCCTCGCGCGCGCGCCAGCGGGATATGCATGGATTCCACCGCCGGCCCGTCCCTGGACCTCCCCATCGGCGCCGACATCTCCAGGGCCGATGCCCTGCGTGTCTCGCCCCGCATCCTCGACGCGCTGCGCAGAATCCCCCGGCCCGGGGTCCTCCACCGCGACGTCGCGGCGCGGAGCATCCTCCTGCGGCGCGCCACGCTGTCTCCAGTCTAAGTCGACGTTGGCGCGGCGGCGACGCAGCCGCCGGAAGAGCCCGTGGATGCAGATCCACGGGGACGTCGATGGTGAAGTGTGATTGCAGAGTATCGCCATTTGACACGCGTAAGCAGATCAACAGGTCGGCGGATCGGGGTAGAAATATCCTCGGGGCGGTGTTTCCCGAGCACAGTGAGGAGTGACTCGGTCCCATAGTAGCACCTGGTTTGCGCAGGGTGACGGCTTGACTCTAGTGGCGATGCCGTCGACAGCGTCGAGCAGAAATGGAACGCACCACAAGAGACAGACACGCTTACGCCCATGTTCAGCCTTTGATCCCGGCTTTTCTCATCCACATCTCATCCCAGAGTCGAACGCGCCACTGGCTCGGCAGGGAGCAGCGATCAGACCTGGACCAGCGTGCCCACATTGGCACCGGCGCAGGACGACGGCAGCCCCGCACTCAAGCTCGACGGCGCGGTCTCGAGGAGGGCACACATGAGAGAGATGGACGCAGATCATCGGGAGTGCGGTGTGCGCCATGGACACATGCAGCGGCTCGCGGGAAGAGATCCTGACGCGATCGACACGGCTGCTCCTGGGTGGCGCGAGAGGTTCTTCTATTGGAGGTGAAACGGCTAGCGGTTGAAGTTGGCGGGATCGGTAGGCAGAGTGTGGTTAGACACGGCCGTGATGATGGGAGGCGATACACTCCTGGAACCGACCTGTCCTAGATCCTCGCATCCTAGAGACAGTGATCCTGGCAGTCACAGAGTCGTAGTCAAGACGTCTAAGGAGGCTGATGAGCGTGAGATGTTTCTGGTATACCAAAACGAAAGACAGATAGATGAATAGGGTATGCTCACCGAAAGGTCTCGAGGTGACACCGTCGAGTCGGCCAAGCCCAATAACCCATAGATGAGAGGGAGATGTCTTCGTTGTCCCTGCCCTGATGTCTCACGATCTGCAAGAGGCGGGCGAAACTGATGAGGAGATGTTGGGTAGGATCAGGGAGAGATTCAGCCGTGAGAACAAATTGGCTAATACAGGGCGACGAGTCGCCGCCTACTTCAAACTCCGTCAGAGTTTTGAGAGTTCCCTACAATCTCCACGTCCGAGTCTACCGGACACACACTCGTCAATACGCATATCTTGGGCTCATATACTCGATGCTCAGCCTACATGATGATATCCTGGTCGAAATCCTCAAGAATCTGGAGTGGAAAGATGTCGTCGTATGTCGACAGGTACTCGTGTCTGTCTACAGGTTTGTCAAGCACGCTCATAATTTTCTCCAGGCATGCCATAAACTGCATTCTCTAATTGGGGCTTCCGTGCTACTGCAGTACACTATCGAACTCGGAGCATGTGGGATGCTCGACGGTGAAAGCGGTCCACACAGCCTCCCTGTCCATGAACGCCTTGAGCGTCTCAAACTGCACCTCGAGGCGTGGCAGAACTTGACGTGGACCGAACACAGCAGCCTAACCCACGTCTCGTGGGCCGACAGCGTCACCTGACGGCTCCGATATTCTTCTTGAGCCACGATCGTGACGGTTCACCTGCACCTCCATCTGTTCTCGTGCAAAGCTTACCTTCGTCTTTGCGCGGGATTCAGGAGAAGCACAGCGTCCTCACGCGGCCGATCGCACATTACGAGCGACTTGATCCCTCGCAGAACTTGTGGATGTCTGTGAATACTCGATCTTCGCCAGAGTCAGTTGCACTCGCTTTCTCTCGCTCTCCATTAGTTCATCGCTTCTTCCAGCGGTGTGTTCAATACCTACTATCTTATGTCGCTTTCTACAGGAAGTGCATATCCGTTGGCACTCAACGGTGGTCTCATACCACCTCCATTTGGTAGGAGAGCCGGTGACGTGTGCGGCAAATGTATCCTGGAGTTTCCTTATGGGTCTGGGATCATATTAGGCTCTGTAGTCCGCAACTGGAAAACAGGCATCATAGAATCAGACAAGGTCAGGCTGGGTGCATATCCTCTCGCTTATTATCTAACACCGCGCGAACACCAGCGTGAGTCCTGGATAACTGGACAAGAACTGCAGTGGTCTCCAAATGGTCGGTTTCTCGACGAGGGCTTCGTTCTTTTAGACGTGTGTACAGTCGATCGGTTTCCCACTCGCAAGTTGCGCGGCGCCATGTCTCTCTTCATAATGCCCACCAGCCCCGACGACACCCGCTCGTATCGATTTCTTCTACCCGACTTTTTACAGGGCGACGTGCACTGGTCGGAGCGCGCCATACCAGACAGCGACGGTCGAGCTACCCTGCCTCAGGGCTATTCTACACCGACCTCGAAGATTGCTTGATCTCGCTTCGCGCAGCCCTGAGAACAAGCGACCACCACGAGTCCCATTTCATCATCGACATCCCCGTCCAGACACTCACGTCGTACATACGATCGTACCGTGGAACTGGCCACGGTCGTATCACAGTGCCCTAGGAGGACTGGGGCCCACGCGGCGCCCGCATCACACACGAGCAGGTTCTGAATCCCGTGACCATGGCACACATGGCGCGGCTGTCGGTCAGCGGCATGCGGCGGCTCAGCGTGTGCAACGACCCACCGCATGCGGTCACCGTGGCGGACTACCACCCGCGTCGTGTCGCACGCGCTCTGGCCCGCGGCGACGCGGCAGTGGTGCACGGGGCGTCCGTAGAAGGCGCGCAGACGTTCTTGCCGTGCATAGAGACGACGATCCCTCTTCCGGAGGGCCCGGCGCGCACTTTGGCGGACGGGCGCATGCTGAGCGTGTGGCTGCAAGAGAACGGTGTGTTGTTTGTCGATGTGAGTATCTATCTATCTATGTCTGGGGTTGTTACTGATGGATATGCAGATGCGTGAGTGGAGAGGGGAGATCATCAACGCCTGGGCGCACACCATCTGAAAATCAATGTTTTCTACACGCTTACGGTACGTGCATACATCTTTGGTCAATCTCGTCTCCGTTGGCAACAGCGTTTTCCTCCGTGTCCAACCACATCCCGGAGAAACTCACGTAGTTGTTCCCTGCTGAGACCCGCGTGGCGCGTGCCCCAGTGAATGGTCCAGATACTTTCTGACTTTTTGACAGGAAAAAAATGACAATGCCATTGTTCGATAGGGACAGGCGCACGAGGACTCCATGTATCTAGATGTTGTAGATTTGTATATTGCAGAAGTGCCGTAACTCACCTTGGCGCATTTAGGTACGACGTCACCCAGCCACTCGAACTCAGATTGCGAATTGTCACTGGAGCCACAGAGCCGCTTCGCAAGTGAGATAGAAAATTCCGTGGCCAGATTGAAGACGCTGTAGGGCTTGCTGGGTGAATACCGAGCGAAGTTGGCTGCCACAGTTGAGACATAGGTTATGTATTCTGTAGATGGTATCACATATCGGATGCTTGGTGATGACCCGTGTGTCGACAATTCGGAGACGAGTTCGCAGATGAGTGCAAGTAAGCTACATGCAGCAGCAGCGCTCCTCATTGGCTCGGATATTGCCGCGCCAACCAACTGCGGTCATCGATCAGTTCTCAGACCTTGCTCAGACACACAAGCTCGCTGGGACTCCTTCAGCAATCTTGTACGCCTATCAGACACTTTCTTGACAGTTTCTCGCCTTTACTCTGTATCTGGGTCATATATCTGTGATGCTTAGCCTACCTGATGACGCTGTTCTCGAAATCCTCGAGAATTTAGAGTGGAAAGATGCCCTCGCATGTCGACAGGTAACCGTCCATCTGCAGCTCCAATGTCAAGCATACTCACGATTGTCCCCAGACGTGTCATAGGCTAGAATCTCCAGTAAGGTCCTCCGTGCTGCTGCAGTACAAGATTGAACTCGTAGCATGCGGGATGCTTGATGGTGAACACGGTCCATATACCCTCCCAGTTCACGAGCGACTCGACCGGCTGAAGCTCCACCTCGCGGCTTGGCAGAACTTGGCATGGACGGAATATAGCAGCCTCACTCCTCTTATTGGCCGACGACAACACCGCACGGCTCAGGTCTTTCCCTTCAGCCACGATGGTGACGGGTCACTTGAACCTAAGAGTATCCTTATGCAAAACCTGCCCTCCCCCTTGCGCGGAATTGAGGAGGAGCACATCACACTCACACGAGCAATTGCGCATTATATACGACTTGACCCCTCGCAGGACCTGTGGATGTCTGTGAATACTCAAGTGCTGCCAGCGTCAGTCGCATCTGTTTTCCTCGCGCGCCATCAGCTCATCGCTTCTTTCAGCGGCCTGTTGAATACCTGTTCTCTGACATCGATATCGACTGGCCAACCACACCCGTTGGCACGCAACGGCAGTGTCATACGACTTTCACCGCAAAGGACTGTTGTTGATATATGTGGCGACTATATCTTGGAGTCGCCTCTCATGGGATACACATTAGGCTGTGTAGTCCGCAATTGGAAGACTGGACTCGTCAAAGCTGACAAGGTCAGGATGTTCATGCTGTCCTGCCTAATCGTCTGACTTTGTTTCACTACCAGCGTAAGCCCTGGACGACTGCTGGACAAGGGCTGCAGTATTGGTCTCCGAATGGATATTTCCTAGACGAGAGCTTCGTTCTTCTGTACACCTATACCATGGACATGGACCGCCGCCAACAGCTCCGTGGCGATGTGTCTCTGTTTATAGTGCCCATCAACCCCGATGACACGCGCTTATATCGATTCTTTCTACCGGATTTCTTGCAGGACACCGCGCGCTGGTCAGAACGCGTCATACCCCAGAGCGAGGCTCGAGGAGCCCTACCCCAGGGGTGTTTCTCCCCTAGCCTAGACGACCAGCTGATCTCGCTCTGCGCCACGACACGAAACAACGACCAACCAGAGTCACATCTCCTCATCGACATCCCCGTCCGGACACTCACAGCATACATACACTCACACCCTGGAGCCGCAGGCGCGCGCGTCGCCGTGCCCTGGGCGGACTGGGGCCCGCGCGGGGCACGCATCACGCAAGAGGCGATCGCGAATCCCGCCGCCACAGCGCGCATGGACCGGATATCGGTCAGCGGCATGCGGCGGCTCGTCGTGCGCAGCGACGCGCCGCACGCCGTCACCGTGGCGGACTACCACCCGCGCCGCGTCGCGCGCGCGCTGGCCCGCGGCGACCCGGCAGTGGTGCGCGGGGGGTCCGTGGATGGCGCGCAGACGCTGCTGCCGTGTATCGAGACGACGATTCCGCTCCCGGAGGGCCCGGCGCGCACTTTGGCGGAGGGGCGCATGCTGAGCGTATGGCTGCAAGAGAACGGTGTGCTGTTTATTGATGTGAGTGAGCCATCTGTGCCCGTGACGCATACGTACGTACTGATGGGCACGAAGACGCTTGAGCGGGGAGGGAGCATTCGAAACGCCTGGGCGTATACCATTTGAACTCCGATGGTTGCTTCATGATCTCCGACCGGCTTTGTATTCTCGATCTAATTCTTTTCTGATTTGTTGCTGTCGTTGATCCCGGGGACTGGTTTATATCCTTCCCAGTGCATCGCACTTGTAGCGAAAATTGCAAGACACCCCCGACGTGGGCAAGGCGTCCCGATTGTTTCAGACTAGTGGGCACTCTTGACGGATATGTCTCCCAATAACGGGAGCGAACGAGCCCAGATTTGTGATTCTCACAACAACTGTACGCGCTCAAATCTGTCACGCGCATCCTTTCATGTCTGATCACGATGGCGGTAAATGGTAGTCATCCTGAAACCATACTGACACTCAAAATCACAACTTCTTTTAGCACCTCGGACTTCTGCGACGGTACGTGCGTTCAGCCAATGCACATTCAGACAATCATAATGACCTCTCAGTTGCAGATGCGGATACACTCCGACGTGGAGCTCACACGGTGTTGTTTATTGAGGGATGTGAGTCGTTCGCGTCTGGGACGTATCCTTGCTGACGACTTGTATCGCGTTCGCGGGAAGGGAAGATCACAAACGCGTGGGCATATACAATTCGAACGTGAGCATTCCTATACTATGCTCACTCAGGTGGGCTAGACCATCCATTTTCTTGCTAGTAGATGCTTCGATGACAGGCGTCCTGTGTCATGTCCAATTAACGTAAGTAACGCTCGCCTGTTTCAGCCTCAATCTGGTACGGCTATCGGTGACCTTTCGACTCTCAGTTCGCTCCTACTTCACCCGCGGACCTGTAGCCATGTACATCCACAACGCAGCTGCAGGGACGCGGGTTGATGCCTGAGGTCATAGTGAGGGTGAGCAATATCCCCGATGGCCCGACAGAATTCACACTAACATATTTGACCGCACCAACCTGTGAGGCACATACAGTACTCTGGTTATTCTCAACAATTGATTAGGTGGCGAGATCATGCAGCAGTACAAGATTTGCGGCCGTGGTAGTCTGGTTCAGTATACCATTTACGCGACATCCTCACAATATCCCCACTGTCATTCAGATATATGACGCCCCAAGGAATGACATCCTGAGGACATATTATACTATGATCGCATCCTGTCAGGTTTCTAATTAGAGCTGCGGCTGTTCCGACCACGATCCGGAGCATCGCAATGGCCTGGCTTCGTCTTCTACGCCTTACGGCAGCCCTCTTAGTCACCGAACGCAGAGCGCTTGCCAGCGCCTGCAGCCATCGATCGTATCTTTCAATGCCCTCAGCGTGCGTGTTATCTCCCATACCCACTTCCACCGTTCGACGTGCCCGCAGTTGGCATGTCTCGACCAATAGCATATCCCAACAACCTCTCGACTCATTTCTTCGCAGAACTCGCAGCAAAGGCGCGTGAAGAGCGTGGGCCTACGGATACGACGCTATCGATCAAGCACTGGCTCCGCTTCGCCGAACGATCTCGCCGTGCAGGACGTCGCTGTGTAGAAGACGGGCACCTAGAGCGCGCATTTATAGAGCACACCAAGGCAGCGATGGCAGTGTTGGAGGTGCTACCCGCGCACAAAGACTATCAACTATTGTTGAATGCCAAACAACGCCATAACTTGAGCCTTGTGAGCACGCTGCACGTTGTCAGTCCACACTGGTCCCTATTTATGTGCGAAATTGTTCAGAATGGACAAGAGATTCTAGACGCGATTTCCGAACTCAAGCAAAGTATGCTACATACGCGTGAATATGGAAATAGCAGTGGCCTGGGGCCCGCTATACCTTCACCCACAATCCCGACAACTAGACGAGGGGGGGATTCGTCCAGGGAGGTCTTCGATGGCGCACAGGTTCGAATAGGGACAAAACCCATTACCAAAAGCGAGTCTCCCCACTTTCGATGAATATCTTTTGTACTGACGTCTGTAGGATGATTAAACCGTGTCGGATGTATCAGAGGAGCTCTTGGAGCTCTCGCAACCCCATCTCAACCCGACATCAGGAAAACGGCTTTGCTCATGGAGGAGACAGCTGTCTCACGGGCTCCGGGTGGAGTCTCTTGTCTCCGAATGAGGCCGCCAGGAGAACGTGTCTCCGGACGGAGACAATTGTCTCCAGGTGGAGACCTTCGCTCGCTACCTGAATTGCCGCGCCCACTTGTGCCCAGGGACCAGCAGACTATCTTGCCGAGATCCGGGCTCCTCCATGAGACAGCTTGCTCTTCCGTGAGACAGCTTACTCTGTCCGGAGATAGGCATCTCAGGACGACAGCAAAAAGAGACAACGTGCTCAGGGTGAGCCAGGTTGTCTCATGGGGCTCACTGTCTCATGGGGGTGACCACCATGAGACAAATGAGCCGGTCCCGTTTCCTGATGGAGCGGCAACGTCTTCACTCAGCCGCCAACGCGCAAGCCCCGTCCGCAGAGCCAGAAGGCAAACACAATCACCGAAAGGCCTAGCGCCGCCCCACAGAGCCGTGGCGTGGATCGCCACGCAGCCCCGGGGGACGCGACCTCGCGGCCCTGGCGGGAGGTAGATGTAACTACCCGCCCCGTCCCCTACGAAGGCTCGAAAGACGTACTACCCTCGGAAGCAGGGCGTGTCGCAGAGAAATGGAAACAGGAGAATGGGGGAGTAATTTCAACGGCGAAATCGGGTGACATAGATCTGGGTGACAACTATGTCGATGAGTTCAGCCTGCGAAGGTGTGTCTTCTCACCTCGCCTACTAATACCCCAGCTTACAACACCCAGTCCCGTTTCCATGATTTACAGTCCTCCCTCTGGCCCTGTGGCTGTCAGTCCTCTGACAAATGTGGGGAGTCCAGCGTCTTTCAGCACCGGCCGCATGTCATCCGCGAAGTCCGTTCTGTCCGTGTCCTCAGCCAAAACGACCATAAATCAGTACATCGGTCGTACATTCCCCCAACGGATGGCGGACTCCGCGTACCAGAGACAGCTTCCCTTTGCGGGGGTGCCAACGCCGGAGATGGGGAACCCCACAATGTCCATGCCAGAAGAGGTGCGCAGAGAATACGTGCACGATGATCGATTGATCATCTGACGGGCTTAGCTCACAAGGATTCTACCATAGGGTTCTTCACGGCGCAGCTCCCATCGCCCTAGAAAGATCCTCTCCCCCGCGCCAGTAGGTCCTGGTGCTGAACAGCTGGTTCCCCAGCCTCAGAATATGCAGATCATTACTACTCGTCACCGTGATCCGGATTTGCCGGTCCACTCCAAACGTGACCGGGTACGCACGCGTCGCTCTCGTTCTTCGTCCAGCGATAGTTCCATTACGATCACTGTGAGACCGCCTGTGAGAGTTCTCACACCACCCTCCGTCGATGCACACTCATGTTTGTCTGACTGTAGTCTACTGAAAATACTCCCTCGCCATATAATACCGTGACGAGCTTGCCAGTGTTCTTGAGTCCCGATCATCCAAACCGTCCCCTCCCTACTCCAACACCTCCTCGCACGCTCACACCACCCTCAGAGCTTGGGGGTCTCCCTCCGGGCTTTGTACCTATGGGCTCGTCTTCGAGCACCGCCTCCTCTGCTGCTCCGTACACGCGCTCGCGGACACTCGCCTACGAGGCTGCCCCGATCCCGTCCGGTGTGCATTACCCCGCGTCGCTAATCGCGCAGGCGAAGGACGAGCTCGCACCGCTTTCACCTCTCGCAAGTACAGGCTTTGTGGGCTTCGTCCCGAAGAAATTCGGCTGGACACGGAATATGGCGGACAAGTGACCGATTCTTGTCGCCCTTACATATGACTATGACGTGCCTTGTGCATGCCCAGGACTTCTTTCTGATGAAAACCGACGAATTATGAACCCCATGATGACGAATTCTGTCTCCCGAGCGCGAGCTGGTACTCGCTGCACTGTCATGTACTCACTCATTTCATGGCGCCGCCCATTGTGCACCGTGACGTGCGAGCGAAAGTTTGGTTGTTGACATCGATACGCGACGCTCCGTACCCGGCCAATCGACGACATAGAGTGAGTATAGATAATGTGGAGGAAGGGCTCAGCGAGTCGTAGGCTTCTACCAGTCTGGGCGCTCGCTGTTTCTGCTATCCCGCTTCCTTAAGTCCTCTACTGTGAGGTTCCGCAACATTTCTTAATCATAGATTACATTTTGTCGCCGTATGCAGGGTCTTGTATGTGCCGCTATTGTGTACATTCCCTGGCAGTTTCACCCGCCTCTTGCAGACCATGGGCCGTCGATACCGGGACACTGGTCACATCTCCTCTCGTCTATGGGTTATCGGGCTGGGCTGACCCGACGACGTCGCTTCGAGATCTGATGCTCCACTCATGTACATCTCGTCCGTATTCGTTACCAGAGTCACTGACACTCACGCTCATCCGCCGTTCTGGACACCTGGCGTACGACTCTGCGACTTCCAGGAAGGACCACTGCCTCCAAGACGCTATAATCTACCATGGTTCGCTTCCCAGACGTGTGTCGCCTCCCACCATCAATCGCAGTCGAGTCTGTCGTATCCAGCCTACCGATCTCCCCCACGTCAGCCGCCATTCACCTCCAAGCGCGGGACCTCTTCTGCGCCCTCTTGCACCCCCAGGAGCGGCCGCGCCAACGCTCGAGCCTCTCGTCCCCCCGCACACACGACAATCTGCATCCACCCCTCTCGCTCCTGCCCTCGCGGCCCGCGCAGCCGTCGTCCTGCACCGGTGCACGCTGGCCCAGGCCTGAGGCCTGAGAGCTCCCTCTGGCAGAGCTGACGGCGCGCTCGACTCTAGGACCGACACAGAAGTGCACACACCACGGAAGTACTGTGGCTCGACGTCGGCGCACGCTTTTCTGTTTCTGTCTCCCTTTCTCCAGTCGCCGGAGAGACGTCGACGGCCGCCACGCCCTTACCAAGCGCTCTCAGGATCTCTGGTGACCTGGGTGTGCCAGGCGCGCCCTATCGTTGCCCCGTACATCCCATCCCGACACCGCCGCGCGGACGGAGCGTGCTGTCCGTCTGGTGCCCATTAGCACCCGTGTCTCGCGCCGGCGCTGTTCTCAGCACCCCGGTGCCGCGCCTGGTCACTCCCGCCGACCCTCGCGCTCGCATCTGGGGGGGCTATGAAAGCGCCGAGGGGGACTTGCCTGGTGCCAGTGCACTCCCGCCTCGGACCAGGCGCGCGTGTTCCGGCGCACACGCCTCCGCAACACCCTGTCTGCTCTCTATTCGGGTGATTCACTGGGGAGGGTGCCGCGCTCCCGTCGCGCCTACCGGGGAATGTCCGCCATGCGACACACCATGTATGCTCCTTGCGCCCCGCCTCGCCTCGCCACGTCCTTCCCGATCTGATTCGCCCGTATCAGGTCTACGTCCAAGCACCCATTCACACGCAGCCTCCCGTCGGGACCGCGCCGCAGCTCATCAAGGCCACATCGCCGCCGTCCTGTGCCCCTGCCGTTCTGGCATGCCGCACGGGTGCGATGGCCAGCGGGATTTGCGAGTTTACGGCGCCCCCAACTGGGTGCCACTATTCGGCTCGACTGCGACCTGCGTCTCCTTACACGCCGACCGTGCGCGTAGGTCAATGGCCCGGCGCATGCGTGTTTTCTGAGACCGATGCCCCAATGCTTGTCGAGTGTGGGGAGGCCGAGGCCGTGTCGTGTGCGGGCTGTGAGCCTGGAGCCATATCAGCTGGCAAACAGCAAATTGGTCCTTGAGTCTGTTTATGGAAGCCAAGCGGCATTACGTTCGGGCAACGGCGTGTGCTGCAATCTGAGGACCACACGCACCTGGCCTTATGGTCGCCCGTCGCTCGTCCCCATCCACTTCCATATACCACTCTCCCATCATGCTCATGCCCCACGCTCCCCGCCACATCTCCTCATCCTGGCCTTTTGCTCGCTCCCCGGCGTGAAGGCCGACCGTCGTCTGGTAGCGGTCGTTCAATGTTTCCATACCTGCAGTGGTGTCCGTCGCGCCGTACGCCCGCCGTCCTCCCGAGGCTAGCAGCAGCTGACACCCTGTCCAGTTATACCTCTGGAGGAGCTGCGGCATGCCCTGTCGGCCCCGTGCTCTCGGGAACTTTGTGCCCTCTGCATGCCAGAGACGTGTACGCCGCAGGAATCCGGAATGCGTCGGCATCAGTGCGTGTTTCCTTAAAGCACGCATATGTCGAGTCTGCACGGCCCAGCACGTGATATATGCGCCGCGCTTTTCAGTCTGAATGTCGTCCCCGTAACGCCGGCTGAGGCAGGCGCACACACGATCACGCGCAATTCCCTGAGAGCACGCGGGAGCCTCGCATTTCGAGCTATGGACAGCGGCGCGGTCGGACCAGCTGGTTGCTGACGAGTTCGGAGAGACGCGTCTGCGCACGCGCAGGCGGACACATCCGAGCTCACGCAAGGCCGTCCGGCGCGCCGCGAGCCCACCCAACGCCAAAGCCTGGCCTCAGGTGAAGTGGGCGATTGCACGCGACTAATTGAGCAGGCGTCACAGCGCGAGGCAGACTGGGCGCAGGACGGGCTCAGGGGCAGCACTCGATAGGAGGAGAGCGGACGCAGAACAGCGCGGTGATGGATGGCAGCGGGGCTCTAGGATATGGGGAAGGCGGGGCTGGAGGGCCGGGATGCCTGCAGCCCGAGAGGTGGTGCGCGTCTCGGGGGCTTGGGGTGCGATTGGGGATGAGCGGGATGCGCGACGACTGCACACCGAACGGCGGCACGGGCGGGCTCGGGGTATCAGCGCTCTAGGTGTGCGTAGAGGTCGCATAGTACTCACCGGAGCGCCCTCCCACTCTGCATCCTAGCTGGATATATATCGTAGGTGCCCACTATGGCCGTGCAGTATGCAGCGGTACTGGCTGGATGAGAAAGCAGAGAAGATGGGCTAGAGAACTTGATGAGGGCACGAGAAGTCCGCCAGCAGTTCTCCTCAGCAGTTCTTGCATGGGCACGTCGAGGAGTGAGTTGCAGCAGTGTTGCAGCCCAGCTTGAACGGCTGTGATTGGCTCGGCAATTTCCGGGCACCCAACCGCCGCTGACTCCGAGTTGACCTTCCCCACCTTGACCGGCTCGAGATCCACCGGGAGGCATGGCAGAATTTGACGTGGACAAGTTGTAGCGGTCTCGCTCGCCTCGTCGGTCGAATTTCTCCTCTCCCTATTACCGGAAACACTCTGGCGTCTCTGTCGGTCCACGACCCTGCGACCGTACTTCTGCAAATCATACCCCCATTTCTGCGCAGGATGGATGAGAGTGATAGTACATCCCTGCTTCCGTCCTTTGGATCTGTGCGGTGCGATCCCGTGCAAGATCTGTGTATATCTGCCGATCTTCTGACGTCAGTCGCGTTCGCTTTCACCTGCGTCATAAGCTCACTGCATGATTTAGCAATGGAACCTATTCTATCATATCCCTGTCAACGGGTCACGCGCATGCGTCAGCGCATCAGGGCATCGTTCGAGTCAACAGATTGAAGACTGTTCTCGATATCTGCGGCGATTATCTTCTGGAGTCACATGATATAGCGGATTTCAGAACAAGAGTCGTCGTCCGCAACTGGAAGACCGGGACTGTGGAATCAAGTCAGGTCAGATCACACTCTCACCGTCTCTCGTGACCCCGTGATACATGGAAAATTCCAGATCGAGAGCCCCCCCCCCCTGGCCTGCGTTCGACATGTCCGTCAACGGGATGCGGCGTCTCAGCATGCGAACGCGCCGTGCACGGTCACTGTTGCGGACTACCATCCGCGCCGTGTCGCGCGCGGCGGCGCGGCTGTGGCGCACGGGGGCGCCACGCACGGGATGCACACGCTGCTGCCGTGCATCGAGACGAGGATCCCGCTCCCGGAGGACCCGGCGCGCAGTTTGGCCGCGGGGCAGGCGCTGGGCGCGTGGCTGTGCGACAATGGCGTGGTGTTTATGGAGGTGCGCGGGTCCTTCGCCTCTGCGACGGATCGCTGCTAACAAGCATGTAGACGCGGGACGGGGAGATCACGAACACGTGGGCATATACTATCTGAACAGGAGGGTTAGAACATGATGAACCGTTGGGTGTGTGGTCGAGATTACACCACTTTATTTCGGCGGTCGCCTGCCACTTTGATCGCTGTTTATCTCAATCGCGAGTCTTTTATTGGGGTCCAATTGTCGTGCGCTGAAACAGTGTTCACTTGCCAATCTGCTACATGCATTTACGCTAATCTATCCTATCAAAGTCGTCAAGCATGTACAGGCTCGCTGGCGTCCGTTCCACTCGCCGCTCGCGAAGGACATAGGCTATGCCGTGTGGTGCGAACGAACGTGTCTTCGACGCAGCAGGTTACTATTATCTATCATCTGCCCTAAACCATTCAACTAGTTTCCAGCAATCATATCATCTCTACGTCCCGGACCCGCACCAGAACCCGTCGCCGTCCAGAACCAACTCCCGACGCCGCCGACCGCTCAAACAGACCCCGACGACCGCCCCGCATCCTCCGCCTCCTCCTCCGCGCGCATCTTGTAGGCGTCAAGCCCGCGCGGGCCGATCGGCGCGAACGTGACGGGCGTCTCGCCCCCGCCGATGTCGAGCACGGGCTTCGGGCGGGCCGTCGGGATGCTGCCGAACGAGAGCGTCGTGGCGGTGCCCTGCCGCACGGCCGTCGTCTCGGAGGACACGCCCCGGCCGACGCGGACGATGATCAGCGAGAACACGATCCCCTGCCAGCGCAGGCGTGGGTTAGCCAGCTAGCAGAGCGTGAGAGGGGCGGGGGCTCACGATCACGGGGGAGGTCTGCGAGTAGCGTGTAGTCGGAATCAAAGAAGAGGATGGGAAGGATGAGAAGGGACGCACGATGTCAAGGAAGACCTTGAACACGTCGGCTTTCGCGGAGTATGTCCCGACGAGCAGCGCGAGGGTGACAAGGTAGATCGCCCCTGCACGTCCGGATGCAAACACACATGAAGCGCGAATAGAGAATCAGCCCGTTCAGTGTCGGTGCGGGAGAACAGAGGGCGCGGGGCGAAACGCACCGGACTCGACGAAGATGATGGTCACGTGCGTGAGGTTCGACGAGACGCGCGTCTCGGGCTGCTGCCACCAAATCCGGAACGCGATGAGCCCTGCATCCGAAACGCGACCAAGTCAGCTCACAGCGTTGACAAACAGAAGGGGGGGAAGGGAGAGGGCTCCCACCTGTGCAGACGGCGTTGAGCGCAAGGGTGCACGAGAAGAATGAATTGGTGATTTTTTCCTGCGTCATGTTGAACCATACATTCGTGCCAATGAGCGTCAGGGTGTACACCGCGGCGATTCCCGTTCCTGTCATGTGGTATTAGAATAGTGCTGCGACAGTATGGTTCTTGATACGGCGTGGGCAGCGGAGCTCACCACAATCAGCGATGTAGAGCAGCATGGGGAGTATGAGCATGGGCCATCTTGCGTTCCACACGACATAGCAGCGATAAAGCTGCACGACAGTGGATTGTGTCAGGAGTACAGAGGTACAGAGAGAGGACGGACGCACGATGAAGAGATCGGAGACGACGGTCTCGACCAGGTAGATGGCGGTCTTGAGGACGCTAAGTGTCGACGTCGCATCGGCGTAGTACTGATCTATGCTGTCGGCCGTCTCGCCCCTCGCAGAGAAGACAAGCCGAACAGCGTCGATTACCTCGTGCTGCACGCGTGTCAGCCGCCGGCGCAAGAAATGTATGTGTCGGAGCCAAGAACACGTACACAAGTGATGAGGACGAAGAGAGTACAACTAACAAGGAACAAGCGAAGCTTGCGCGCCGGCTTCTTGCGCCTCTGCGTGAGCACGCTGATGCACTCCACGAACAGCACGACATAGATGCCTGCGGAACCGTCAACACTCCTACGGGAGGAAAGCACGTCTGCAGAACCACGCACCGTACAGAACAGACTCGAGACACAGCGCGACGATCTCAGAGTTGGAACCCGATGCAGACGCAGCCATCTCACGTCCGCGTGTGTTGGAAGAAATTTATGGAGGGGATATTGAGACGCAGCCGTTGGACTGCCGTGCATGTATAAGTATGCGTCTCGAGGGTGGCATGTGTGGCAGTCAGGGCTGGAGGAGACGCCAGGCTTGCCGAAGCACTTCTCCGCTCCCGTGGCAGCTGCGTGCGCGCCGCGAAGATCGAAGACGATACCGCAGACGGCCGATACCACCGGGCTTCGCTCCCTCTCACGGCTGTGTCAAAGGCGTGCGCTGCGAGCAATGCAGCGGCGCGCCCCCACCGCCGGTTGCCACGAGCTGAAACCGCCCGCACAATCCGAACCCAGTCAATCTAGAAGGCATTGAGAAGCACAATTCAGAGCATACCCTCGTCCACGTCTAAATGCTTCTGCCGGGCGTCAATTTCAGGGCCATGGGCTTCAATGCGCTGTGCCGGGGCTCAGACGTGTCAGATCGACTCGACATGAGGCGAGGTATACCCTGCATTGTCTCGTGATACGAGAGCATACGCATACAGTTTCGTTCTTTGGCACGACTCCGTGGCGGTTGGCCGGGTCGATGTCGGACAAGAAAGCCTCTTCTGGGCAACGCAAAGTCCCAACGATAGACTTTCAATGAGAGAGAATGACCTTGTTATAAGCCCACACCGAACCGTCGCCTCCACCTCCCCTCGATATCCGAGCGCGCAGTCGGTTCCCAAGAATCCTGCAAGCGACCAGACCTGCGCCAGCGTGCCGAAGGGGGCACCAGTGCAGAACGATTGCAGCGCGGACTCGGGTGCCGACGGCGCGGAGGAGAATCTGGATGCGTGCGAGTTCCACAACAGAGAGCGCACCGGCGCCATAACCAGTCTCTGGAAACGTCGCCTCCACGTCCTCCCCCGAATCAGAGCGCGCCGATTCTGGTCATAACCCACTAGCAATCAGACCTGAGCCGGTGTCCCCAAATGGGCACCGGCGCAGGACGACAGCAGCGCAGATTCAAAGGAGGGACGGCGCGGCCGCGTCGCGGAGGAGTATCTGGATGCGTGCGTGCCCAGCAACAGGTATCGCGGGCCTTGTACGTATCCACAGCCCGGAAATTAGTCACTTTAGAAGACCCTCCGTCGCGAGGGAGTGCACCGGTGCCAGAACCACACGCCCGTCTGTCTCCGAAGTCGCACCCGCCTTGCCCCAGACTCGAGCGCGCCGGGGATTTCGACGACGCGATGAGTAATCACACCTGGGCCGGCGTGCCCAGATTGGCACCGGCGCAGGATGACGGCAGCGCGGGTCCCGAATATCGACGGCGCGATCCCGAAATGGGGGGAGTAGGGAGAGATAGATGTTGATCCCCGGCAGCAGAGTGTGCGCCCGGGACACGCGACGGCCAGACGTTCTTGAGCACTCGACGCCTTGATGAGGGAGGTGGTAGAGAGGACGCGGAGGCGCGGAGCTTGAGGTCGGAGGGGTAGAGAGGATGCGGGGGCGCGGAGCTGGGGCGAGAGCGGGTGGGTAGCATGCCGGGGAAGGGCGACAACGGGTATGCACTTAGCGAACGACACACCTCGTGGAAGTGTCCGGTCCTTCATCCTCGCGTCCTGGAGGGAGTGGACCTAGGGTCGTGTGACAGACGTCCAGAAAAGCGGCTGAGCTACGATCCCATCTGTATATAACGGTGGTCCGGAGGCAAGAGACGTTAACACGAAGCAGAGAAATGGGGGGCGTTGTGCTCGACGTGAGATCTCGAAGCGGCCTCGCCGGCCAGCTACCAATCGCATATGTCGTAACCCTCTTGGGTATGGAGGTCCCAGATGTGGGGAGAAGCTACGCAGACAGTGGCCTGGTAAGAGGGCATTGCAGGGCATCGATGGAGAGGGGCTAGTCATCCGTGGGAATATCTTGCGTAATCTACTCTCTGCGGTTGCTCTCCCTAACCACCTGGCACACACTGCTTCCATCGCCCCTAAGGAGAGCTCGCGGCCCTCATCGATCATCTTTTACAGCAGTTTGCATAAATGATGTCAGTCGACGACGCCGAGAGGCTCCTCGCGCGGCGCCGGAAAGCTCAGCTGCCTCAGGCCGCGCGGCGCGGCGCGACGAGCTTCTCGGCGCCACCCACTGCCATCATTTATGCAAATCGCTGTAAACACAGCTACCCTATCCGCATATACAGTAACACACTCTCCACGTAGTTTCCCCACGCCTCTCGCAGACCTGGGGATGCCACACCCAGGTCAGTGGATATATCCTCTACCTTCCTTACGGGTTGTCCGGCTGGGCTGATCCACGCCATCGTCGCTTTCAGATCCGACGACGCCCGCCAATTTCTCTGTGGACGCCTCCCGCCTTTCTGGACATCTGGCGCACGACTCGGCGACTGCTGCGCGGGACGCGAGGCTGTACAAGCAGGATCTGTCGCTTCTCTCTAGGTGCGTCGTTCGTCAAACAGCTACATCCACTCGTCGTTGATCTAAGCGCGGTGCGCTGCACACCTGATCTCGCTCGCGGCCGCTGCGTCCTCTCTACCACTTCCCTCATCACGGCGCCGAATGCTCAATTTGACGTCTGGCTGTCGCGTGTGTCCCGGGCGCACACTCTGCGTCTATCCCTCCCTATTCCACCCCTCTAGTCACCTGCGTCCCCGAACTCCTACCTCTCAACCAGGCATGGATCCGGCACAAGACGAGAACCATATGCCCAAGCTGCAAGCGCTCGCCAGCGTTCTCCAAGCACATGCGCTCGCTCTCGCCGAGGTGAGTAGCCGGCCCCTGCGCACCCGCACGCCTGACCCCAGCCGTAGCCGCAGACGCCTCTCTCCCTTGCCGCGCGCGAGCTGCGCCTCACCCCTCCGCGCAGCGCATCAGATTCATGCGTGCGCGCCGACGCTGAGGACAACGCCGCCGCCCTCGGCATGCTCCTCGGCGCACTGCCGGACGTGCGTGCGCTCGTGCTCAATCTCGTGCAGGGCCGCGCCGCGACGCACAGCTGCGCCGCGTGCCAGGCCGATTTCCTGCGCGCATTGGCGCCGCAGCCCCGCCGCGCCGTCCGTACGCTCGCGGTCGATGGGCTGGTCGTGAGCCACTCGAGCGCGTTCCTCGTTCGACGCGCTGGTGCGCGGCGGCACCTCCCTGCGTGCGCCCTTTGAGGACTTGGGAGAAGACGCGGACGACCTCGACACGGTGACCTTCGAGCGCCCCGCGCTCGTCGTTTCCGCGCTCTTGGCGCCCGCCGCGGCGGACCTCACTTCGCTGGAGTGCACGTCGACGGCGCTGGTCGGCCTGTGGCGCTGCGTTCGCTGCCGGCGGCTCGTGCACCTGGTGCTCACTGCCGCCGTCATCGGCGCGGACACCGTTGCGGACCCCAGCGTCGACCTCGCACGCCGCCCGTTCCTGCTCGCGTGCTCGGAGACGCCGACGTCGCTCCGGCTTGTGCGCTGCTGCATCCACGTGGAGGCCCCGCGGCGCCGGATGTGGGCGCAGCTGTACGCCCTGCTGGGGGAGGCGCGGCGGGACGCGGAGAGGAGGCTTCCGCTGCGCTACACGTGGGTGCCAAGTCTGGGGCAGCGGTTTGACGAGCTGTGCCCGTTTGAGGAGGACTATGAGGTAGGCATCGCAAAAGACTGGAAAGCAGAGGCTGAGTTGAGAGCTGTCGTCGCTTCCAGGAGGGCGATGTGTGATCGGTGAAGTTGTCCGTCTCATAACCTGGTGGTAGCCGCTACCCAGGTTCTGTTGTATGGAGGCTGGCTTCGAGTTGGTATTCTGCGTGGCCACGTGGACAGATACGTGATGACTGTATCATGTCTCGAGAAAACAGATGGCTTTTTTATGCCCTTCTTTTGAAGCAGGGCAGCGGTGATACAAGGTCCTTGTATACGTAATCGTCATGATTTCCCTGGCTTGCAAGCTCAAGAGCTCAGAGCGCTCAAGGTTCGCCTCTAATTCCATCTGAGCGACATGGCGATGCGCACAAGCAGCTATGAACCCTGTGTCGACCGCTACTTCAATGTCACCACTGAAAGCCGTACCGGTCAGCCTCAGTCCAACCCTCTGTCAGCGATTCATTCTGTACTGGAGTGCTCATACCATTCCGGCCAGCTAGGTGTCGCGGCCGTTGTGCTGCATACCAAGCTAGTATCAGACATTTGAGGTGGTGGGAGAAGATTTGCCGCACGTCCGAGAGGTACGTCCGTGCAATCCAAGCTTCCATGCTCAACTCTGCTCCTATGTTCTGCATCTCCCGACTTGCAAAATCCCATCCCCTAGCCAAATTTCATTACGCTCGATGTCCGCGATGTACTGGCAGTCTGGGCAGTTCGCAGCCAGTTTCTCGACTCGGAGCCGGGTTTCATGGCTGTGATGTTACAGAGTGACTGATCTAGACTTGCAACCGCCCACCGGAGTCCCTTTGGAAGCTGACTCGGAGGAGTTTCGCACTTGTGGAGTCGACTGGCTACTGTGTGCGTCATGCCTAGGCGGGCGCTGCGTTTCGGCAGGCGCTGGGCAGGAATGTGTTGATGCAGCCTTTCCTCTTCTGCATCTACGACCCTGACAATCACCTCACTTACTAGCTCGCGCACTGTCCAACAGAATCCAAGCATCAATGCAATTCCAAAAAACAGTATATCTGAATATCTCGGAGTCACTGAGCAGATCTCCGTGCTTCAGAAGAGGTCGAGAGAGCTGCAAAGAAAGACTGTGTCGCCGCAGCTGTCTACGCCTTGGGTGCACGATGGGATATATATAAAGCGTGGGACTCCCGCCTTAGCCAGCTCAGCAATCGCCCACTCTGCTGGTCCTGACTCAGTTGCGCACGTTCTTTTCTTTTTCTGTTTGTCAAGCTGACCGCACCATGGCAGCCAAACAACGATTGCACTCATGAAGCTGTGCCTGACCGCTCTACTAGTCGTCCTTACCGCCTCCACGACCTTCGCGCATCCCCTGCAAGTCCAGAAAGTGTACGGGACAGAGGGGCATCGGCGGGGATATCGGAGGTACCAGAACTGAGGACGGCTGGCTGGTGCGTTTTCTCGCTTTCATGTAGTGAAGATGTTGTGGACTGACGATTGGACGGTTGTAGGACGTATCAACCATCGATACACGGTGTAGTATCCTGCAGGTCACCCCCAAAATATCACGCTCTTGCTAGTAGACGCTCGAGTTACGCCATAAAAAATTGAATGCCTGATCGCAGTCCGCACCACCTTCCTACGCATTTCATCCTAAACATCATCTCCAAACCCTCTACCACTACACAGCCCAGAGAGCTCGCCAAGATCCGCCCCATCTACGCCGAATGTTCTTGCAGTCGAGGTCAATTTCCACCAATGCAAGGTATCCCGGATGTTTCGGTTAACGGCAAGCGGGTGTCTGTGCCTTCGGCGGACAGGTTTGTGAGTGACGAAAGGAGCATCTCTGAGCGACGTCGACGGTACGCACAGCCGATCGGCTCAATGACTCAAGACCACTGCGAAGTAGTATGCTGGGCGGCCAGGCCACTTCACTGTCTAGAGGAGGCGGAAGCGGAGGCGCTTCCTCGTGGCGAAAAACATGGAATATACATATCTGGAACAGCGACAGAACAGTTCCTGATGCGATATAGAATATCGTCAGACCGATGTAGATGCCCCAGGCAGGCGAACGGATACGAAGGAGAGACTGATTGGAACATATCGGGTAGTCTCTGTAGCAGATCTTTACAAGAAGATAGTCGTTCGAGGGCTGAGACCCAAGTATACAAGTGATCAAGATTCGATCAGTGCAACAGAGTCATCTAATGGCTATAAAGACAATCAGTCCACCATCTAGAAACGGTAGACACTGAAGGTGCTGGACATACCATTAAATGCTGGCAAGCGGGTAAGGGTTCTTGAACATGCCCTCGTACTTCTTTCTCGGCTTCAGCGACAGCATTCCCCCAACGTACTCATACAGCTTCCCGGAGATTGCAGCTCGGTGCAACGCGAGAGGATCCGCACCCCGGCGCTCAAAAAAGCGTCGATAGATATCCTTCAGCTCCTTTCTCTCCGCGTCGGTCCGACAGAACATAAACCCATAGTCGACGAGGATCGAGTTCACGGCCCTGAACTCGTCCTGCACAACGAACTGCTTCAGGTCCCACACGGACTTGCGACCGCGGGGCGACATCGACAGGGCGTCCTCCACGAACGCGCTCTCGATCGGCAAGCCATGCGCGCGAAAGAGTGCACTCAGGCCTGACGCCGCGTACGCCGCGCAGAACTCCTCAAACGAGCACCGCGCTATCAGCTGCTGATACTGCGCGCTCACCCCGCGTTCCTCCCATTCGTCGGCGCCGGCGCAGAACCCGAAAGTAATCCACAGCGCGGTGTCCGGCGAGGGGTAGTACTGCGCGCTCAGCATCATGTAAAGATGGTGACACGCCTGCACTTCTTCGGGGAGCTCAGCGATCTGCGCTGTGATCGTGGCGACAGATGCCGTGGAAGAGCCGCCCGTCATGACCCACGCGCGCTTGATGGCGACGGCAGCCGGGTCCTCTGCTGGCTGCGAGCCATCGAGCACGTACTGGTGCTCCAGAAACCACGGGTAGTATCCACCTCTATTCTGAACGGGTATCTCGGCATACGTCTTCTTGATCTCCTCAACGATCGTGCCCGAGGTCCGCCACTTGTGCAGCGTCTGCGCCTCGATATCGCAGTAGTGGAGAAGGCCGATGTACAGGCCAAGGAGCTTCGCCTTGTCGCCGCCCGTGAAGACCTTGTTGAAGCCATAGTCCTCGCAAGTCTGCGGGTCCTCGGGAAGGCGATCCTGAAGTGCCGCGCGGGCGAGGTAGTAGGCTGTGTTGATAGGCTTTCGCGGATTGCAGTCGAAGATGTGGATCGGCCATGACTTCCGCTGGCACTGTGCGCTGCAATACCAGGCGTTGCCGCATCCTGTGCAGCGTTTGGTTGCCGTTAATTCGCAGTGGGCACATTCTTGAGACATGATGAAGGGAAAGAAAGGGAGATCGAGTACGCTGTGTTTGAAGTGGCTATGTATAGCAAATGTAGGGAGTCCTGCCAGTTTCGTGAGGTGGGATTAGCTCCCGATAGCAAGGGACGAACTTGTAGACGATCAATGGGATTGTAGTCGTCGCCTGCGAATCGTGGCGTCACTGCTGAAGGTGTTACGATCACAAGATGGTGAGAGAGTATGCAGGCTCACACCAGTCCAATGCCACTCGAAGAAAAATCCGTCAAATCAGGACGTGAAGAAACGAAGAGAATGCTGGCCACGGTCCGACGATGAGGTTCGTGGCTTCGAGATGTGAGCGCTGGCGATTGTCGCGGAGCTCTCTGACTTTGAAAACTAAGCGCCTGAGACCGGCGCTAGTGTGTCGAGGCTCTCGCTGATCGGCCAGTGATGTATCCACAAAGGTTAAATGCTGCAGAAGTCTTCGATAAGACGATTTGAAATCAGAATGAAAGCAGGCTCCTCTCACGTCAGGTCGCTCCACGCGTCGCGTCTTACAAGGGTCTAAACGATCAGCGATCAACTCTCAAGACACCTCGTTGAGGCAACGTGCTTCACGCGCACCGTTTCGTTGTCCTCGATCTGTGGATTCAGTCTCGTCTTCCTACTGCTCTTTCCACTTTCCTCCTAGCCTCACCTTCTAAGCCGACGGGCATTGGCAAACAAAATTATGAGAGATGTCAGAAAGCAAAGCACGCACCTGCCGAATCAAATTCCTGAATGTAGTAGAATGAGTATACAACGAGATATCGTCACTAGCAAACGCTCTGTTTCTGGAGCACGAAAATACTCAGTCTTACTCCGCAGGTATTAAAGCTCATTTACGGGACTTACCTGACGAGACTGCGGCGGAACGAAGACAGTCGCGATGGCCAGCTTCGTTGACGGATGGTAAAGACACCGGCGATAGGACGCTAAGACTGTCGGTTCGAGTCGTATACATTGTCCGAGGAGGAAACCCACGGCCGGACGGTAGGTATGCGAAGGTGTCTGTGTTCTCTTCCGAAGACGCTTTTCAAGTCATCGAGGTTCCGGATACGCATCAGACAAAATTCCCAGCGATACACCGTTGGTTCGAGAACTATACCGCATATGCCGACTTAGCGTGGAATTAGGGGGGCGAAGAAAGGGCCTACGTACCTGCGAGAGCGCTCCTATGTAACATGCCCTTCCCGGATTCTTCGACACGCCAAGTCCCATCAACGCCAAAGCGAGATCACTACGTCGCATTGACAGGGCCAGAAGAAAGCACACATATCTGGACCAAAAAATCGTGTCGATTGTAATCGATTGCCTACCTTTGAAGACAGACGCGATTCTCTCCGAGTCGACGCTGTCGTTTCGTGACCAGGTCGTTGTTCTGCTCAAAATAGAGGTATTGATCGTGAACTGTCCACGGGCATTGCATAGATTCGGGAATTCGGATGCGGTGAAATTGCTAGAGGTGGACTTGAGACTGCTGTGGTACAGTTATGTAAATCGGGGGCTAAAAGCGAAGGCGAATGGTTCAATGAAGCCAGCACTCCCACCTTAAATACTCAGACCATCTCGGGGTGTGCGATGATGTTGTGCTGACGACGTGTACACGTCTGGGTATTGCTACGCTTGGGCCGGTCAGCAATGATATCTCTGTGGCGATATACGACGCCCACCACCGGCTCATCCTATACCTTCACCAAACTAGCGTTATAATCTCCGCCGGTCTATGTCGTCTTGTTACTGGCAACAACCTCCGACATCGCAGCAACCTCGCTTGACGTCACACTACACTCCCGCACCTCCAACTCGCTCAAGCCCGCGCCCCGTTCATGCCGCTCCATCAGCCACGCCAGCAACACCTCTCGCAGCGTCCGCTCGCCATGCAGTAGACCCAGATCCACCCGCTCCAGGACAATACCCGCTACCTGCGCTGCACATCCAGTGTCCGCCAAAGCCTGAATGAATGCCGTCCCCGCACCCTCAGCCGCGCACACGCACACGTGCCGCCGCACCGCGCGAGCAGGTCCGCCCAGCGCGCCGCGCACCAGTGAGTAGCCCTCGCAGATACCGTGCGCACGCCACCGAGGGGCAGCGCTGTGTAGGCCTGCGGCACGACGCCAGGCGGGCCGTCGTCCATCGCATTCCGCGTCCAGCGAGCCGCTCACCGCAGGTCCGCGTCCTCGGCGTGCGCCGCGACCTCGAGCGTCCACGACGCGTACCCCCCGACGCGGAGCGTCTCGAAGATTCTGAGCGTGTGCAACGGGACTGCGCCGGAGACGTGCGTGCAGACGCGGGGGAGCACAGCGCGGAGGTCCGAGGATGGCGTGGTGTTGGTCCACCCGCAGGCGAGCGTGATGTCGAGCGCGGCCCGGGAGCGGGGGAGCGCAAGGTGCTGCAGGACGTTGAGGCATCTGTCGTGACAGCCTTCGAGGGTGAGGCGCGCGAGGTGAGGGAGACTGACGACGCAGGTTGCGCCGTCTGGCTTCGGAGACGCCGAAAGGTAACGCGTAATGTAGAGGGCATCGAGGGGCGGGATAGACACGACGAAGTCTAGCAGCTCGTCGTACTTCACAGAGGAGTCGTAGCCCCATCCGTACGTGATCGAGAGGCGCGTGATGTCTGTTGTGGGGAGCTTCACACGCCAGGAGAACGAAAAATCCACCAGCGAGAGCGCGCGCAGGCGCGGCATCTGACAGGCGAAAAATTTGGTTGGCGTGAATTTGGACCTGCTGTGGAGAAATGCCAGCTCGATGTATTTGAGGGCGGGTGCTGGCGCGTTGAGATGCGCGACGGCAGACGCCAGCGACGCGGGAGAACCAGAGAGTGATAAACGCCTGGTGTGAGGTAGGTGTGGCTTCACCAGACTCACATGCTGCATATCCACTCTATCCGTGATGCCGGGCGCGATTTCCACGGCGATGGGCACTGTCTTTGCGCGCGCGAGCATCTCCGCGGCCCATGGCGCGCCGATCTCGAAGCTGATGTCCCATCAGAGGGCGGGGCTGCTGAGAGCGACGTGGCACCACAGACGGCATACGTGAGTCGCGACAAGCCAGCCCTGTGCGGGTGGATTGGGGGGCCTCGCACGCTGCGGGCGCGCGTCCTCGGAAAGGAGAGTGAGGACGTGGACAAGAAGCTCTGGGGGAATTGCGATGACGAGAGTGCTTTTTATCGGATAGGCAGGTCCGTGGGATCTGGTGTCAGTGACTTGCATAATCTTACTCTCAGAATTAGACTGGCTTGTTGCTGGGAGATGATGACGAACGTGCACTTGCCTCTTCGCTCGCCACAACGTCTTCGTCAGCCATCCGAGCCAGATCGCGCGATGGGAATGTTGACACGAGTGGAATTGTAGGATGCTTCTGGTCAAGAGAAGGAGTAGGATCAGGCAGGCTTGCGAAGTTTCAAAACACGAAGCGCCTGTCAACCTGGGGCGGAAGGACTGTCGGCGTGAGGAGGGCGGTAGAATATCAGTAGGAAGAGCGATTGAAGGAAATCGCAAGCGCAGGGAATCAGCAACTTAGTGGACGGCGGCGGTTCGAGCTGATGCAAGGCAGACAAGTGCAATTGCACTGGGCAATGTCAAGGACGACGCCCACCGGTGCATGCTACGTCTTCAAACATATAAGACGTACGGACGTTCATTTCCCAGCACTTGGTCATACAAGATATCGAGTCCGAACACTACCGCCAGCGCAGTGACTCGTGAGTTGCTTTGGAGTTGCTCGTGGAGGCTGCACGTCTAAAACAGATGTTCTGACTCTTCGACAGGCTCGAGGAAGCATGGATTATAGAAGCAACCCGAGATACGGTGGTTAGGAGAGAAAGGCAATATAAAACAGACGAGAGTAACGTGTTGTCGGACATATCGGACGTGGTGCCGAGAGGCGCTATCACGTGCTCGTGGTATTTGCGTATGTTTGGATCTAATTAGTGGCGCGTCGTGCGCGTCCAAATTCTTGTTGTCGACGACGACAAACGCGAGTGCGCGATCTTATCCTCAGGTGTGTACTCAAGTACCATTGAGCATCGTCACTATCTTGATATTGCTATTCATACAGCCAAGATCTCGTTGGACACGGAGACCGATACTCTTCTAACTAGTTGACTCTTCAACAATGAGCAGGAACAATGTTCGCGGACCTACTTCTGCTCTGACAGAATTTTTGAAGGTCGCGTTTCTGGTTTTCATTGAAGCCACAAATCTCACTTAGTCCTTATAGGAGTCTGGCATCACGGCCCGTTCCATCGCGCGGCGCGCGGCAACACGACAGCAGGAACAGCTCGTAGCCGGACCAAGCAATACTGCAGGACCGAGCAACGAAGTAGGGGAAGGAGATGATGAGGATGGCAATGTAGAGGTGCGCTTCAGTCTTCTTGATCGCGTGGTCGGTATCAATCATGTTGCCACAGCCTGCCGTAGACTCTGACCATCTTGACGACGACGACGAAGTCGAGGAGCAACCCAAGAAGAAGCGCAAACTCACTAAGGCAGCCGAAGCAAAGCTCAAGGCGAAGGCAAAGAAGGCGAAGAAGGACGAAGACGAGTACGACGACTCGGAAGATGATACCTATACCGCCCTCTCAAAAGCCGCCCAGGCCAACGCTAGAGCGAAACCGCCTGTTGGGAGCTTCGATACTTGCGCAAAATGCTCAAAGCAATTCACTGTGGTGCGTAACAAGACATTGGGTCATATCTTGATGTTGACCCTATCATAGACCAAATACACGGTGGCGGCAAATCCGCCTCCAGGATATTTGTGCCATCCTTGCGCGAAATCAGGTGGTGGCGATCCATTCAAGAAACCGGCAGCCCCACGAAAGCGCAAGAGCGCCAGTGAAAAGCGTACGGTCACCAGTTTCGAGGAACGCCAACTGCCTTCTTTGGTGTCTCTGTGCATCCAGGTTGGTTGTTCTTGCAAAAAGCTTTTTGTGTTCTGACGCGTCTCCAGACGATCGCTAAGCATATCAATGACGTAGAGGCGTTGGGAGACATCGGGACAGTCAATACCGACAACATTATCCGTGCCCTATCTAGGAATCGTAGCTTGTACGTTCCATATAGCGTGCGCTCGTGCATCTCTCACTGACAACGTGTCTAGGACTCACGAAAATGTTAGCCTCTTCTACAACGTCGAGAATAAAAACTTGACGTTGTACGATGCCACGAGTACTTTTCCCCTCCAGACACCCCTTCTTCGTTGTCTGACGCCACATCTGTAGAGCTTCAGTGCGATTCACTCCGCACCCTCGCCCTTCTGAATCCAAATATCACTAGCCTCCGCTTGGACTTCTGCGGGCGCATGGACGACTCTGTCCTCAACGCCTGGTCGACCGCCCTCCCGGCGCTCACACGCCTCGAGCTCCTCGGGCCATTCCTCGTCCGTGTTCCCGCCTGGGTCGCTTTCTTCAAGTCGCACCCACAGCTTGAGGCCTTCCTCATCGTGCAGAGCCCGCGCTTCGATCTTGAGTGCATGAATGCCCTGGCAAACACGTGCAAAGGGCTCAAGGAACTCCGGCTCAAGGAGATCGGCCTCCTCGATGATTCGTTCCTCGCGCCTATCAAAAAGCTCAAGCAGCTCACGCACCTTGACTTGGCGGACTCGACCGAGTCAATTACGGAAGACGCGGCGATCGCGTTGATGAAGGCAATCGGCGCGCGGCTGGAGCACCTCGACCTCTCCGGGCACACGAACCTGTCTGACGACTTCCTGCTCAAAGGCCTCCGCCCGCACGCGAAACACCTGAAGTCGCTCATTCTGAACAATCTCGACCTCAGCGATAAGGGCACGGCGATGTTCTTCGACAAGTGGCACCAGGACCCTTTCCCGCCGGCGCTGAAGGTTCTCAGCCTCTCGCGCGTCCTCGATCTTGCTGGTGACGCGCTCTTAGCCTTGCTCGAGTGTGTTGGCGGGACGCTCCAGGAACTCAACATCAATGGGTGGCGCGCGACGTCCGAGGATGCGCTTCGCGCGATAGGTACGAGTGCGCCGGCGCTAAAGAAACTTGACGTGGGGTGGAATCGGGCGCTGGACGACTTCGTCATGAAGGCGATCGTGGACGGATGCGGCGAGCTGGAGGAGCTGAAATGTTGGGGCTGTAATCGTGTCACGGACAACTATCCACGAAAGGTGTGTGGATACTCGATCAGTTTTTTGCGGCCTATCGCTCACTTCTGATGCAGAGGGGCCTCAGTGTTTTAGGGGTGGAATCCCATGTTGTTATTTGATTCCGCTCCTTCTACGTAAGAACGAAAACCCGATATATCTCAGGGCGCGTTCTCATCGCGATCTTCTATGATGTGTACGTATGTCGAAATCCATCCAGATTCTATGGCCGTTCATCTAGAGAAGCTCTGAACCTCTTCGAATGACCACTTGACTAACGAAGTCGTGATCCTCCCACCGTGGCCTTTGTTCTGAGCATCTATGCGCCACGTTGCATTTGAGTATATGAAGGACGCCCATGCCTTCAGCGTCCCATTGTCGTCGTCCATCGTCCACGATGTCATCCAACCGCGTAATACCTAGGCATCCTCCTTTCAAACCCGATGCTGTTCTTCCGACAGTGCTCAAGTCTCTGGATGAAGTTCTAGAATCCTTCAACGATCTCCGCACCATGGGAGAGGTAGGCCGTATACCCTCTTTCTTCTTTCCAACGACCGCTGAACGATATGTAGCCGATGCTAATTACAAGAACGACGAGGAGGTGCCTCAAAATTTTGGCGGCTCAGCGTAATGGCCAGCCTTGTTTGGTCAAAGTTGATGGTCCAGTCGACACGGTGCACTGGCCAAGGAGGTACATAGGCTCGCCTTGCATAGTGCCACTCCCCATCTCATCCTTGATCTAATAGCATGACCTTTGACTATCCGTCCTTGTTGCACAAGGAGCCTGTCTACGTCCTCATCTGCTCCTGCCCTTCCCATCCGCACGACGCCATCCACCAATTCCTCAGTACCCCGTGCAAAGATTTCCTGAGCAGCAACATGTTTGACGTGGTCATCCCCAAGGGCGGGCTCCGCCCCCTGTGTATCGAAAACGTGCACAACGGCGACTTCGACAGAATCAAGCTCAAGGCTGCAGGGTACCTGCACGAAGTCCCGTACTCGAACCTCTTGCTCATTGACGTGGACGAGCGCCCGAGGTGGAGTTCAGCGCAGGTGCAGGAGGACGAAGGAACCTCCGGCGCGCCGCGATTCAGCTGCGATCCCGGCGCTTTGACTCTGGGCCCGACGTTCCGCGAGGGCCCTGGAGACCAGGCGAAGAAGCAGTGGACAAACACGTACTCGGTGACGTTCTACTTGTACCAGGCGGACGACTTGAAGTTCGAGTATCCGTATGTGTTCGTGCATCATAGTTCCTTTGTCCCCTATCTAGCCGCTCACGTTCTGTGCTCGAAGACGATCGCCAGTCACGAACCTTCAGCCGACCAGAACGACGCTGCCCGCGCAGCATTCACCGCATGTCTGCAGAGGCATCTCGAGCGTGCCTTTTCGCAGCTCCCCCGGAATGCTATCCGTGGTGAGTCCACAAGGCGGCGAAATCACATGTCTGACCTCTTTCCAACTGCATAGCATCTTTCGAGGCCATAGCATCTCTCGACAACCAACCACTTACAATCGATTGGGACCGCTTCGATGCAGTGTTCCGCCTCGCTCTGAAAAAGACGGCGCTCTACCGCTACGAGGCTGAGCAATGGTTGTGATCTACGTGCTATGTAGTTGCTCGTGCTCTCATGCTCTCGCGTATGGGCAATTGTATGACTGGCGACAGTCCACGAAAGGTGTGTATTTACTCTCGATCTTCTCCAATCCATCGCTCACGCTTCTGATGCAAAGAGGCTTTGGTGTCTACAGGGGTAGAAACTCGTGCTTTGCTGGATAACCATTTCTTCCTGGAGAAGACTCAAAACCCGATATATCATAGTGTATATTCTCATCGTGATGACATGTATCAAGTCGGAATTATTTTTGGTTCTGTGGGTCTCGTCTTGGGGAAGTTCTGCGATCTTCGACTGTCCACTTGGCTAACCGAACTGCGTCGCTCTCATCGTGACCCTTGTTCCGATGTTGTGCAATCAGTATTCCGTCGTCGTCATCCGCGATGTCATCCTGCCACATGAGACCCACCCATCCGCCCTGCAAATTCAATGATAATGACTCTCGTTATTTCAATTATTCTTCGATCATCTAGGCCGTCAGCGCCCTTACGGGCTATATGTCGGAAGCACGCGAGTCCCCAGTACGCAGAATCAACGATTATTACCTAGCAATCATTGGATATCTCACGAGCAAGAAGCAAGTTTTATCCCGCGTCATCAATTATTCATCCTGTCTCGACACGAGCTCGAGAAAAGCGCCTTCGACGTTCGTGGATAAAGCGTGATCTTTCCAGGCGCTTAGTGTGCTTGGCGTGCTTGGAAAGAGTCTGGCCGTGGTCTTTTGATGGGCTAAAGGTCATCAGATAGTACTGGCTCGTAACGATGTACCTACATATCGAATAAATATCATTCAGTTTGTCCGCGAACACCGTGTCGGCCCGGGCCACCGTAGAAGTGAAGTCTGCAATCGTGGGAAAAATCGGCCCGGCCGGCCTCGGAGAGCGGTCCGTGCTTGATGAGCTCGAACGACTCTTCTCCAGACTCCAGCCATCTAGTTTCTCTTCCGAATCTCCTCAGCTCGCAAGTAAGTCTCGAGAAAACTGATCATTCACCTTCTTCACTGCATGTGTTCATTCGCCAGAGAATCCTGGGAAAACCGTGGCTAGCAAAACACCGGTGCGCAGTGCGCACGTCGCGATCGAGCTCTGGCGCATGCACTCTCCGACAACTCTCAGCCGCACGTGTGTAGACGCCATCGTTGTGAAATGACTGTGAGTGGGTTCGAGCAGAGCTGCATTCAGGTTCCTGCCAAGCGGAGTCCCGACGCCGTGGATGACGTTGTCACTTCAAGCATGTCCATTGTCCAGTGCACTTCTGCTCCCGGCGCAAGACACCATCAAAACTCGGTTTTGATTGAGGCGTATGTAAGTTGCGGGTCTCTACCGACAGCCTCTCGGTCGCACGGAATTCCTCAAGCCGGAGACAGTAACCACGGGTACCCCAGTCTATAGGGGCGATACTGTGACAGAATAGCTGCCGGATGCACTATGTCGGATACAAGGGATTGGTCTGATGAAACTGGCTACCTCGGCGAGAACGCGCGAGTCTCTTCGTTCACATGGCTCGTGAGTGCCTCTTTCTTGTCTGCTTCTTCTTTCCTAACCTTTTCTTGGACAGATTGCATTCGTTTCGACGACGAGCTTTGTTTAGGGTCAATTAAAGCGGAACCATCGTCGATAGCTATGCGATCTGGCTTGGGCGTCCCGTTCATGATCGCATCTCGCACAACGACGGCGAGTTGACGACGATTCATCGAAGATCTTGACGGAGATCCGATCATCTCGACGGCGGATCGCGACGCGTGGAACGCCAGACCTCGCCGGTATATAAGGTACTTGTCGACTATCAGAAACCTCAGCAGCGCTCTCCTCCTCATTCGTTACATTCGACAAGCTATCACAGCACCATTTATATCTATCCGACATCTGTCGACGCATCCATTCGTTTACTACACACATACTCCAACATGCACTCCTCCGCTGTTGTTTTGACTCTGGCTCTTGCCCTTGGCGCGTCGGCCATGCCCTTGAGGTACGTATAGCGCACTTCCATGCCATCCTCTATCCTTACGGAAGTTCCAGCAACCCTCAGGGCCGTGACGACGGTCTTGGTGAAGTCGAGTCCGGCATCTCTGCCGTCCTGTATGTGATTCCTCTCCATCGCACACTCGGCCTGTGATGACATGTGTTCGCCTAGCGGCCTGAACCACGCGCCGCCAAAACCCGTCAAGTACGCGCGTCCCAGAGCGTACTGCGTGCTATAACTGACCCATGTTTCAGGCGTGACGACGCTCTCGGTGAGGTCGAGTCCGGCATCTCCGCCGTCCTGTAAGTTTCTTTTGTAGTTAATGCTACGCGCTTGATGAACATCGTCGGATCTAGCGGCTTGAACCACGCGCCCCCCCACCCCACGAAGTAAGCTACCCTAAACTCAGACCCTTCTATTCTGCAACTCGTCCTCCAGGCGTGACGACGGCCTCCTCGAGGCTGAAGAAGGCATCAGCGGCATCCTGTAAGCTTTTTGTCGAGCAGCTCAGCATCTGCTGAAATGTCTTGGGATTTAGTGGCACCAACCACGCGCCGCCCAAGCCCGTCAAGTACGCAGGCTCCAATGCATGACCTTTCTGTCGTGACTGACCATCGCGTACCTTCCATTCAGGCGTGGCGAGCCCTTCAACTTCGGCTTCCTCGAAGAGGCCTCGGCCATCGATGCCATCACGTAAGTCGCACTCGTCGGGCTGGGTCTTCGTATACTGACCCACCTGCGCACATAGCCACAACACCAAGGCCTTGAAGTACGTGCCGCGCGATTTACGCGACTTTGTTCTATACGACTGACTGCTCCCCCTTCTGCAGGCGCCAGGGTGCTCTGCAGCAGATCGATGAAGGCATTAGCGGCATCCTGTACGTGGTTGCTGTCGATCAGACTCTCCCCGCACGTACTGACTCGTCTGTGGAAACCAGCGGCACGAACCAGGCGCCGCCCAAGCCCGTCAAGTATGCCAGCTCCACTGCGTCGCTCTCTTACTGCGACTGACTGAGCTCACTCCATCTAGGCGCCAAGGCGCTCTTCAGCAGATCGGCGAAGGCATCAGCGGCATCCTGTACGTTATATCTGCCGATCCCCTGCATTTACTAACTGGTCTTTGAATCTAGTGGTACGAACCAGGCCCCGCCCAAGCCCGTCAAGTATGCAAGTTCCGCGTGATTCCTTTCATTGCGACTGACTTCACACCACCCAGGCGCCAAGGCGCTCTTCAGCAGATCGGCGAAGGCATCAGCGGCATCCTGTGCGTTAAATATCCGTCCGTCATTATTCGGACTCCCCGCATGTATTGACTCGTCCTGTGGAAACTAGCGGGACGAACCAGGCCCCGCCGAAGCCCGTCAAGTACGCATGTCGCACTGTGTAACTTCATCATCCGCGACTGACCGGCCCTACTTCCTGCAGGCGCCAGGGCGCTCTTCAGCAGATCGGCGAAGGCATCAGCGGAATCCTGTACGTAGCAACTGTCGATCAGCCATTGCGCAGCTACCAACGCATCTTCATATCTAGCCGCACGAACCAGGCCCCGCCCAAGCCCGTCAAGTACGCCAGCCGTACTGTGTAACCTTCCCGCCCACAACTGACTGCGCCCACCTCCTGCAGGCGCCAGGGCGCACTCCAACAGATCGGTGAAGGCATCAGCGGTATCCTGTGCGTTGCATCCGTCGACTGGACTCCCCCGCGTGTACTGATTCCTCTCGAAACCAGCGGCACGAACCAGGCCCCGCCCAAGCCCCTCAAGTACGCAGAGCTCCACGCGTGACTCCTTTCCATGACGGCTGACGATCGCTCTCTCGCTCCTACAGGCGCGCGCTAGAAGGCCGCGCGGTCGACGAGCTCGACTAGGTGGACCGTGCCGTTGCATTCAATATATCGCTAGACCCGAGTATCTAATTCTACTTTACTGCTGGTCATAAATTTTATAAAGTCGTTTTGTCTTTTTCTACGGAGCCGCGGTGCGCTCGGCTTGAATCTGAGCCAACCGGATCACTGCCAGTGCAGGTCGTTGAAACATTGCGGAGCTGAACAGCGTTACAGCGGAGTGTCGACGACGTGAACTAGTGACTACTCAATATCTGAACCATTCGGGCTGTCGACGGACGACTCCTTCCGCGCGTCCGATCCCGGCCACGTGACCGCGCCGCGCCGCGTCTGTCCCGCACACGAAAGCCAAACAACGCAGGACATACATAAGCCTCCCGCCCTCCCTCTTCATCCCCATTCGCCCGCACATGCACGCCCACTCTCCCCCTCCCAGCGTGCTCCTCACCATGGCCTTTTGCGCGCCTGCACCGGTACTGTACGTGGAAGGGCGTGTGTGTGGACAAGGATAACGGGGGAAATGACGACTCACGCACTCGAGGAAGACGCGCCAAACCAAGCTGGGAGGCGACGTCGCCCATCCGCAGCCCCGTCCCTGTGAGTCCGTTCGCCGCGGCGCCCTCCCCCGTGCAGCTGACGAAGGACGTGTACTGCTGGCGGCGCGGCCTCGATGCAGCGAAACGGCTCGCCCACCCGCGGTGCGTGCCCCGCCTGCGGTGCCCTGAGGCTGGCTCACTGTCTGGCGTCTCAGGTGGTATGTCAACAAAACAAAGCGAGGGATTTTGCATGCTTACAGCGCGAGCACTCGTTGCGACGACGTCGACCGCGAACAGACGTCTAGAGCGACCAGGTGAAAAACGATCTGATGATTGTGCGCCCGGTGCGGGAGCAGCGCATACATGCGAGGAATACAGCACCAACACGTGCACCCACCGGTCACGACTGACAGTATATGCACGTCTGTCCATTGCACAGAACCAGAGAGCCATCCACGGCCGCGCCTCGACCCGAACTCAGCGACGCGCGCCAACAGCACAACACCGTCAGCGCGCGTCGGCAGCTCGGAAACCACTGACAAGCACTGATCGAGGCCCAGGCACATCTGCAACGCGACGCCCGAGCTAGCGGGAGCTGTCGAAGCGCATCCGCGCCGTCATGCGCGCCGCCTGGTACAGGTACTTATAATAAAAATAAATTGAGAATGACTCAGACACGAGTGGATCGACATCACCGCAGATGCACCTGCGCGCTGATTGCCCTGTGCTGTGCTGGGAATCACGCCCGCGACACCCAGTACGTGCAGTACGGCTGGACGGGAGAGCGAGAGCATCCGAGCTCGGTCTAATCCCTGGAACCGATGGTAAGCCCTACTTATTCCCATGCAAAAGGCGTAGCGTACCATATGATATTATCCGGGCCCGCCCCGCAGCGAGCCCGAGCCCGCATCTCGACATGTCGCCGTCAGGCCAACACCATCGCTCAGGACGAGGGCTAGCTGGCCACCAGCATCGGTTGCAGTAGCCTTAGGGTTGGTTCACTTGCCATGCGCGTGACAGACGGCACGATCTTTCAAATTTGAGGTCCCAGGCGCTGGGAGGTTGATGTATTCGAGCGATTCCCTGGCGGCGGCGGCTCGCGGGGTGGGACAGAGGCGGACAGCGTTACGAAGTTGGGTGATGCTGTTTGTTCGTAAGGAGACGAGGAGTTGTCCATGTCAGGACTCAGTCACCCTTGGATTGCCCTTGGACGCGAAGTCTCCGATCGTGGGAAATGTCGGCAGGCCCCGAAACAGCCTACGTCGACCGTCGCGTCTCCTGCCATTGCCAACATCTCTCTTTGCCCTTCTACAGCCAGTCTTATCTCGTGCCTCAACCAGCAGCCTGCCTGTATCCACATGTCCTACACGAGGTACCTACCGCTTCCCTAAACCACGCTAAGCTGAAAGCACAGGTGCGCACAGTCTCCCGGAGTCGCCAGCGAGTGTCCCCCCTCGCGAGACATGCGCACAGACCATGAAAATGAGTCTGACTCTGCGCAGAATGACTCATTTCTAGTTCCTGCCAAGCGCGTGGACGGCCTTGTGCCATTAATACTCACGTTCAGTGCACTTCAGCTCCCGAGCGCGAGACATGCATCAGATTCAGAGTTTGATTCGTCTCTGCGAGCAGAATCTTGCATGCATCACGCGGGGGCTTCTTCAGGTCCCAGACGATGAGCGCAGTCACAGCCAACCTGCGCTGTCGTCTCGCGAAATCCTGCTAGGGTCTGCACTCAGCTAGACCTCATCAACGGATTGTCCTCCCGCAAGCACAAGCACCTCGCTCACCGTTGCTCATCAGTGCTTTACACACATACACACAGTCTCTGACTTCTCCTTTGGATACGAAAACCTCTTCCGCCTTTTTGACAGCCAGAGATTGCTACCAGCCATAGGGTCTTGTATGCCACGGCGGAACGCTGTGATCTTGCTATAGTCATACTCTCTGCGATCTGGCTTAGGTAACCTATTCTACCTCTCTGTTTTCCGTCTCCACAGTGTGCCGTCGTTGATGCCGATCATCCGACTGCACATTACGATGTCTCAGGCCCAGGGCGTACGGCGGGCACACCAGGACCACCGGTATATAAGGCCCTCGTCGACATCCAGAAACCCCAGCTGTGCTCACCCTTCTTCCTTTCCTTCTTTTCCTTTTTCTTCTCGGTCAGGCCACCTGGGTTGCTTTCCTTCTATTCCACCAGCACTAGATTTTCCTCGTTCGCTAATTCTTCGACGACTCTTCACGCCCTCCATTTTTGTCACGCCACCTAATCCACTGCCGATCATGCGTTCGTCCACCGTTGCTTTAACCCTGGCTCTTGCCATCAGCGCCGCTGCGGCGCCCACGCCCACCCGGAGGTACGTGCGCCCTGCGCCCGCGCGCCGCGTCCTGTGCTCACGGACGCAGGACGATCGCGAGCACCGTCGAGGACGGCATCAAGGACATCGAGCCCATCGCAAAGAAGCTCGAGCCCCTGCTCCCTCTGGCCGCCGCGTTCTTCAAGTACGCAACGCCGTCCCGTGCCTTCTGTGATGACGTACTGACCGCCCGCTCAGGCGCGAAGTCGAGGGGCTCTACACGCGCAGCAGCGCGCCCCCGAGCTCTGGAAACAAGGCGCCCCCGAAGCCGCCCTCTACGCCACCTGCGAAGCCGTCCTCTAAACCCCCGAGCAGGTACGTCTCGCCTCAAATTATCTATGGAAATCGTTTGCAATGGCGTGCTGATCGCTCATCCAGGCGCGAGGAGCTCTTGGAAGGCCTCTACGAGCGCAGCAGCGCGCCGCCCAGCTCTGGAAACAAGGCACCGCCCAAGCCCCCGTCTACGCCGCCTGCGAAGCCGTCGTCCAAGCCCCCGAGCAGGTACGTGTATTCTGAGGATTGTGAAACTTCGTGAAGATGTGCTGAGCGCCCATCCAGGCGCGACGAAAGCCTCTACGAGCGCAGCAGCGCGCCCCCGAGCTCAGGAAACAAGGCGCCCCCGAAGCCGCCCTCCACGCCGCCCGCAAAGCCGTCTTCGAAGCCCCCGAGCAGGTACGTGTGCTTTTAGGATTATGAACGTCGGGTTCATGACGATGTGCTGGTCGTCCATCCAGGCGCGACGAGATCTTGGATGCCCTCTACGAGCGCAGCAGCGCGCCGCCCAGCTCTGGAAACAAGGCGCCGCCGAAGCCCCCGTCCACGCCCCCCTCCAAGTCAACCTCCACGCCACCCAAGGCCAGGTACGTAAACTATATCTGCAGTCTTCCTGCATGTGTTGATCGTCCGTTCAGGCGGACCCCCGGAAACAAGGCGCCCCCAAAGCCCACAAGCACGCCGAAGTCCGACCCGTCGAAGCCCAGCGACCCGCCGAAGCACTCTAGGTACGTGTGCCCTCAATACATTCTATGATGATGTGCGGATCCTGAATCGTTTTATTACAGGCGCGATGCCGACCTACTCATCGCCCTCGCCGCGCGCATGTTCGCCGAATTTGACGAGCTCGATTAGATGGAATGATATGTCGCCTTATAATTCACGATTTACGAGTACCTCACCTTATCTTAATGCTGGTAATACATGACGCAACCCTTGCTGGTCGGTTTCAACGCTTTGACCATGTGCCCTGAGCCTGTCTAAAGTCGACAAGTTAGCCTCTGAGATCGGAGCGCTCTGAGCCAACTTTTGAGCGCTTGCGCGACGCATCGGGTCACGTGCCGCCGACCGACAGCTGAGCTGCCGCCGGCGGCTCAACACCGGTTTCACTCCCTAGTCACAATTTCGACAGCGTCGAATCGCGTCTATGTCTTCAAAGGTACACAATTCGAGTACAGTTGACATGATTATGTGACCCAGGTCTGTATACATACTTTCTTCTGGCCCCGTCAAGATCGGTTCGAACGGAAGGGCATATCACATAAGAGGCGGCGCTCTCGCATACTTATGTGTTGACCGTCTGGCCGGCGGTTTGGTGGGTTTCCTCCTCGGACCATCTTAATAGCACAAATTGATACTTCTTTTTTCTATCACCGGCGTCTTCATCATCTGTCAACCAAGATGGCCACAACGACTGAATCCGTTCCGCCGGAGTTTTGTCAGGTAAATCCTGTACTCAGGCGTGCGGCTGAAGCAGATCGCTCGATAATGACGGTATTTACCGCCGTCTTTTGTGAGAGTGCACCCAGCTCGTCAAAAGTGATACGTAGTCATTCAATTACGTTCAGGAGATTCCGGAAAGTGTGGCTTCCGATATCTCTCATAAATTTGATTGTTAACGCCTTAGACTGGCTCGCCGAAGAAAGAGTGAAGAACAGCCTTCCGAGCGTAGCCCTATCAGAATCATGTTAGAAGGTGGCACTTAGGAGGAAAGTGGACTCGGGCGACTTACTTACTCCAGAGTCCAAGAATAACGCAAAGGTGCGCGTGATCGCATTAATAATTGCACACTGATTTTGATTTCAAGATTGAATGCTCTGCGTCGAATACCTCTATACCACCTTCGTGCATGCATCACTCCGTTCAACGAAGAACCTCAACACACTAGCGCCAGTTTCAGGCGCCTAGGTTTCAAAGTCAGAGAGCTCCGCGACAACCCATCGTCAGCGCTCGCATTTCCACGAACCTCTTCGTCGGACCGTGGCTAGCCTGAGCGTTCTCTTCGTTGGTTCACGTTCTGATTTGATCGATTGCTCTTCAAGTGGAGTTGGACTGGTATGAACCTGTATACTCTCTCACCATCTTATAATCGTAACACCTTCAGCAGTGGCGCTACAATCCGCAGGCGACGACTCCAATCCCACTGATCGTCTACCAGTACGTCTCCTTGCTATCGGGATCTATTCTCACCTCATGAAACAGGATTTCCTATATTCGCTATAGATAGCCACTTCAAACGCAACGTACTCGATCTCCTCCCCTTCATCATGTCTCACGAGTGTGCCCACTGCGAACTAGTACCGGCAACCAAACGCTGCACAGGATGCGGCAACGCCTGGTATTGCAGCACACAGTGCCAGCGGAAGTCATGGCCAATCCACATCTTCAAATGCAATCCGCGAAAGCCGATTAACACAGCCTACTACCTCGCCCGCGCGGCACTCCAGGACCGCCTTCCCGAGGACCCGCAGACTTGCGAGGACTATGGCTTCACCAAGGTCTTCACGGGCGGCGACAAGGCGAAGCTCCTTGGCCTGTATATTGGCCTGCTCCACTACTGCCACATCGAGGCTCAGACGCTGCACAAGTGGCGGACCTCGGGCACGATCGTTGAGGAGATCAAGAAGACGTATACCAAGATACCCGTCCACAAGAGAGGTGGATACTACCCATGGTTTCTGGAGCACCAGTACGTGCTCGATGGGTCGCAGCCAGCAGAGGACCCGGCTGCCGTCGCCATCAAGCGCGCGTGGGTCATGACGGGCGGCTCTTCCACGGCATCTGTCGCCACGATCACAGCGCAGATCGCTGAGCTCCCCGAAGAAGTGCAGGCGTGTCACCATCTTTACATGATGCTGAGCGCGCAGTACCACCCCTCGCCGAACACCGCGCTGTGGATTACTTTCGGGTTCTGCGCCGGCGCCGACGAATGGGAGGAACGCGGGGTGAGCGCGCAGTATCAGCAACTGATAGCGCGGTGCTCGTTTGAGGAGTTCTGCGCGGCGTACGCGGCGTCAGGCCTGAGTGCACTCTTTCGCGCGCATGGCTTTCCGATCGAGAGCGCGTTCGTGGAGGACGCCCTGTCGATGTCGCCCCGCGGTAACAAGTCCGTGTGGGACCTGAAGCAGTTCGTTGTGCAGGACGAATACAGGGCCGTGAACTCGGTCCTCGTCGACTATGGGTTTGCGTTCTGCCGGACCGACGTGGAAAGGAAGGAATTGAAAGACATCTATCGGCGCTTTTTTGAGCGCCGGGGTGCGGATCCTCTCGCGTTGCACCGAGCTGCAATCTCCGGGAAGCTGTATGAGTACGTTGGGGGAATCCTGTCGCTGAAGCCGAGAAAGAAGTACGAGGGCATGTTCAAGAACCCTTACCCGCTTGCCAGCATCTAATAGTATGTCCAGCGCGATCATTGCTGTTTCGACATGGTGGGCTGGTCGTCTTAATAGCCATTATCTGAATACTCAGGTCTCAATCGTCGTACCTTCCGCGCCCCGGGCCTCGCTATATTCGAATCAATATCTCGTTTGTATCCTTTCACCCGCCTGGGGCATTTACATCGGTCCAACGACATTCTTTCTAACCTCAGGAGCTGTTCTGTCACTGTCCGAGATATGTATAGACCATCTGTTTTCGCCGGTCGGAAGAGCTCTCGGAAACCCCTCCGCTTCCGCCTCTAGGCGCTGAATTGTACTCCCAACGTCTCGAGCAGTGGTCTTTACTGAGCCGATCGATCGCAGGGTGCGTATCGACATCGCTCAGAGATGCTGTCCCGGCCGCTCACAAACCTGCCCGCAGAAGACACAGACACCCGGCTCCTGTTAACCGAAACATCCACGTTACCTTGATGGTGCATCAGGATGGATATGGCCTCAACTGCACCAAACTTTCCGCGGAGAGGGGCGCCGCGATGGAGGACGGGTCGCCGTCGTGTTCGCCGGGTTGCGTGGAGGTGGAAAGTGTCAAGGTGGTTCGAGAGGGTCTGGACGTAGTGATTGAAAGCGCCGGGAAGGTGCGAAGACGAAAGTTACGGCAATAAGGCCTTGAACGCCCCGATGGCGTCGAAAATCTAACATCTACCAGTGTGAGCGTGATATCTCTGGAGGTGTGAGCTCAGGTTTCAGGCTACTACACCGTGTAGAAATGGATACACGTCCTGCAAACACACATCTCTCCGTCCACAACACTTCTGCACGACGAAGCGAGCAAACACACCAGCCACCCTCAGTTCTGATATTCCCGATATCCCCGACGCCTCTCCGTTCCATACACCGCCTGGACTGGCAGCGGATGCGCAAGGGCCATAGCGGCGGCAAGTAGCGCGACGAGTAGCGCGGTCAGGGAGAACGTCATGGTTGTAAATGCCGTTTAGCTGCTATGGTGATGTCGGCCTAATAAACGGGACGAGAAGAAAGTGCGCAACTGAGTGAGAACAATGAGAGTCGTCGATTGCTGGGGTTGGTTGAGCACAAGCCAAGACTGTATATACCGTCGCGCCCACTACTAGACGCAGCCTGCATGATAGCCGAGCTCAGGGTAGCCGGCTGCGACGTAGCTAGAGCTTTGCAGCCGATTTCACAGCCTGGGCGAACTCAACCTCTTGCGACGCCTGAGCGATCGGCTCAATAGTGAGTTCCCCCCTGAAAGATAGTATTGGCCTATGAATTTGTTGCGTGGGTGTCAAAAGCAAGACGGTTTTCCGTGGCTACATTCACGGTTATCCCGTCGGTGCCGCCCGCGGAGCGCCCACTCGGGCCGCAACCGCCGCGCAGCGGAGGCAAGGCTGGCAAGCAACGATGGATCGCGGGGCACTCGACAGTCGACGTCGCGGAGGAGCATAAGTGTACGCAGATGTGTACATACTAGTACAGCCCTGTCCTTTCTCATTCAGTTTCAAAAGGGACTACGGTGGGTTGCTGAAAGGGTAAATCAGATCATAACTCTGAAAATTGGCTGCAGCCTGCGAAACTCACTGCGAAGTACCGCTCTGGCTGCGTCACAGCCGTCGAGTGTGAAGCTTGGCCAATCCCCGCCCTCCATATCATCGTTTCCTTTCCAAGGCTTGTTGAAGGTAAGCTTGAAGCGAGCGTAAAACGAGAGCCCAAGCTCGATCAGCAGCCGGTAATGGGAGCAGGCGCAATCGGGGCTCGTGCTTTCCAAGAAGACCGGTTCGGAAGAGTAGGTCAACCAAAGCGCAGACAACGCTGCGGATAGTAGGCCGTGATATGACGATGGTGGATCACTGTCCGCGAAACCGGACTGCAGTCGTGGTATGTACCATGCACTGTTCCAGGCGAGAGTCCTGTTCCCTCGGTATCAGTACACTATATCTCTGCGAGATACCTGTACTTGAGTCGCAGAAGACGATTCGACAGCCGGCCGGCGGTTGACGACCCATTTGCATCTTGGGAAAAGATTACTCGTTAAAAGTGAAGAGCTTCGGCACTGGCAGGGACACCATCTTGAGACGAGCACGCCGATTGGCCCGGAGTGTCCATAGCCATCTCATCAAGGCGCGAACTGAAAGCATCTGCGCGAGACAATGATAGTATGGGACTCGAAGATCGACAGCGCGGTCCCTCCAAAGCCGTGTCGAAAGTGTTATCGGAATACGACGAAAAACGGATGCCTAGCGTGCATACGCCGAGTCCAAGGCTAACAAGAGAAGCACGCCACCCATTTTGACGGTGAGCAAGGCTCTAGAAGAGAGGTGGCATGCAGTAGGAGGTGGGGAGGGCGAGGTTTGTCAGGAAGCGCAGAGAACAGGAGCGGAGATTAGTAATGAACATGGACATACCTCTCGGACGAGCTATCTATTTACCCCCATGCGCAGCTTTGACTGAACGCCTGAAAGCCCAGTATGCAGCACTCCAGTACAGGATGAATCGCGAGTCGAGACCGGTGCCAATTGATAGTATGCAGGGACCCCGAGTACAAGCCGTAGCCATCCGCCGGGCATTCCGGGGTCCTATTTATCAGATAACCCCCTCGCTCTTCGACCACATTCGTTGGTTGAAGGTTCCAGTGCGACATGTACTGTATAGCTACCGCGTGCCCCGTCTGCTGCGTCTATCCACATAATTCTCTCTTATAATAAGGTTTCGACGTGTGTTTTCTGAAAGCACGACACTTTGATCTTCTTAGGCCGAGTGATTCGTCCGAGTGCAGACCACCCGGTTGCTCTCCTCCACCCGTCCTACCGCTTCATCTGTTCTGACGATGCAATCTTACCCCGTCTAGCCTTTCTTTATCACTGAATCGGGCACATCTCCCGCTGCTCATCAAGAGCCCGGTGCAACCCGCGCCCGTGACAGCACTTCGCAAACCCCACCCTGCTGCCGACTCCTTCGAACTGTCAAAGCAATTTCGACGCGGGATCATCATCACAGCATCGAAGCAACTTTAGACCCAATGCCGTTATGCGAGCATCGTTCTTCCCATGTCCTCCATGTCAGCGTGGACTGCGCGGTGATCGCGGTGTTGCCCACCCACCCGCTCTGCCAGATATAAAGCATATTTCTGGCTCTGGACATCACCTCGAAGAACCCCTCGCTCTTCTTTGGCGTCCCAGATCTGATGCAGCGCGCCCTGCTCCTGTCTGCGTCTTTCTTGGTTGCGAGAATTTTGGCACAGATCTTGCCGGTGCCTGTCATTGTCAGCACGACCTCGGGGCAACTTGTCGGTGTCGAAGTTGATGGCGGTGAGTGCTCTTCACGTGCGTCCCCGCCGCGTTATAACCGCTGTCCATAACAGTTGCGTCCTTTAAAGGCGTGGTGCGTCACAGGGCCCTGCTGTTGTTTGACGATACCGCTTGCTGAACTAGCTGTAGCGTTTTGCCCAGCCGCCTGTAGGCTTGCTGCGATGGGAGCCGCCCACTCCATTTACCTCCAATTTACTATTTGGCGCGACCACGCTGCCCCCGGCGTGTGTCCAGCAGTTTGCGTTCGCGAATCAGGCGTTCGACGAAAACTTATTTAATAATCCTCCTCCGCCTGAGGACGAAGACTGCTTGTTCCTGTGCGTTGATAGCACGCCTTTCTGAAGTTAACGGCAGCTGATGCCATTGTTGCAGGAACGTTTGGGCCCCGGCGCCTCTGACGGGACCTCTGAAGCCGGTGGTCATCTGGATCTTCGGGGGGTAGGCCATTTGCTTCGTTCACATGACTCTCCTGTAATCTAGGAGCTTCAACTTCGGAACAGGCTCCCTTCCTATCTACGACGGAACGTCGTTCGCGAAGAACCAGGACATTGTTGTCGTGACGTTCAATTACCGTACGAACGTCTTTGGCTTCCCCGAATCGCCGGACATCCCAGTCCAGCAGAACAACCTCGGCTTACTCGACCAGGAGCTCGTGTTCACATGGGTGCAACAGAATATTGCGCAATTCGGTGGTGACAAGGATCAAGTCACGCTGATGGTGCGCCATATCCTTCTCCAGACAAACTCTGCTAATAATGGCTATACACTGACAGGGGCAGTCAGCTGGCTCTGGGGCCGTCGCACTAGCGATCCTGCGGCACGGTACCGACGCGCCCTTTCGCGCCGGTATCATGCTCTCCGGCGTCCCGCTCTCCTCATCGACAGCCCTTAACTTCTCTTCCTTCAACGCGTTTGCCCTCGCTGTAGGCTGCACAGAGGCACCCGGCAGCGCCGCGCGCCTGCAGTGCTTACGCGCCGTACCGGCCGCCACCATCCGCAGCTACACGAACGGGCCCAGCGGCGGCAGCTTCGGGCTCATCGTGGACAAGTACGTCCCGGGCACCTGCGTGAGCCTTCTCTCTGAAGCGCGCCTTACAGTGTGACGGCCTTCGATTCCGCGCTGCAACGCATCCAAAACAACCAGCTCGCCCCCGTTCCGATCTTGCTCGGAAGCATGCAGGACGACGGGACTGTATTCAGCTACGGCCTGACCGACCTGCAGGCCTTCCTCGACAGCAGCCTCGGCGCCGCGTCGCTGCTGCTCTCCGCGCCTGTCGTACGATTACTGTACCCTGGGCTGAACGATTCGGAGGTAATCGCAGCCGTCGTGCGCGACGTTGGCTTCCGGTGGTGCGCGCGCCTCCTCCCTGTATACGTTCGAATAGCGCTGACACACGTGCAGCCCCACAAAGCTCTGGGCAGACACGTACGTCCAGAGCGGGCTGCCTAACGTCTTCCGATACACATATGGTGAGATTACACACACGCGGCCCACACGCGCGTCTCATAGCTTCGTCTCCCAGGCGCCGTCTTCCCCGACACGCAGGTGTTTCCCGGTGCCGGCGCGTGGCATTCATCTGAAGGTGCGTCCCATTCAGTGCGACAGTCCGGGCGCGAGCTGACCCCGCGCAGTCCGCATCCTCTTCGGGACGTACAACACGAGCTCAGCGACGCCCGCAGAGGCGACGCTCTCCGCGAGCCTCCAGGCCGCGTTCGCCAACTTCGTGAAGGACCCGACTGTGTCGCCTGCGCAAAATTGGTCGCAGTATGACCCCGGGCTGCTGGGCATAACCCTCGCGCCAACGCTCGCCGCCATCGCATACAACGGGAACGTCGACCCGGGCAATTTTGTGCAGCCCGAGCAGCAGAGCAGCATCGTGAGTCATCTTGGCCCTTTCGTGGCTGGGGCGCAACTGACGCTTTCTGTTTGGAAGAACGGACCCTGTGCGGTGTGGGATCTCGCGTTAAATTAGGGTCCGCGGGCGCTTGTGGATAATGAAGGAACACTGGGGTAATGAAGGAACAATGAAGGAAGGCGCGAAGCGTCGCGTGCGGCTTTAGCAGGGGCTCCACTCCGGCTGTATGTACTCTTATATACTTACATGGAACGAAATCTTATCCTAGGGCGTGTGCGCTGTCCGCTTCGCGCGGGGTGGGATGGCGACGGGGCGGCGACCCTGTGCGGTGATCACTCGCGTATAGCGTCGCGGGCGCGCCAGAGCCGACTCACGAGGGACTTGGTCGCCGAACGCGCGACCTTACTCCCGCTTGGCTTGGGCCTTGGCTCGCCGACAGCGACGCGTGTGTCAGTGTGCGTGCATGCTGGGGCCGCGGCCCCCGCCGCGCATTTGGTCCTACAGATTTCTGAAGCGCGCAGCGCAAATTTTTTCGAAGTTTCCTTCAATATATCGAAGGCCAGCCAAATACCCCGGACGACATCGCTTGCAGCGCATCCCCACATGTCCTCCCCGGACCTCCTCGAGCCAATAGGCCCAATACACACGCCATATCTCTCTCCCCACTTATGGGCAGGCTCAGCACGCGACAAACGTGCCCGCGACCTCCCCAAAGGACATCTCTGCGGATCCAGCTATGCACTCGGCGAGCTGATACAATCTGCCGCATCTGCACTCCCGCCGCGCCTCGCCTCCCGCCGCTGCCTGCTCAGCTGACAGCGCCACAGCTTGCTGATGGCCGAGCCCGATCGCTGCGATAGGCAGCGGAGCCAGCCGATCGATGGCATCTCGCAGAGGAAAGGGGTATGACTTTCGAATATATCGTAGATCGATGGGGCACATACGTAGATCAGTACATGTCGTCCGCCGGCGACGGCGCCCAAGTCCTACGAGCACTAGTAAACTGCTGCTGGGTATATGCGGTTGGGCCGGGAGGCCTAGGGAGAGCATGTCTCGCCGCGTGTGCATGAACAAAGGAGGAGATCTGAAAGATGGCCATACAACGGTTGCGCCCTCGAGAGATCTCGTGAGCAGGCAACATCGTTACCTGCGCGCCCTCTGTAGTCGCGCACAGTACGGAGGCTTGCCGGTCGAAGCGCAGGGAGCTAGACCCGGTCGAGCATACGACGCCCAGAGCCAGAGCACCCTCGGCACGCGCTGGATGAAGAACGCCTCAAACGGTCGGACAGCGGGCCTCTGCTGTGCGCGCAACAAGGTCGGCATGCGGAGGACATGCGAGAAGGCCAGCAAGCGCCACGTTAGAGAAAATCAAGGCGATAGTTGGAGGCGACAATGGGAAGCTCGCCGTTGAGGATGCGAACACTTCGTGTCTATTCTTCGAGTCATGAAATAATTGCGATGTCGAGAAAAACCTCTGTGCGCACCTTGCAACCGTACTGCCCTATCACTTTACCGTTGCGGTGCTTTTTCCCGAGATTATACATAGAAAGCAGAGCATGGCATGTCAAGCTGTAGAATAAGACAGACGTGGTTCAGTTGCCCTCAAGAAGGGGGTAAAAGAGAGATACCTCCAGCTCGACACCATCATGTCTGACCACTTCATATGCCCATCCAGTCGGAGAGGCAGACCAGCGCAGACGACGGGCCCATCTACACAGAATCGGATACATATATCGGAAGGCGGTCACTGATTGCAGATGCGCAGAGGCGGCGACAGGGCGGCGAAGTTGCGACGAGATGGAGAGAGATTCGAGGAACCCGAACAGCTGTGAGCTGACGGTTCGGTCAGGTTCGGTCACGGTAGGTCACGGTTCGGTCTTTGCACGCCACGTGACCTAAACGCGTCGCGTCTCTCTGCGTTCTTCGTCTATTTGCCCCGCACACGAAAGCCAAACACGGCCGGACTCCGCGTTGTTTGTCCCGCACACGCAAACCAAACAGACCCTCCCGCATATATAAACCTCTTTGTCGTCCTCTTTGCCCCGCACCTCTCTTTCTTCCCCTCTCCCATGAGCTCTAGCACCTCGAAAGTCACCCCGCCATGGGCTTCACTCCTGCCCTGGCCGTTGGATATTATAAGCAGCATGGTCAAAGGTCAGTGCAACCGTCTCTCGCGTTACAGACTCATGCCACTCAGCGCCGTCGTCGGCATCTGCTGCTCGCCCATCGTTTTATCGCGGGACAGACGTTGTCCCGGCGCTGTGCTATGATTAGACTCGCAGCGCGGCGCTGCTCCCCTTTTACTCCTCTGCCCCCGATTGGAAGACAAGTTCTCAGTGCATCGTCGGCCTGCATACCCAAGGTGCGATCTGCCGCACCTCACCTCCCGCCGCTATTCGCTGTGGCTACCCAGCTGACGTCGTTGGATTGTCTTGCTTATACATATGCATGACCGCTCGTGCACCGACTGATTGATAGCATCTCGGCGGAAAGGGTATGGCATTCGCAGATCGATAGGGCACATATGTAAATCAGTACATCGTCCGCCGGCCACAGCACACAAGTCCTACAAGCATACCTAAAGAAAACTGGACAAGTGCGCCAGTGGGCCGGGGAAGGGGACATTACGAGGACAGCGAAGGATATAATATGAGATATGTACGGCGAATAAAAAGGTGCGTCGTCCGTTTGGCGCGCGCGCGAGCAGCAAAAAAGCACATCATACCCAACCAAGCAGCAGACACGAAAAACACAAAAGACAAAAAAGAAACCACGATTAGACCTGTGAGTACGGCACGCTAAACCCTCATTCCAACAGCAGCGGCGGCGTGGGCAGCAGCGCGGGACTCGGCGGATGGTGAGGCGGACGCCCGGGCGGCCGATACGCCGTGGAGTCCTCGAGGAGCTGCGGCGTATGGCGTGCGGTGTACCCCTGCGGATGCGGGTCCATGGCGAAATACTGCTGCTGTTGCTGTTGCTGCTGCTGGTGCTGCTGGTACGCCACGGCCTGCATATACTCCGCTTGCGCCTCCGCCGCCGCCACCTCCTCCGCGCGACGCAGCTGGCTGAGCTGCTGCCGGTGCAGCTCCTGCGCGTACATCGCCGAGTGCGAGCTGGGCGGCGGACGCGACGAGCCCGGCGCTGGCGGTCCCGGGCCGGGACCCCCCCGCGCCTGCTGGTACCGGTAGAAATGGTCGAGTTGCTGCATCTCCATCGGCGTCATTGCAGAGTTCCATGACGGAGAGCCGCCGAGACTGAGGCCGTGACTCGCTGCCGTCGTCATCCCCGCTGTCTCCGGGGAAAGGCCGCTTGCGAGGGACGGCGGGCGCGTCCGGCGGGTGGAAGGAAAAGGGAGAGTCGTATCCCCCGTCGTCTCCGGTGGCGGCGCTGTGGGAGGGGGGGCCGGTGGGTGCGTGTGCGGAGGGGGGGCGTGCCAGCTCACTTGGGCGTTGTGCTCCATGTCCATGTTGGGATCCATAGAGGGGGGGAAAGGATAGCTCCACTGCGCCGCCAGGTGCGCCTGCTCCGCCCCCTGGGCCAAAGGGTGCGTGGGCGGGGTAGTACGCTGCGGGCGCGGTCCCTGGCCGTGCAGCTGTGGGCGGCCGTCCTGGGCCGGCGGGTACGGGAAATAGCGGCTGTGCGGAGAGTCCCCACTGGGACGGGGCGAGGGACGAGGAGAGCACCGCTGTGATGGGTGGGAGAGATCGAGCGTCGTGCTGTGCGTCTGCAGCGTCGACGAGAGATGCAGGGTCGGCGCGGCCGCTGCTAGATCGCGGGCGCCCACCATCGCGTGCGTTTGGGGGGCCCCTGGGGGCAGCCCGATCGGGGACACCGAACTCGACGAATGGCTCTCCTGGGGCGAGAAAGGACTGGGAGGTTGCTGAGGGTGGGGGGGATGCAGAGGAGGGGGCACGAAAGGACTGGCTTGGGTCACGAAAGGAATGGCTGTTCACCTGGCGCGAGTGGGGGCGGTCGACGTCCGCCGTCTGGACGTGCCAGGTCCTGCCTGCGGCGGGGTGATACATGAGGCCGTTGGAGTCGCCCTCGTAGCCTGTGGACGTGCCCGGCCGCTGGTGCATAGGGATGGACGGCTGGATGTCCTCCTGCTTGACGGGGACGCGGTCGTCGCCGGGAAGAGCCGCGGCGGCGTTGGCCGCCGCCTGGCCGCGCTTTCCCCGCGACTGGGTGGCCTTGTTGGCGGCGGCCATGCTGGCGTGCAGCGAGGTGAGCTCGCGCATCATGCGCTCGTTCTGGTCCTGCTTATCGGCGTGGACTGTCTGGGCATGCTGGCGCAGGTTGTCGAGGCGCGAAAACTGCTTGCCGCAGTGGCAGGTGAACGGCCGCTCGCCCGTATGTTTTCTGGACGACGGGGGCAAAGGTAAGGAACGGAGGAGGAGGGCGGGGCAAGGAACGAACGGTAACGAACCTTATGTGCCTGGCGAGGTGCTCGCTCCTGCTAAAGACCATGCGACAGTCGCCGTATCCGCGACATTGAAAGGTCTTTGCGGGCGCAGGACGGTAGCGCTTGTTGACGCCGGTCTGCTGCTGCTGGGCGAGCTGGGTGTTGTTTTGGAGGAGGAGGGTGGCCATCTGGTCAGCGACGGGGGAGTCGGGGCTGTCCATCTAAGGGCGCGAAGAGAAAGAGTCGTCAACGAACCAAGGCTATAAGGAAAATCGTGCCTGGCCATATCCGGATCCCTCACATGACAAATATTCCTCCATTAAGGCACATGCGGACTTTCAACCGCCCCCTCGGCCCCAGGCACGCCGGCCCCGCAGCCCAGCCACTCTCGCCGGTTTCGGCGAAACACCGGCCCGTACACACGTGGTTTTTCCCTCCTCCCCAAGTCCTCTCTGCGCGCCGTGCAGTCCTGCGTCTCTTGCGCCGTGTCCTGCCCACGACGTTCCGCGCGATGGTCCCCACGATGGTCCCAGTCTGTCGCCCCGGACGCCGTCCAGCCGTCCTGATGCGGCGTCTGATCCGGCCAAGCCTGCCATATCCAGCCTGCGCCCCGACGCCGATCCCTGCGTGCTCGCCGCCCCCCGCCGCGGTTCCGACATCCCAGGAGCACCCATCACTCGCCCCGCTCGCATCAGACAGCCCGCTGACATCGACGCACCTCGCCCACCAATCCCGGCGGCGCGCTTGCCCGCGCTGCTGGCTATCTGACAGGCCCCCGTCCTGTCAGTCCCCCGCCCCAGACTCACCTCCCTCCCGAAGGCCGGGCACATCTTTTGTTCCGCAATCAATTTTTGCGTGCGCTGCTCCAGCGCAACAATACAATCGCGCAGTGCGTGCGCCAAATCCGCGCACGCGTGCGGTCAGAACATTCCCTTGGAATCCTCCAGCGGATCTCGATCGGAAATTTTTCTCCCGCCATCACGACGCTTGTTCCCACCTTTGTTCCCAACACAACCCCCCGACGCGCGAGGCACTGTCCCCCGCGCCCCTGCAGCAACGGCACAAAGCAAAAGTCTATCGACAGCGTGTTAGGTAAACGCACGCGCAGGCGAAGCGACAGGGCATGTATACGACCAAAGACAGCGGATATTGCCCCGGGACACGCGGCCGAGCCCCGCGCGCGCACGCGTCTTCATTACTCATTTGACGTCAGCGATACGGCGGCGGTGCGCACGTGCGGTGCCGGCCGGCGACGCAGATGCATCTGCTCCCGCCGGCCCTCCCGTTTCACCTCCTCGCGACCGATCGTGCGCCCCGCATTCGCCCACCAATATACATGTAACGCACCTGCGGGGGAGCAGTTGCAGCGAGAGAGACAAAGACAAAGACGAAGACGTAGACGTCCCGTCGGCGCTGACGAAGCGCCGCAGGGTCCAGCGATAAGCGTGTCGCAGCGCCTCGAGGCTCGCGGGCGGAGCGGCCTGGATATGTTCAGAAGCGCACAGCGGCTCTGGCGTTCGGTGGTGTCGGGGCTCGGCGAGCAAGCACTGGGACGGGACGCGGATGCGTTCATTATAACGGGTGCCTTCTGCGCTGCGCACCCCGGGTGGGATCGACACGCTGCGCCGCGATGTGGTAAGTGCGAGGCCAGGGGGCAGCACCAACTCGACATGCCGCCAGGCCCCGGCCCTCGACGATCATGATCACGCCCCCGCCCGCAGAGGAGGCCTAAAAACAAAAGCCTCCGCGACAGGACGCAGCGAGCAGTCCTTCTTCGCCGCTTCCCTGCAAAGACGCTTATCGCCCAGGGTGGGTGGCGAAGTCGGAAGAACGCGAAGCGTGCTATACGGGACGGCGCCCCGGCGTGTGGGCGAGCCGTTATGGATAGATGCGTCCAGACGAAGCCCGAGGTCGTGCCGCCTGCAGGTCTGCTGCTCGCGCGATCCCATCGCCATCGCGTTATCGTCCCCACCTCGTATCACGACGTATCATATAACTCAAACGATGCGCATCGCTGTGCTCAACTTTCCTTGCCGAGCGGCACAGACATGATCAGCATACCCGAATCGTGCAGCATCACGAAGCGCGACCCACTGCTTGTGCGAACACGACATGTCTGCAAGCGCCATGGGTGGGACGCGAAGGCTGGGCCCAGGCTGGCCTTGCAGCAGGGTTCGCACTTATCAGCGCCAGCGCGCGGTTTCTTCTCATGCCATGCCAGCTGTCAGCCGCGCTGTCATATCTAGATTCGCAGGGCGTCAGACGCGGGGCGGAAGCTTTGCGCACGCGTGCCTGCGATCACGCACGTCCGCCCGCCCTCCCGCGAGTGATCCGGGGCGCAGCGCATCGGACGACGTGGAGGAGGCCTGTGCGGCGGAACACCGCGAGCACATAACCTACATGTGTGACCCGCCGTCGAATGGCAGCCTGATTTTGATGTCTGATTCCTGATCCCTTGGAAGCTGCCCAGATCCCCATACGTCAGCGCGTTGCACAAATCTCCGTATGTCACTGCACACACTTCACGGACGGGAAGAACGCTGACGGTGCCACGCCGGGTGCAGTCGTCCGCCCCGTCCAACTCTCCAGACTCTAGCTGGGCGCACCATCGCCGGCAGGCGACAGTACGTAGGCGACAGTGCGGGCCAGATGCGCGGGGCGCAGGGGAGCTGGGAAGCTGCGCGTGATTAACGTTACGCACAGGTACAGTGCCTTACCCCGCAAATCCTCAGCGCCGGCACCCCCGTCTGCAAGGCACCCGTGTCCACCGACGTCGTCGACCCGTCTGCGGTGGCCAGCTAGAAGCCCGAATCACCAATACTACACTCGTAGTGGTACCAATATCACAGCAGGTGCGGGAGGGGAGCGCTTGTTGTGTGTGGCCAGAGGCCCGACGCTCGCAGTGCATCGGCATCCCTGACAGTGCGATGACAGGCCCGCGAGATCTTCAGGAATTGACGTGACAGGCGAGGGCTTCGATGCCGGCGCTGGTGCATGTTTCACTTCGCGCTCTGATCGCGGCTCCGAAACCATCACGCTCGCACTATACCATCATCGACAGCAACGGGGTGTGGGGAGGGGTGATGTCTGCCTGGATTGTTTGATACATGCGAACATACGGGCGTAACATAAACATACATGAGCAGGGATGGTCGCACTGGCGCGCAACGCGACGCTCAGCTTACAATACGTACATACATCAGCCGCGCCAATCCGGCCGCGCATTACATAGGCAGCGGCGCTCGGCCGCTGCCCGGCTCCATAACTTTACTTGATCTTGTTGGGGATTTCGAGCATGTCCGTAAATGCCTGCGTCTGTGGGTTGGGATACGCCGCCGCTGCACGTCAAAACATATCAGTCAGCACGTATATCGCACAGTCAGACAGAGAAAACGTACGCTGCTGCCCCCGCGCATTGCCCGCCTGCGCGGGCCCGGGCGCGGTCATCGCGAACGTCTGGCATGCGTCGACGCGCCAGTCCGCGCCGAGCTTCTTCGCGACGTTCGCGCGCACCCACTCCAGGTTGGTCTCGACCCGCTCCCACGCGTCCTTGATCTTGGGGAACGGCGGCTGTTGCCGCGCCGTCGAGAGCAACGGCGCGAACGCGCGTGTAATCGCGAGCCACTCGGCGTCGTACGCGAGGACGGGCGTGGCCGCGTTTGCAAACTCAGCGGGTACCTGCACGTCGACTATCTAGGGAGGAGGTCAGGAAGTGGAGAGAGGGGTCGGCGGGGGTGCCCACCTCGAGGAACTGCCGGTTCGGGAGGCACTTGTCGAGGGCGAGGAACTTTGTCTCGAACCGCGGCGGTGGCGGCGCGGGTGGCTCCGCGACGGTCTCCTCCTCGTCATCGAGTAGGATCTCGTCCGGGTTGCTGTGCACGAATTCGGCTCGTTTTTCTTCCTCTGCGGTCGCCGCTTGCTCTCCATCTAAATCATCGTCAGTAATAATGGCAATCTCGTCGGGGTTGGCCGCTGTCTGCGCTTGCGGCGCGGGCGTGTCATGCGCGAACGTCGCCTCGAAGCGAACGTGCATGTGCGCGGCGAACCAGTATTCCGGCTTGAGGTTGCGCAGGAGGTCCATGAGGGGCGGAGAGCCGAGAGCGCCGGTGATCGCGTCCTGGCGGAAGAATGGCTTGCGACGCAAGAGTGCATTGAGGTCACCGTGCTGCTCGATGCCCTGCGGCCAGTCGTGCGAGAGGAAGATCTGCGGTGACGAGAGCTGTCGGTGTGTCAGTGGGGTGCCGCGGCGATGGGGTGGGCGCACTCACCAGCGACAGGCGGCGGACGTTGTACTCCCGGATGTGGTAGATGCTGCGCACGGCAGAGTTGTCGTACGGCAGCTTCTCGAGGTGGCCTGCGAACGGGAGGGTGTGGGCGCGGCACAGAGTTACACCGGGGCACGTACGTACCTAGGCGGAAGTCGTGCTGCTTGAATATGCCCGATGCTCCCGCGATTCTGATGCCGTTGACCTGGACGCACCCAGCGTGGCCAAGGAAGTAGATGTTGGGGGCTAGCCAGCCGCCGTGGTACCTGACAGTCATTGTATATCACGCACAGGAATGCGAGTTTGGAGCTTACAGCTCCCACATGTAGTTTGAGGCCTCGTGGTTACCACCAATGACAATGGTAAGAATCGGCGCGGTCGCCTCGCCCGTATAGTACCTGAAGATCAGGAATACAAATTAGTGGCGATCTATGAATGGGCTGCTCTCAAGAAGGGACAAGCGTAAGGGGGAGGGTTGAATGCGTACTTGTGAAACTCTCCGAGGCGTTTGTACTTCTGAGGAACGGCCATGCATTGCAGGTCCTGATGGTTTCGGATGGCCTGGAAGTCGCCGCAGATCAACAACAGGTCGACCTTGTAGTTGTTCTGGGACTCGAGCTTCGCGATCTGCCTGTACGTCGACTCGAGCTCGCCGTGGCAGCAGCCTTCCACTGCGATCTTCAAAGAACCGCGACTGTGAGTGGACAATGCCCGCGCGCGAAGAAAATTGAAAGCTCGTGCGACCTTCATTTGAGGATCTCACGGTCTTGCAAGATTGCCGACCTTCGAGCGCGGGCTTCAGGCAAAAAGCTCAGGTAACAAAGGAGTGGACGCGTTCAGCCAATTCGCAGGACTTTGTTCTTGGAGAGGTAAGTCGGTACTTTGGGCTTGAACTTGAAGGCGGACGCGACTCGGAGGGGGAGCCAAACAGCGCCAAATACGGCCGATACGTTCCTGCTTAGTTTCCTCGTTTGGTCGCTCTTCTCCTCGACAACAACTTCTTCCTCCGTGCAAGCTTCAGCAAAGTCGGGCACAAGAAATGCACTCTACTCCTGTACGATACCATTGCTTACTAATTCAAAGTAGAGAGACTTCCCGGATGTCCCTGCGCAACCGCAATATTAAGCGGGCCAAGCCAACGGCGTTGTCCTAGTGTGAAGTCGCGCTGTTCCGAAAGCGTCGAGATAATAGTCGAAAGTGAGGAACGATGGCGACACACGAGAGTTCTCAGAGTCGAGTGGAAGAGTGGTTAGAAATCCTCGATATTCCGAGAAGCTGAAGACACATAGTACAAAACGTAGCTCTATATATACCAATCCTAAACCCCCTTCTCCGAAACACTCCGAGTGGCTCTGTGAGCCACTGTTCTTTCAAACCCTTCAACCTTTCAAGCCCTTCAACTTATCTACCTTTGTTCTCGCTGACTCGACAGCCCAGACCGTGATTGACCGCATAGCATGACATCATTGTGATAATACGGGATGGTAACGTTCTCATCTCCTCACCATCCCGACCAGATAGCCTGCTGCGAGCCCGATGAGGACAGCGATCAGCAACGGCGCGTATGCAGAAGGTGGGCGCCTTACATTCGCCCTCCCGGCTTGCTGAGCAAGCCGACGCTCTAAGTCCGCCTGGCGCCTACGCGCTCCAGCCATCGTTGTCCTCTTCCTCGACCTCCTCCATGCCGTAGTCGGGATCGTACGCGTTGTCCGCCGCCACCGGCTCTGCTGCGACGACTGGCGCGCTCGAGGTGGATGGACCCGCCTCTTCCGGGGCAGGACCCGCGTTGGTGGCCGCGCTGGGGCCTCCGTTGCCACGGTTCGCGCGCTTCTTCGCATCTGTGACGACGTGCCAGCAACTCGAGGATCACGATGTGCAGAGGTAAAGTAAGACTTACTCCTCTTCTTCTTGTTACGTCTGAACGCATTTCCAGGACCGAGAGGCACGGGTAGCCCGTTCTGACCCAGCTGCACGCGATCAACCAGCTGACGCGGCCTGTTGTCACGACGAACAACATTGCGTTCGTGGCGGCTAGGCCCACGTCCAACAGCGCGCAAGACCTCACGGAGCGCGCCTGCAGTCATCGACGCATCGGCCTGGGGCGCGAGCACTGGCATCGGCCCGTAACCATATGCATGATGCCCGGTGTGGGCCTCACCAAACGGTGCGCCGTAGTCTGTAATGTGCGAATTAACCAAGAACTGACGGGTAGAAAAATTCAACGCACTGGGACCGCCCGCTAGCAAGTGCGGATAATCAGTCGGGAGCGGCGCGAACTTCTCCTTGAGCTTGTAGAGCTCAATGTAACCAATGGGTGGTTTGCCGGGGTACGGCGCGCGGCCATTGCTGGTTGCCCACTCGAGACACGCCTTGGCGTACTTCTCACAGCGGTAGCCGTCCTCGACAGTCAACTGGGACAGGGTAGGCATGGCAGGTGGTGCGGGATACGAAGAAAAAGATGTGCGCGAACGCTGGTCCTTCCTGTTCTTTCGCCGTCTACGCTTTATACGATCTGACCCGTCCCCCTTGCCTTTCGTCGGATCCCGCGGTGTCCCGTTCACCGTCATGACCGCTACGACAACTTCCGCTGATACCCCCTCTTTTGCAGGCAGGAACCGAGCATGCGAGATGCCCATCGCCTCGCAGTACGCTTTTAGTGCCTCAAGGTGCTTTATTTCGTGATATGAAGCCCACGTTACATCCCCCGTGGTCCAACATATCTCAAATTGGGCGTCAATGCCCTGCCCGCTGTGAGACAATATGCGCTCAACGGCCCATTCACTCGCGGCCTCGTTGAAACCTAGAAGCTGATTAAATTGCCTCCCAGGGAACCGTCTATCGTCGTTCGGTACATGTGCGCGCAGCAGCGATGCGTGGAAAGCGTTATGAATCCCCCTCGCTTTGAGCTCCGGCGAGAGGTCGAGTTGGTACGTAGCTCCTTCCTCTAATTGTCCAATGATACTGAACGGTCCTAAGAACTTAGGTACGAGCTTCCGGGCCCGCCCTTTTGGTAGCCGTAGATTCTTCGTGGACAAATATACCAGTTCTCCAATGCGGAACTGTGCCACCCGGCGCTTTTTATTCGCCTGCTCTGTCTGCCGCACCCGTGCTTCAATGATCGCGTCATGAGCCCTCAGTAACGCCTCCTTCATTGATAGGGCAAATTTCCGGACACCCGGGTATTCGGATTTGCTATCCCAGATCATTGGTCTCGGTATCCTCCCGTAGTTGAGAAAAAACGGAGAGAACCCAGTTGTGTCCGACCTTGCGGAGTTCATAGCAAACTCAATTGCTGGTAGCTTCGACACCCAGTCCTTCTGGTCCGGAGCTACACACTGCCGTAGCATCTGCGCCATAGTACGGTTTGCTCGTTCCGTTGCTCCATCTGTTTGCGGATGATATGCTGATGACATCCGTAGTTCAACATTCATCAGCTGATACAGACGCTGCCAGAACGTGCTCGTGAAGAGGCTATCACGGTCACTTATAATTCGTTCTGGCAATCCGTGGTGTTTATAGACTCCGTCAAACATAACCTCAGCGATCTGAGCCGCGCCATACGTCTGCTGGGTTGGAAATAGGTGCACCATTGACGTGAGGTGGTCAATCACCACGCATATCATGTCAAAAGCGCCATGCCTATTTGACGATTCCGGCAGCGGTCCGACAAAATCGACCCCGATCGACTGCCAAGGCCGGCGTGGAACTTCTAAGGTACGCAGTAGTCCCATCGGTTGCTGCGTGCTAGGCTTGCTTGTTGCGCACACAGTACACGAGCTGCAATAGTCAGTGATATCTTTCACCATTGCTGGCCACCAAACTTCGGTCCGGAGATAATCAGTTGTCTTGGATGCACTTAGGTGAGCTAACACTGAATGAGCATGTGTAATTATAATCTCACGGGCACTACGTTGGCCGACCAATATGTTTGGTATACAGACAAGGCGTTCCGGGCCTTTGACCTTATATATCAAGCCATCCCGGACTTCAAAATCCTTGAAATACTCGGGATGTGCCAGGATCTTTCGGAAGAAAGTATCATCAGCATATCCACCCGGTATATTCTCAATGAATGGTCGACCTGTCAGTTCGGTTACGATTAACATCGGCAATCGGCCTCCTGGGCCAATCTCCCTTTCAACTGTCGTATCCTCGTGTATGTCGTGCACCGACCCGGCTGTCCCTGACCCTGGCGATATGTCCTCGGGTATCCCGGAAGACTGCGAGCTGGCCGCATCTGCAGGTATTAAGTAATGCTGTGATCCACTCACACCCGGATACACCGTATCGTCTGTTTGAGGACGCCCTGCAGCCTCATTTTCCGGCTTCCGACGCCTCGATGCACGCTTCGGGTGCTCGGGTGCTCCCTTGGGTACACGCTTTTCCAGCGTTGCATAGTACCCCTCAGGCCGATCTTGTTGCGCCAGCCTCGATGACCGACGAACATTCAAGCCAATTTCCGCCAGCACAACGTCTCCCGTATAGATAGGTAAGTCCGCTGCAACTGTTGGGGTTGGCTTATCGTCATCGTCGTCGGCGTCATCTGATACATACTCGCTAGCCGCACGGACAATTCCGGACGGCTCGTCGCTATAGATCCGTGAAAGCGCGTCCGCAAGAGTGTTTGTTTCACCAGGGATATAGTGAATGGTAAAGTCAAATTCGTTGATGATGTCCAGCCAACGATGCTGACGCGGAGACAAGTTCTTTTGGGTCATAAAGTGCTCGAGTGCCTTATGATCTGTACATATCCTGAACTTAGTGCCATGCAATATACCTCGGAATCGTTTGAGAGATTCTACTATGGCAAGTAATTCTTGTTCATGCACAGGATAATTCTGCTGAGCTGAATTGAACTTCCCAGACCAGAATGCAATGACCTGTGCCGTGTTCAGGTCATCTCCTTGACTGACATAACCCGCCCCACCAGTCAGGCAACCATCCGTCACGAGGTTCCGTTGTGGTGCGTCGGGGCTGTAGTCCATCGCAACACGGCGATGATCACGGTGCGCCTGTACTATTGACTTGATGTCCTCGAACGCTCGTTGATGGGTTGGTGTCCACTTCCAGACCTTGGTCGTGCCGCTCTTCAGGGGATCAAGTATCCCCATGGGGATTCTGATAGCAGCACAGTCCTGCGCGAGATAACCAACAGCTCCTAGGAAGCTCCCGACCAACCCTTTATTTGTCGGTGTCTTCCACTTTGCAATGCTATCAACCTTATGAGGGTCCATCGCTATTCCCTTGTCGTCGATCTCGTGGCCCAGTATCTTCAATGTGCGTGCAAAGAACTGCATCTTATCAGCGCTCAAGTAGAGTTTATTCTTCCGTAGGACATCAAATACTATTCGGATATGTTTAACGTGGTCTGCCACCGTGTCCGAATAAATAATGATATCATCAAGGTACACATCCATGAAGACACCAATGTACGGCGCAAAGAGGTGATTCATCAACGTCTGGTAAGTTGCTCCTCCGTTACAGTCGCCAATCTGTAATACTAAGCTCTCCATAGTGCCATCCGGCGTCGTGAAGATAGACCGTGGTACGTGTTTGGTCTCAATACGAATTTGCTCATAGGCATCCTTTCCATCAATCAAGCTGCGATACTTGTGCCGAACAGCGTTACGCAGGATTGCCTCGATATCTGGCAGTGGCGTTGCCAGCTTGCGGGTGTTGCTGTTCTGCTGCCTCTTATCCACCACCGTGCGTATGCGCAGTTTCCCATCTGCTTTTGCAGGCTTAGGTATAATGAGCATAGGCATAGCATTGGTTCCCGTCGCAGGGCGCCAACGGCCGGTGTCTATGTATGCCTGTTTCTTTTCCTGCCACAGCGATCTCATCGCTTCAGGGCACTTTGATGGTCTCCAAGTGTATACTTTGGATTCATCGATCAGAGGTATCGTATGATTAATCGCGCGGAACGGCGGTAGTGATGTGCGGGCCGTGTCAGTACACAAATCACTGGCTTCTGCCTTTAGAGATGCTCTAATCTTGTCCAGCTCAACTTCGACAATATCTGCTGCTGCTGATGAAATCGTAGTTACCTCTTCACCGCGCATCTCAAGAGGCGTCTTTGACCCAATTGCAACTCTTGTTGGATTCAAGCCAATGACCAGTCGATGCTGGAAAATAAAAGGTGTGCCGAGAATCATGTCATAATTGTCAAGGTTGACAACATCAAATCTCCGTGTGCAGTCAATTTCCTGATACTGGAATCGCGTAGCAACACTATGATTGATCTTAGATCGAGATCCGTGTACAGCCAATTGCACTGGTAACGGTTTCGCGAGGACCTCTGTAGGCAATTTGAGCTGATCGACAATAGTTGTAGACACAAAGTCTGCCATAGACCCCGTGTCCAATAGTGCCCGAATAGGCTTGCCATTTAGTAGGACAGTCAATACAATTGGTTTGGGCAAGGTACGCCTCATATCTTTAGGTCGTGCGGCATTTCGCTCAATAGCGTCAACCTCGTCGCGCCCTCCATCCCGATCATTTATGTGCTTTCCCCGTCCATTTCCATTGCCTCGACCACGCCCTGCTCGGACGCTAGACAAGTGCAGCATCCATTGCAAACGACGCTGCGCCCTACGCGACACGGGTTCGACTGGCTCCTCAGAAGGTTCACTTGTCGCTCGGATCACCTCATGTGCCAAATAGCTGAAGGACTCGGTATCTCCAGCAGCCACGTCTTCATGCGACACGATTCCGGATAATCCTGTACCTTGCACGCGCACGACGTAGCCAATCTGGTCTGGCAGGACCTCAATAAGTAGAGGTCCAGGGTATCCACGACGGGTCACATAACTCTGTGCCCCCGCTTTTATTCTCAGAACTATCGGGAAGTTCTGGAAGTCGTCTATGACTCGTTGTACTGAATTGTGCACCAGAGTGTTTGGGTCTTCCATGTCCTCCGGAGTTACTTCATATGGGAGCTCATCGGTGAGTTCATCGGTCACTACATATGATTCGCCAAAGAACTTGGCGGAGAACCGCCTTGTAGGATTGACATTTGCTCGCCACGCCTCATCAGGATTGTAGTACTTCTGGAACAACTGCTCGAGCCAACGCTCAGTTCGTTCGACTTCAATCGCGATTGCCGAGGCGCCCTCCGGCTCGGTCTCGGTATGGCTGATGGTGATTGACCCTACATGGAGATCAATCTCACGGGCTTCCTGAGCCAGCAGCTCGACTTTCGCAAGATGAATGCTGTTCGTCTGTAATCCCCGAGGAGGCTTCGCTGTCAAACGTTTTGGGCAGTTGCGTGACTCGTGCCCAGTGTCCCGACACGTGAAGCATCGTCCCTCAGCACGCAGTCTGTCTCGCTCTTCCGGGCTCAGCTTAACTTGATACCGTTCTCGGCGTGATGTTCGATCACTTCGATCACCGTGGCCCGAAGACCTCTCTCTGCTGCGACGCCGGGGCACTCCATCGTTAGCTGAGCGGCTCTTATTTGCATTCCTGCTGTCAGTCTGACGATTTTGGCCTAAAGATCTCCTACTCGTGGTTGGCTCCATTTGATATACCTCGGGTCCGGAAGTTCGGTTTGCAAAACGTCCCCACGTCCGCCCTGGGACTGATCCCCGCGCTGCAGTCTGTTCACTCAGGTATGTCTTGTATGCCCGTTCTCGTCGCTCGGCATAAGTGACCATAGTTTCGAGCGGAGTTACTTCCGGGTCAAGACCCTGCTCAATCAAATACAATCTAAGGTATTGCTGCAGTCCGTCCCAGAAGATGCGTACCATCTGATCATTTGTAATATCAGGGAACCTGTTTCCAAGCGTCTCAAGCTCCTGAACAAAGTCTCCAACGTCGTCCTTTCCCTGCTTTGCCGACATCAACTGCTTTCGAAGTCGGTTCTTGAAATCTGTCGGGAAGCAATAGTTGAACACTGCTTGGTAGAATTCCTCGACAGTCCAATCTGCAATCCGTTTGGAAACGTACTTCATATAGAAGTGACTAGGCTTGTTTGTGACAAACTTCCCCATCAGGGTTAGGGCTGTCTCATCGTCAACCCCGGTGAGACGTCTCCATGACTCAACTTCGTATACCCACTTATCGTAGGTGTCTAGGTCTGCCCGTCCATTCCAAGGGATCGGGGCACTCACTTTAAGATCACGCATCGCTGATGCCCGAGAGCGTGCCTGTCGATTACGCTTCTCCTTCTTACGGCGAGAACGGTCCTTGTCCGCCTTCTTCTTTGCTTTAGAATCACCCGGCGACTTTGACCTTTTGCTATGTGAGTCCTCGTCTTCAGACGAACTGTCGCTGCTATCTGATGAGCTCCCGCTGCTTGTTTCAGATTCAGAGCCAGACGGCTCACTCGGTTCGCGTGGCGGTCCTCCACTGCCACCCTGTGTCGCATGCTGATACCACCCGCCCTCCGGCACTTGGCTAGAGTCCCGGGTAAATGCACGGGGCTCTCGGTTACTCGAGAAAGCATTCCGATTCTCATTCTGACCTGCTGCTGGAGGAGTTGAATAGCGACGCAAGAACTCAGCATACTGAGGCCCTCGCTCGGACAGATCCACACCTTTGCCTTTGTTGGATTGCCCATTGTAAGCGCCACAATCTTTCTTCTTTGCATCAGAAGGTCCTTCTTGGGTCTTAGGTTCTTCTTCAAGAACCCGAACCACGACTGCTACGGAAATAGCTTTCGCCTGCTCAATTTGAAGAGATTCTTCTTCATCTCCGACCGCAAAGTCTTCTCCGTCTATTACACTTGTTTGCTCGGATGCATCACCAGAGGGACTTACGTACCTTTGATGGATCCTACCGATGATCCATCAGTGCTCGGATGGATCAGACGTGATGTTCCACTGACCGGTGTAAGCCCTTGAACGCGCCGATCCATCCGACCGCCGGGATCCATCCGACCGACCGCCGGGATCTGCGACGCAAAATAAACTGGCATGAGCAGGATTCGAACGTGCGTGTGGCATGCGAAGAGGCGCGGCCCAAATCCGCTGCGTCACCGTGCTGTTCATTGCCGGTGAGCACATAAGGCCAGATACGCTCCCTCCCATACATCCCGCTGCGGTGTGCGCGCGCGATCCATCTGACGCGTGGGTGCACCGATGCATCCAAGCGGCTGAGATCCATCCAAGTTGAGGTCTGTTGCACCTTGAAGTCCCGCGCGCAAAATTCTTGTACACCCGCTGCGAGAACGTAGACCACCCTGACTGACGATGTGCCGTCGATGCTTGAACCTGAGTACACCCAATCGATCCGCGAGAGCCTTTTGGATGGTCATTAGGGCCAACGTAACTATCGAGAGTTGAGTTACAAAACAGACGTACAATCGTGCCCACGGACGTCGCCGTGCCATGTTCTCCTCCTCGAGAGCTCTGTCGGCCTCGCTGCACAGGACCTCTATTTGCCGCTGGGTTCAGGAGCCCGTGAATCGACGAGTACGATGATCTCAACACGGATGACGCATGGTACACACCTGCGGGTTTCGCTGAGCCACGCTTCACCGCAACGCGTAACGCCAAAGCACACGTACTCCACCAGGAGGACTGCTATGCAAGCCAAGGCACGCACTCCAGGGCGAAACACGAACAACGACGGCTTACAGGGCATCGTACAACGATGCCACAATGATTTATAACAACAAATGCCCCTCATATTGGCGACCACATCTGTCTCGAGCAGTACGTTTCGAACAGACATATATCTGCCAGAGATGCATCAACAATCGCGAAAGTCTCTTGCGACCGTCTACTCACCATGATCGCCGCTCTGCCCTTGTACGCTCACTCTCCCGTGTGATTTCAACTGTATACCCCCTGTTCGAGGATGAACGCCGTCTTTACCAGTTCGAAGGGGCTTGTAGACACGCACCAACTCGTTTATATCTCGTGCTGACCGATCGGCCCTCTGTCGCTCGATCTCGCCGTTGTCGCGGTCGTGGCGTTCGCCAAGTTCGTCGCTGTTGAGTTCATCGTTGTTACGCTAGTCGCCGTCGAGGTGCCGCCCCGTTTCGTCGCAATGTAGCCCGTTGTGTGCCCAGCATCCTCGTACAAGTGGGCGCGCTGATGCTGTTGACTCTCAATACGACGACGCTCGGTCTGGTTACTGCACAGGAGAAGGAGTGCGGTCAGGCGGCGATCTGGAGCTCGGACACCTCCCTTACTGAACCGTATCCTGCATCACGATCCAGGACATCGTGACCACCAGCGCGAGCACGATCCGAGTTAGCTGCATTGTGAGAGGTGAGAGAGCTTGAAGAGGGGTTGGGATGAGCGCGTGAGATTTAAGTGAGGGTAGCAGCACGCACAAGAGCCCTGAAAGTGTCAGACCGACCAGTCGCCGACGCCGCGTCGTCCTCTTTGGCAAGGCGCCCGGAGCCTCGGGCGCTTGGGCTATGTCTCCACGTTACTCAACCCATTCCATACAGCAGTATCTGAGAAACCTCGCACCATAACATATCGCTGCTAGCGCATGCCAAGGCTGGAGCGAGATGCTCAACCGTGCTGATGTCGGCGCGAGAAGTTGAGTGACAGCCAACGTATTGATCCCTTGCCGCAACTCGAATACTCGTGCAAGAGTACGCTGCCTGTTTTCCGGAGTGCGGTAACTAGGATATCGTGTCAACTTATATATCGACATACACGATAAATAAAATTAAGTACGAACCTCGGGACTATCGGCCCGGCCGTCAGACCTTCGCGTTGGCCCAGTGTTGCCAGTCTGTTTCTGCGCTCTGCGGCTCGCATCCATCCGAGTGCGCGTCGGGGCAAAATAAAAGCACTATCGTACATAACTGTACAAAGGATATATGTATCGGATCAAATAACGTCGAAAACCAACCTCCGTCCTGACCATGGTCAGATGGATCTCGACTTAAGTACGTTTGGATCCATCCTGGAACGAGCTCGCGCGACCGGCGGCTGCATAAGCAAATGCAACCCTATGTGACATCGAGCAGGCCGAGAACGCTGCAAGCAGGTTCAAAATTGAGTCCTATTACTAATGAGTGAGTTGCGCGTCAGAAGCCCAATCTGCCCGCTTACATACCGTACCAGAGTTACTCCTGGGGCGGGCGGTCGGCGCAATTCGGGTCCGCTCCCCGGACTTGCAAAGGACATTTTATTGAGTTCTCGCTTCTAGAGATCCGGGCTCTTTTAAAGTGTGGCCTTCAGAGAGCCCGTGCAATACGTACCTCAGTAAGTTGAGGCGTGTGCGACTTTCGGCGGTCGTGCGCGAGGTCCCGGCACACAGCGCTCGCGTGGCGTTGTGCCTGCGGTGCATTCCGACCGAAATTGGGGACAACGCTGGTGAGAAACTACGTTAGTCAATCAGCTCTCGCTGCCAGAAACACACAGGCATACTAGGATAGGGTGGTACCCGGGCAATCCGCCTCTGATCATTGGCCGCACATCGCTGACAGCGAGTCGGTCGAGACACCTGTTTGGCTAATGCACAGGGTTATGGTCTGGACGACACCGCCAGACCCTGGACAATATTCCGTATCAGGCTTCTCCTTCACATTCTCAACGACAGACATACCGCTGGTGATATGTTCTTCGCCATATCGCACTCCGGAGCGCCCGGTCCGGCAGCAACGCCCGGTCGTGCAAGTCGCGCCGACGATGGCTTCCTGGACCTAGCGGGCCTCAGTGCTGTCGCCGGTCTAGCAACCCGCGTCTTTCGTATGGCCGCTGTACACTCTGCTAGTGCCAGACATGGAGTGTCCCCGCGCGGGATACGCTACTACATCTGCATGTGAGACAGACACGGTGATACTACATTTATGAAAGGAACTAAGACAAAAGGAGTTCTCCCTGAAGCGAAGTCTCGACATTGTCTCACAAGTCGAGGGGTCCTATGATAGGTGCGAATCGCTTGAGGCTCTCGGCGAGAAGTCTGTGATGCCGATGCGCCTGTCTGGTCACGTTGTCAGGCTTGGAATGCGCTGTCAAGGTCTTAGGATGCTCACCGCCTTGCGTACGCTGCTTGACCCGCCTCTCCTGCTTTTTCACGTGCGGACGCCGTGTCTTCCCAGAGGTTCTCGAAGAACTTGAAGTAGCGCGCGATACGCGCCATCTCGGCCTCGAGGATCAGGATCTCCTCGTGCCATCGCATGACCGACGCGTGCTGTCTGAACCAGCGCACCTTGCGTGCTAGTCGATTATCGGGTTGAGTGATAACAGACTCGCACAGCGTAACCCACTCACCCGTCGCACAAGCTTGCTTCGCGGGACCGTCGTCCATCTTGTCGACGAAGCCGAACTTCGCCCAGATCCAGGATGACGCTTTCTTGCTGTCTCCGATCTGGTCGTCCTCGCTGTACACCTTGAACGCCGTCTTGTCTTTCGCTGTCAGGACGCGGTACGTCGG